>OY992882.1:59454145-59871203 GCA_963921405.1 Cepaea hortensis | reverse complement strand
ATCGCAGGAGGAGGAGGAGGAGAGGCAGGAGGAGGAGGGAGAGGAGGAGGAGGGAGGAGGAGGAGGAGATAGTGAGGGAGGAGGCGGAGGGAGCAGGAAGAGGGAGGAAGAGGGAGGAGGAGGAGGGAGGAGAAGGAGGAGGGAGGAGTAGAGAGAGGGAGGAGGCGGAGGGAGGAAGGAGGGAGGAGGAAGAGGGAGAAGGAGGAGGGAGGAGAAGGAGGGAAGAGGATGAGAGGGAGGAGGAGGAAGAGGGAGGAGGAGGAATGTGAAGGGAGGAGGAGGGAGGAGGTAGAGGGAGGAGGAGGAGGAGGGAGGAGGATAGAGGAGGAGGAGGAGGGATGAGGAGGAAGAGGGAGGAGGAGGAATGTTGAAGGGAGGAGGAGGGAGGAGGTAGAGAGAGGAGGAGGAGGGAGGAGGAGAATGGAGGAGGAGGGATAAGGAGGAGAGGGAGGAGGAGGGGGAGGAGGGGGAGGAGGAGGAGGGAGCAGGAGGAAGGAGGAGGGAGGAGGAGGAGGAAGAGGGAGGAGGAGGGAGGAGGAAGAGAGAGGAGGAGGAGGAAGAGAGAGGAGGGAGGAGGAGGGAGGAAGAGATAGGCGGAGAGAGGAGGAGGAGGGAGGAGGAGGAGTAGGGATGAATAGGAGGGAGGAGAAGGGAGGAGGAGGGATTAAGAGAAAGAGGGGGGAAAGGGGAGAAGGAGGAGGGAGGAGGGAGGAGGAGGAGAAGAGGGATGAGGAGGGAGGAGGAGGGAGGAGGGAGGATGAGGAGGAGGGAGGAGGAGGAGGGAGGATGGTGAAGGAGGAGGAGGAGGAGGGAGGAGGGTGAAGGGAGGAGGAGGAGGGGGAGGAGGGAGGGGGAGGAGGAGGAGAAGGAGGAGGAGGGAGGAGGGAGGAGGAGAACGTAGGTGGGGGAGGATGAGAAGGGAGGAGGGAGAGGGAGGAGGAGGAGGAGGAGGAGGAGAGAGGAGGAGGGAGGAGGTGGAGGGAGAAGGAGGAGGGAGGAAGAGGTAGAAGGAGGAGGGAGAAGGAGGGAGGAGGAGACAGGAGGAATAGGAGGGAGGAGGAGGGATTAGGAAGAGGAGGGAGGAGTAGGGTGGAGGAGGAGGGGGAGGAGGAGGGAGGAGGAAGAGGGAGAAGGAGGGAGGAGGAGAGAGGAGGAGGAGGAGGAGGAGGAGGAGAAGGGAGTAGAAGGAGGGAGAGGGAGGAGGAGGGAGGAGGAGAGAGTAGGCGGAGGGAGGAGGCGGCGGGAGCAGGAAGAGGGAGGAAGAGGGAGGAGAAGAGGGAGAAGGAGGAGGAGCAGGAGGAGGAGGAGGAGGAGGAGATGAGAGTGGGAGGAGGGAGGAGGCGGAGGGAGAAGAGGGAGGAGGAAGAGGGAGAAGGGAGGAGGAGGGAGGAGGTAGTAGGATGATTGATTGCCATCCCACCAGGTTAATATGTTATCGCGGACCTCAGAGAGAAGTGTCTATGTAGAAGACCATTTCCTGGACGTACGTATTTTGGGAGGGGGAGGAGGGATTAGGGAGGAGGAGGAAGAAGGAAAAAAAACTACGACAGTTGGCATCTCTGGAATGAAAGGAAGGCGTGTAGAAAATTTCATCTCAATCGGATGGGCCGTTCGCGAGCGCATAAAGGACATACGGACAGACAGACAGACAGACAGACGGAGATCCTTTTTTATATATAAGATTATACATGACTCGAGTGGCGCGGTATCTGAACGGAACCAACTGTTTAGTGCAGCTAGCAACGGAGAAATCCCCATTATCAAAATGAAACATTTCACAAATGAAATATGTATACAATTGTTTCCCTTTTGATTGTTGTTTGCTTTACGTTATTTGCTAACATCTTTAATGTTTACAACACAAAGAAGATTGATTGATTGAATGCTTTACTGAATCTTAAGACCATCTTACCGTACTTCAAACCATCGATGGTTCCACCGATTTCATCCTTGTTAGGCAACAGTAGGATAAAATCAGCTCACTGCAAGAACTTCCTTAGCATCGACACCTAACCCAGTATATGTGTATCAGAATCCATGCACTCTTATATGTGTTAATATTCTGGTGTGACAAGTTTGCTTACTTCTTTACAATTTTGTTACGGCAGTGGTCAAGTGCAACCTACACTTTGCTAATTCCAATTTTTGGAATATTTTAAGGGTTGCACAGTTGACATGGGACTTCCTATTGTTTTCGTTTTGTTGTCCGAGAAAACCGTGCATTTAATGTACTCGGCATACGTACGTAGATCATGAGATATGGGAAGTATGGCAATATGACATTGTGGCGTGTTCTAAGAACAGTTTTTGACAAATCGTAAATGACTGACATTAATTTCCTACCATTGACGGAGATAAAAGGTTTTTCACAAGCGTAACAAGACTTATGACACGCTTTTAGATACTCAAAGAAGTTCATGGACGACGTCAGGTGGAAGATATGCCTTAGAAATAAATAACTGAATAAGACAAGCAACACTTGCAGTTTATATAGTTAAGAACATTGCATGCAACATGCAATGACCATTAGCAATATTAGCAATAAGACAAAGCATGGCCAAGTGTTGTACAGAAACAGTTGAATTCTCACAGAAAACTGATGACATCAGACCGGTTTATTTATTCCCAATTCTGGCCTGCATTTGTTTGAACATCTCACTTCTTCATATATTTCACTTTGTAACTGGCCATACAAGAGCAGATACTGTTGTAGAGATAATACAAGTGTCGTAGGATAGAGAGTCATTGTCTCGCAGCTCTTCAAGATAACCGCACTGATGTATAGGTGTATGATAAGAACTACCACTACGACAGATGGGTTTCACGCACACAACACGGATATGTCGTCTCTCAGTGACCAAACCAAAATTGGAATGCAGTCGACGCAACGTGGCTTTTATTCACAGTACAGCTAGTGCTCGACTTACGACCTATGCAACTTACGACCATTCGATTCGACTTCACGACCACAATCATTAGCCATATTAAATATATATATATATATATATATATATATATATATATATATATATATATATATATATATATATATATATATATATATATATATATATATATATTTTTTTTTTTTTTTTTTTTTTTTTTGTTTTGTTTGGAGAAAGATATTCCTTTTAAGATTTTATTGCTACTCGATAACGCGCCTGGACACCTACCAAATCTAGGCGATCTCCATCCAGATGTAAAATTTGTTTTTCTTCCGCCAAACACGACTCCACTCATCCAGCCTATGGACCAAGGTTTGATTTCGACCGTAAAGGCCAACTATCTCCGAAACACCTTCGTTCAAGCAATATCCGCAATAGATGCTGACACAGAACTAACATTGCGAGATTTTTGGAACACTACAACATTTTAATGTGTATCAAGAATATCGCTACCGCCTGGGAGGCTGTGACGACAAAGTGCATGAATGGATTCTGGAAAAATTGTGTTAAGCGCTGTTAATGATTTTCATGGATTTGACTGTGAACATGAACTTGAAACGATTCGGGAAAAAATAGTAAAACTCGCCAAAGACCTTTCTTTGGAGTGTGAAATTGAAGATGTCGAAGAGCTGCTAGACAAAGAATCCGGAGAACTTACAAATGAACAGTTAATCGAACTGGATGAAGAAAGAGTGGCGGAAGAAGAAAGAAGAGAAGCCAAGAAAGTACATGTTTATATATTTTGATGTTAATGACAATTTGATGTGTTTTGCGATTGGGAAAATGTTTCCAATAGTATTTTCCACACCTGTATTTTGTACGTTTTGCAAATATTAAACCAGTTGTACATGTACAGTTCCTGCAGTGTTTTTCTTAAACCTGACGATGTAAAAATAAGAAACAAAATGGTGTAGAGATGATACAAATGGCACAAAATGAACATCGAAAATTATGATTTATAACAATAATAAAAGAAACTTATGATATAATTTAACTTCAATATTTTTATAACATCACTTCACATTACTGTACACATAGCGTACTCGACATACGACCATATCGAGTTACGACCGGTCTGTCGGAACCGATCGTAGTCGTAAGTCGAGCACTAGCTGTACTGTATATCCACAAACAAACGTATCTCGTTAGCCAGCTGCACTCATTAAGCGTTTGCAGAAAGTAGCGATCTTAGCCGTTTCACTAACGACCATACTGGATGTGGAAAGTAACCTTCTTTCGCGTCTTCTCACGTTTTCCGCGACACTACTGATCCAATGTGGCATGAGTGTGTATATAAGGCTTGTTTTGCGCCTTTCCTACTACTCTCGATGCCTTGACATTGAAATTTCCTTAGTGTCGAACTATGAATAAAATTGGGTGGAACTGCGGTAAAGCTGTGAAAATGTAAACAATATAACATGACACAAAGTAGTGCAGCTTTACATAACAGATTTACGACACATACAGGACGTTTCGGCGATTAGCCTTCATCAGCAAACAAACACATTCACAAACACAACATATAGTCAAGGAGATCTCCCGTGACTACATCAAAAGGTGACGACAGGACTAGAAGAACAAAAGGATGAAACAAATTAAAGCAATGAGAAGAAAATGAGAATTGAAAAAAAAAAATGAGAATTGAAAAAAATGTGTTCGTATACAAGCGTTCGAAACACACCTGCGTGCAATTTGGCAGCAGACCGCGTTGTGTTGGTTTTGAGTTGGTATCGGTGCCGGTCGTTCATAAAGCAATGGCAAATTACTGAACGTAAACTTGGCAAGAGAAGAACTCGATAGAAATGCCGGTGTTCACTGCGATGTCCTGTAAAAAGGATATGCAACCCCCCCCCCCCCCCCACACACACACACAAAAGAATGTAACTAACGCTTTTATGTGACATGACAACAAGTATAATTTGTGTATGAAACAGTTACGCTTGTGAAGGAACAGGGACAAATTGTAAGCGCTATAAAGGAAACAAACGATAAAGAGAAGTATCAGCAAGATATCAACACTTAAAGTTAGTTGCATATCCTTTACAGGAAGTTGCAGTCAACCCACGCATATTTCGGTGGTTTGTGATTTCTTGGCAAGTTTGCTTACATTAGTCTGCTATGTTTTCTGAACGCCCAGCACTCAAACCATTATACTAAAGCCAACGTAAGGCGGCCTGCTTCCAAATCGCCCACAGCTGTGTTTCGAGCGCGGTAAACGGGATTACGAATTCTGTTCGTAATCCCTTCTCCATAGAATCGGTTTCCGCAACAGTGCCGGCCTTCGCCATAGTGTCGGCCTTCGCCACAGTGCCGGCCTTCGCCACAGTGCGGGCCTTCGCCATAGTGTCGGCCTTCTCCACAGTGCCGGCCTTCCCCACAGTGCCGGCCTTCCCCACAGTGTCGGCCTTCCCCAAAGTGCCGGCCTTCGCCACAGTGCCGGCCATCCCCACAGTGCCGGCCTTCCCCACAGTGCCGGCCTTCCCCACAGTGCCGGCCTTCCCCACAGTGCCGGCCTTCCCAACAGTGCCGGCCTTCCCCACAGTGCCGGCCTTCCCCACAGTGTCGGCCTTCCCCACAGTGCCGGCCTTCGCTACAGTGGGTCTTCGCCACAGTGCGGGCCTTCGCCACAGTGCCGGCCTTCTCCATAGTGTCGGCCTTCGCCATAGTGCCGGCCTTCGCCACAGTGCCGGCCTTCGCCACAGTGCCGGCCTTCGCCACAGTGCGGGCCTTCGCCACAGTGCCGGCCTTCGCCACAGCGTCGGCCTTCGCCACAGTGCCGGCCTTCGCCATAGTGCCGGCCTTCGCCACAGTGCCGGCCTTCGCCATAGTGCCGGCATTCGCCACAGTGCCGGCCTTCGCCATAGTGCCGGCCTTCGCCACAGTGCCGGCATTCGCCACAGTGCCGGCCTTCGCCATAGTGCCGGCATTCGCCACAGTGCCTGCCTTCCCCATAGTGTCGGCCTTCGCCACAGTGCCGGCCTTCGCCACAGTGCCGGTCTTCGCCACAGTGTCGGCCTTCGCCATAGTGCCGGCATTCGCCATAGTGCCGGCCGTCGCAACAGTATCGGCCTTGGACACAGAGCCGGCACTTAGCTGACAATAACCCTCAAACAAATGGCAGCATAAAACAATGGTCGCACTGAATGACGCCAGTTGTCAAATGGTGGACAGATTAGTGTTGTTGTTATCAGCCGTTTCCGATGCCTGGAAAGATAATCTCCTACTACGGAAGTCTGCTGGTGGATCACAGAACAAACTGGCACGGATTTGCAGAATGACGCAAGTTGACCACACATGTCCACTTGGCTACACCCACATGCTGATGATACTATTTTGGAGTTTAATTTCGTTTGCTTGCGTCACCAATGGTTGTTTTGGTGTTGTTAGCAGGCGGTGGGTGGAACGAGATGTTCTTGTTAGCTTTCAAGACTCTGAAATGTGGTTTGTTTATTTTCAGTTTCTGAAAGCAAGAAAATATGTACTCACGAACAATCACTGTCAAAGAAAAACATTGAATAACCATTGGGCATATCTTTGAATACTCCGGTTCCATAGTTAACAACAGTTCCAATCTTCAAAAATAGAAGCTGATTGGCCATAGTAAGGCAGACATCATAGTAAGGAAGACATCATGCTAAGGCAGACATCATAGTAAGGCATACATGATAGTAAGGCAGACATCATAGTAAGGCAGACATCATAGTAAGGCAGACATCATAGTAAGGCAGACATCATAGTAAGGCAGAGACATCATAGTAAGGCAGACATCATAGTAAGATAGACAGCATAGTAAGGCAGACATCATAGTAAGATAGACAGCATAGTAAGATAGACAGCATAGTAAGATAGACAGCATAGTAAGGTAGAAGTTAAACAGCATGAAGAAACAGTGGCACAACATCAGAAAACAAATACAATTACGTTTGAGAGCATTCATGTTTCTTGCGGAAACACACATTACGTAGGCAGTAAAGTGGACATTCTTAGAATACCATAGATCAATAAGAGAAAAACAAAAACAATAATGCTATACTTTAACATCTGAACATTGCACACTGGCTTATCAACAATATCATGTTACGAAACTACTATAATTTGGATATGTCAAGAATCACGGTGGTTTAGAAGAAATAGAAAACAAACAGTAGTAGTGCAATGATAGTTCTTAGAAGTTGAGACAGGAGCCAACACAAACCTCGGTGGACACTGGAAATTAAATCCATTTCAGCTTATTAGCAAGGGGTTTTCTTTGGCGGGCTGTGATGAAATCCATTATATCCTATGGATAATATACACATCATCATCATCATCATCATCATCATCATCATCATCATCATCATCATCATCATCATCATCATCATCATCATCATCATCATCATCATCATCATCATCATCATCATCATCATCCAGTGCCTTGCCGGCTAGCCTGGGCGATCATGCCTCTCCACAAATTACGGTCTCCAATGTCATGGATCAACTGGTGTGTTGGCTCCCTTCCATGTTATGACACACGACTGTCAAGAAACTTCTCACGCTGTCCTCCTCGGTCTTTCTTTCCTCAACCTTTCCGGTTGTGACACATATTCTGGTCTATTAAACTGCACTGATTAAAGAAAACATAATTTCTTTATTGTTACTGGGCAGGTCAGAATATTTACCATACGCATATAATGCTTAACAGCGAATAAATACCTTTGAATATAAATGTTTTAGACGAGTTCTAAGAATACCTTGGATACAGGGGAATCAAAAATGCATACATGCGACAAGATCAGAATACTGAAGAAGGTTGGCTATTAAAGACGATAAAACAAAGAATATTTAACTAGTTTCATCACTTGAAACGTCATGAAAGTTTGGAGAGAACAATATATGAGGGGTATATATCCGGAAAGAGAGGAAGAGGAAGGCCAAAGAGAAGATGTGTGCAGAATGTGGCAGATGATCCCCAGATGGGTGTATCGGACGCGGGACAACTTGCTTATGGCCGAGAAGTTTTCCAGAAGGTTGTTATGGGAGCGAGGTTTTGCAAATGACATGCTACTGAATGAATGAATATAATGCATATAATATGGCTAGAATGCTGGATTCTCCTTCGAGAGGCCCGGGTTCGAATCCTCGGTAAGGTGTGGATTTTTTTCTGTCCCAGGCAAAAAGAAAACTCTAAACCTGCACAGTTTGCGGTGACTGCATTAGCCATGCGGCCTTAATTCCTCAGGCTCAAGACCCTCCCCCCCCCCACCCCCCAACTGCCATATACCGGAAGGTGCTATATTGGCAGTAAATGACAGACAGTTAAACATCGCAGATAATGTAATTGAAGGTGGACAGAGAGATTCAGAGAAATTGCGATCAACACACAATCTAAAGAAAGTGATGTCCCCAGACCTTGACTATACATGGACGCACATAATTCCAACAGGAGGAGAAGCTAGCGCCCAGATCTGCCATGCACTGAGTAAGAAAACTGTCTCATAGCAGTAGTATGTCTCGGAGACTGACATGGTAGAGTACGAAAGTAAAGGACCCATTGTGACACAAAGACGCGGGATAGGTATAGATGCTAGTCTCACATATTTGACACAAAGACGCGGGATAGGTATAGATGCTAGTCTCACATATTTGACACAAAGACGCGGGATAGGTATAGATGCTAGTCTCACATATTTGACACAAAGACGCGGGATAGGTAAAGATGCTAGTCTCACATATTTGACACAAAGACGCGGGATAGGTATAGACGCTAGTCTCACATATTTGACACAAAGACGCGGGATAGGTAAAGACGCTAGTCTCACATATTTGACACAAAAACGCGGGATAGGTATAGACGCTAGTCTCACATATTTGACACAAAGACGCGGGATAGGTATAGACGCTAGTCTCACATATTTGACACAAAGACGCGGGATAGGTATAGATGCTAGTCTCACATATTTGACACAAAGACGCGGGATAGGTATAGATGCTAGTCTCACATATTTGACACAAAGACGCGGGATAGGTATAGATGCTAGTCTCACATATTTGACACAAAGACGCGGGATAGGTAAAGATGCTAGTCTCACATATTTGACACAAAGACGCGGGATAGGTATAGATGCTAGTCTCACATATTTGACACTAAGACGCGGGATAGGTAAAGATGCTAGTCTCACATATTTGACACAAAGACGCGGGATAGGTATAGATGCTAGTCTCACATATTTGACACTAAGACGCGGGATAGGTATAGATGCTAGTCTCACATATTTGACACAAAGACGCGGGATAGGTAAAGATGCTAGTCTCACATATTTGACACAAAAACGCGGGATAGGTATAGATGCTAGTCTCACATATTTGACACAAAGACGCGGGATAGGTAAAGATGCTAGTCTCACATATTTGACACAAAAACGCGGGATAGGTATAGATGCTAGTCTCACATATTTGACACAAAGACGCGGGATAGGTATAGATGCTAGTCTCACATATTTGACACAAAGACGCGGGATAGGTATAGATGCTAGTCTCACATATTTGACACAAAGACGCGGGATAGGTAAAGATGCTAGTCTCACATATTTGACACAAAGACGCGGGATAGGTATAGATGCTAGTCTCACATATTTGACACAAAGACGCGGGATAGGTATAGATGCTAGTCTCACATATTTGACACAAAGACGCGGGAAAGGTATAGATGCTAGTCTCACATATTTGAAACAAAGACGCGGGATAGGTATAGATGCTAGTCTCACATATTTGACACAAAGACGCGGGATAGGTAAAGATGCTAGTCTCACATATTTGACACAAAGACGCGGGATAGGTAAAGATGCTAGTCTCACATATTTGACACAAAGACGCGGGATAGGTATAGATGCTAGTCTCACATATTTGACACAAAGACGCGGGATAGGTATAGATGCTAGTCTCACATATTTGACACAAAGACGCGGGATAGGTATAGATGCTAGTCTCACATATTTGACACAAAGACGCGGGATAGGTAAAGATGCTAGTCTCACATATTTGACACAAAGACACGGGATAGGTATAGATGCTAGTCTCACATATTTGACACAAAGACGCGGGATAGGTATAGATGCTAGTCTCACATATTTGACACAAAAACGCGGGATAGGTATAGATGCTAGTCTCACATATTTGACACAAAGACGCGGGATAGGTATAGATGCTAGTCTCACATATTTGACACAAAGACGCGGGATAGGTATAGATGCTAGTCTCACATATTTGACACAAAGACGCGGGATAGGTATAGATGCTAGTCTCACATATTTGACACAAAGACGCGGGATAGGTAAAGATGCTAGTCTCACATATTTGACACAAAAACGCGGGATAGGTATAGATGCTAGTCTCACATATTTGACACAAAGACGCGGGATAGGTATAGATGCTAGTCTCACATATTTGACACAAAGACGCGGGATAGGTAAAGATGCTAGTCTCACATATTTGACACAAAGACGCGGGATAGGTATAGATGCTAGTCTCACATATTTGACACAAAGACGCGGGATAGGTATAGATGCTAGTCTCACATATTTGACACAAAGACGCGGGATAGGTATAGATGCTAGTCTCACATATTTGACACAAAGACGCGGGATAGGTATAGATGCTAGTCTCACATATTTGACACAAAAACGCGGGATAGGTATAGATGCTAGTCTCACATATTTGACACAAAGACGCGGGATAGGTATAGATGCTAGTCTCACATATTTGACACAAAGACGCGGGATAGGTATAGATGCTAGTCTCACATATTTGACACAAAGACGCGGGATAGGTATAGATGCTAGTCTCACATATTTGACACAAAGACGCAGGATAGGTATAGATGCTAGTCTCACATATTTGCAACAGCTGACAGTCGATGGGTGATCTGGTCAATATCACGCCAACCGTCTTTCAGTTGGGTTGAGTCAATCAACGACATCACTGCACTCGGGGCATTCCCACAAGCGCTCAGTGCTCATCTTCAACAGCCAGTGAAGAGTTCCAATACTAATGATGCATACTGCAATCTGATAATATGTCCGTCTAGCAATATCTCTGAGTGACGACTGTCGACCAGATCCCCTAACCACCCCTTGCTGCTGCATTCTCTCAGACCATGATAATGCACATGCTTTTCTGCATTAATGATATTCTCCCAGAGGGCCTTCACCACATCTGTTTTATCATGCCTCAAATCGCCGCTTAATAATGCGGCACAAGCCAATCTGTCATTTCCAACCACGCCAGAGTGTCCCGGTGAAAAGATCCAGCGAACGCTCACAACCCACGACCTCTGAATCAATGCACGTCATTCTGCATGAAGCATACCAGACTTCACCTTTGTCAGCATGCTTTGTGAATCAGTTACAATCACAACATGCGTACACAGTGTGTTCTCCAACCAGCGAAAACTGCAGTAACCACCTCTACCTCCATTCTCAGCTTGTGGTTTTGGTGTCAAATGCCAAGTTCTCCTTTACTAGACATCGAACATTTTCTTTTGCTATAATCCACAAGCCGGCTTCGTGGCTTAGAGGTTATGACTTTTCTCCGTAATCTCGTATACTCTCGTCAGGTAACGTGATGACGGTTCAAATCAGCAGTGGTTCGAATCGCATCGGTAACTTACGGGGTATGTGAGCCGGCCGCTCAGAAAGCAATGGCAAACTACTGAGCGTAATCTTGCCAAGAGATCAACATACAGCTGAAAGATGCTGGTGTTGACAGCTAAGTCCTGTAAAGGATATGCTTAAAAAAAAAAAAAAAAAAAAAAAATAATCCACAAGCGTTGTTTTTGCCTCTTAACACAGCTCCATCGGTATAGATAATAACGTCGCCAGGACGAGATGAGTCATGAATTAATTGCTGAATTTAAGCTTCCGTAGGGCGTGCTTTAATTGCCTGATACATGTCTGGTAGCGATTTTACGCTGGATCGACCTGGGAGTCCAGAGCAAGGAAAACCCATCCGCCTCGATGGTATTCTATCACGTGAACCACCCAGCCGGCAGACCGGCGCTACAACGGCTCCCTGATACTGACATGCTTTGATCATGTGACACGCTAATGTTCAACAATAAGCTTCTTCCAAGAACAAGTTAAATTCCCACGCAGCTGCTAAACATGGACATAGATAGTCACAAACATAAACATAACTTCACTGATTGTATACTTTTACAAGACATCAACTGAATTGTTGTAACACGGTATAAAACAGACATGTGTATTATTCTAGTAATTGTATCAACTAAACAACAGATCAGCGCCTTGCCCTTGTCAAGAGTCAGTGTGAGTAGACAAGAGAAATGCTGGTATATTAGATAGTTTGTAGCAGCATAACAACAGTCTAATGCCGTCCTCTAGTCATCAGTATGTGTCAGTCGATAAGCGAATGCTGGCTTAGTAGGAAGTTTGTAGTAACGAAACAACAGACTAAAGCCTTTTTATTGTTAGCAGTCACCATAAGATCCGGAGTACGACAAGGTTGTGCCCTGTCCCCTCTCTTGTTTATAATATATACAGACAACATATGTAAAGAAAACAGCCAAACAGAGAACTCAAGAACACCGCTTGACAAGAACACAGAAGAAGAACCATCTGTAAATTACACAAATGGCTGTAGAAAAATAACTAAATATGATAACAACTTGAAACTAGTTTAATTTTATACATACATTGTCCCTTTATTTCTCAACATAATTTCCACCAACATTTATGCACTTATCCCATCGTTTTATCAGTTCTCCCAAATGGGCTGCATAGGACTGCGTGTTCTGTTTTCTAAACCACGTTTTCACTTCACATTCAACTTCGGTGTCATTCGCGAAATATCTCCCGTGGGTTGTCAATGTTTATGATGACGATGGTTTGTCCCGTAAAGCGGTGCCCAGCTGGGAAGAAAAAGTTACGAGGGGGAGTCAATAAGTAAGTCACACAGTTCTGTGGGATGGTCGGCAAATGAAAACAAAGCACGCAATTTTATGCAGCCGGTTTGGGAGGACTGATAAAACGATGTGATAAGTGCATCAGTGTTGGTGGAAATTATGTTGAGAAATATAGGGACAATATATGTATAAAAATAAATTGGTTTCAAGTTGTTATCATGTGTAGTTATTTTTCTACAGCCATTTGTGACTTACTTATTAACTTACTCTCGTATAAATTATGAGACCTATGGTGCTATCTCAATGGTTTGAGACGAATTCTGTCCGTATTCCATAGTTGTAGGTTCATGTGTATGATAGACATGACTAATGAAGACACTTTTTTGGTGTGTCTAGTTGGTCATGCGTTGAAGTACACTTGTTCTTGCAGCGAGGCACTGTCGTCGTTTGGAGGTGACAGGTTCGAATCCCGGTCGGTAACTGTAGCTTTCAAATTATATGTTGTCTAGTGTGTCCTCTAGTCTCTACTTCTTTCTTCTCCTCCTGTGAGCGCCAAACAATACTATGTGTGTTTATTTATGTAACTGTCACAGTGGCCTTAACGGGTTCCCCAGTTGATTTCCTGTGTAATACGTGTAAAGCATTAGAACCGACCTTAATTTATCTTCTTTAAATGTTTGTTAATTTACTCGACACAGCATTACGGTCCGATGTGTTTGTGTGTTTGTTATTTGGCCTATGCTGGTGTAATATAAATTATGAGACCTATGGTGCTATCTTCAGAAATCAATGGTAAACTACTGAACGTAACACTTGCCTAGTACATCAACAGCAGCTGAAAAATGCTGGTGTTGAATGCAATGTAAGGGATACGCAACATTTATTATTATTAAAGTGCTATCTCAACGTTTTAAAGCGAATTCTGTCCGTATTCCATAGTTGTAGGTGCATGTGTATGATAGACATGACTAATGAAGACTCTTTATTTGGAGTGTCTAGTTGGTCATGCGTCGAAGTACACTTGTTACTGCAGAGAGGCGCTGTCGTCTTTTGGAGGTGACATGTTCGAATCCCGGTCGGTAACTATAGCTTTCAAATTTTATGTTGCCTAGTGCGTCCTCTAGTCTCAACTTCCTTTTTCTCCTTCTGTGAGCGCCAAACAATACTATGTGTGTTTATTTATGTAACTGTCAAGATGGATATGGAGTTGTTTGGGCCTTTACCTTCCACAAATCTGCATACTTTCCACAAATCCGCACCGCTCATTTCTAATCTCTGATCTGGTTTTATTTTATTTCTGGTTCTTCTCATTATATTCTCATTTAATGTTCGTTACAATCCTTTGCGCTAGATTTCTTTGGTAGAGCTATGACAAAAGACTTCAAGAGATCATAATATATCTGGCCACGGGGATTTACCTCTCTTCATATGTTGTGCAGTTTATTAAGTTTCCGTTTTCAGTATTGACATCCTTGACACTAATAGTTGTTTGTTTCTGGTCTACCATCATCATCATTGTGTAACTTTTTAATGCGAATGAAAACCGTAAAAATGTGATATAATTTACAATAACCATGCCATTGTCTTGTGCCTGTCAATATTGTTGTTAATGATGCTAAGAGAGTTAAGCACGTGACATCACGGTGTAGACAAACATGTTGACGTCATAAGGACAGTTTAAAATGTTCCCCCACTTGAGACATGCACCAAAGAGGAGCAACGTTCTGTTAACCGTTGTTGTAATCAGCGAAGGTGTGAAACCTAGAGAAATTTATCGGCGAATGAATGTCCAGTATGGTGATTCATTCCTGGTAGTCCAGCAAGTGTATATGTGGAGTAGGAAGTTTCCAAACAGCACGACTTCTGTGACACGACCGTGTCAGGCACACCGAATAGTTACCCCAGATAATTTATTTTCTACAGCAATCCAAGCACGGACTATTTATCCTTGCTTCTTTCAAAGTCTAAAAGTTCTGTGTTATTTCTGTATGTATTCTTTTACATACCGGTCTCTGTGGCTAAGGGCTTGTGAACGCGGTTTGTGAGCTCGTATACCCGGGTTCGAAACACGGCGATGCTGGTTTTTTCGAAAAAGGTATAGGGGCCGGTCGTTCAGAAAGCAATGGCAAACTACTGAACGTAACACTTGCCTAGTACATCAACAGCAGCTGAAAATGCTGGTGTTGACTGCAACGTCCCGTAAGGGATACGCAACACTTTAAGTAAGTAATTATTTTACATTCTTGATTTTATTTACTTTTTTCGTCTAATGTCCATCCATTGTAGAATTCCTCTGTCATCCACTGTTTCTTTGCAGCCTTCGTTATTTGTGTGTTTTTGTTTTAACATAATTTAATATGATCTTTTTGATACACGTTCTTATACATACTAGAAAAAAGTCTAGACGTCTACATGAAACGTGATTTTCTGGTCTACTTACGTTATAAAACAAATTTCAGAAGGGTGAGAAGTACAGAACCGTAAAGTATGGAAGGAAAAACAATATCAAGTAATCTGTTCTTGTATTAACGAGATATTGAAATAATCTTAATTCCAACCCGCCCGAAACCCTAAAATCCCCCCCCCCCCCGGGGGGTAGGGGGGAGGAAGAGATATTCCCCACTGGTTGAGAACCACTTGTCTAGGATGTTACTGAAAGATGTGTTTCCGATGATATTGTGTGCTCTTGCCTAACCAACCAGGTCTCCCCCGTCTCATTTCTCTCTCCAAGGACATATCCTTCAGTAAGTAACATCTTCCTCTTTTTCACCTCAAAATTTTGCATTGAAATCTTCACTGTACAATAGCTGTGTCACAGTTTTTACATTAGGTTACAACCATGTTCAATTGTTCATAAAAGTTATCACTTTCTTCTTCTGTGCTATCTGTAAACTGGTGCATAGATTTGTATGATAATAATATATACTCTTCTCTCTCTCTCTCTCTCTCTCTCTCTCTCTCTCTCTCTCTCTCTCTCTCTCTCTCTCTCTCTCTCTCTCTCTCTCTCTCTCTCTCCAACCCACATAAAATCTGGCTAACAGAACTGATATGGACATATATACTTGTACGTCTTCACTCTTCCTCTGTCCAAGAATATACACACATCTCATTCACATTTATGCTATCACGGGTAAATTATTATACATTCGTCTGAGTACATTTCTCCAAATCCTATTTGTTTTATCTCACATAATCCGAAGATATCAGCATTCATTCTTGTCATTTCCCGCTTGTCATTTCCCGTCTAGCTGAGCAATTTGCATCAGTGTTCTCACATTCCACGTACCTATGACAAATGCATTACGTCTTAATTTACATATTGTCGCTGGATGACTGTCGGGCAGCACCTGTAGCATATGCTGTTTCTACCCAGACGAGGCAGTTGATGAACTCCTCTTAACGTTGTTCAATTTGAATATATTTTATACTGACATGGGGTGCGAGGAATACTGGTCGGAGACTGTAGCGATGGTCTCTATAAAGACTTCCTGTGTCTATCCTCATGAAACTTGAGATCAATAGCTATCTGTCGGCCGCTCCACAGCTCAATCCAACACCTGCTCGCATGGGCTCACTAAACAATGACGGGAGTGGGAGGTGGGGGGTGGAGGAGTGGGAGTTAAACGGGTACTTCACCTTGCTCGGGGTAGGTAAGAGTAAACGACCCCTTTACATGTCTGAATGTGTACTGGGCATAGGGTACAGAACCTATATTTTTATAGACCAAAGCATCACTCGAGCGGTGATGTGGTCAATATCATGGCTGCCACCTTCACTTCACAAGACATATCCTGGGGTCAAGCTGTTAAGCCAGGTAAATTAAAAAAAAAAAGAAAAATAGAATCTGCCCTGATGCGAATCAAACTCTATGATCACCGGGTCTGGAGGCGAGGATCTAACCACTAGGCTGTTGCTTAACTCAGGGAGGTCATGCGTACATGTATAAGACAATTCTGACCTGTACAGACACAATGATATGCACTCAGTTCTCATGAAGAAGATGATAAAAATTGCGTCGCAACGTTGCTAAAGTTTATTTCATTGTCACTGAATAGGCTTGAATGATCATTTATACCTGCCTGCCTGCCTACCTACCTACCTACGCATGCACATGCCTAGAAATCCAGCCTGGGTTGAGCCTAACACCATGGAGAGGACATACACCATTATTGTATATGCATGTGTAGGAAGCTGTGGTCATACAGCAACTGGCACGCTTGCACGTTATTGTATATGCATGTGTAGGAAGCTGTGGTCATGGTGTGGTACAAAATGGATACCACAAAATGTCATGGAAAGTAAAAGCGCGGTACTGGGCGTATCACTCACTGAGTGCCGATTTGTATACAGTATCATTACATACTCAATAAGACTCATGGATAGAAAAGAGGTCATTTGGATAATTTACATCTGATGGCTGACAAGACTGAGGGGAAAAGATCAAGGGGCAGGCAGAGAAGTAAATATCAGGATAGCTTGACCGCATGGCATGGTCGGGACAAGAACACAGAGCTGATCCACGACACGTGCGAGATGGAGAAAGATAACCGACCACCCTTATCGGCATGACACGCGATGATGGCGAATTTAGATCGTGAAGTTACAAAGTAACATTTTGGAAAGGGGGGGGGGGGGGGTTGGTGGAGGAGGGGCAGGATTGTGGCCACGGAAAAAAAGCTATGCAGATGTTCTCACCAGTAATTTTCTTTACATAATGTGGTCTCAGACATGTGGTTTCTAAGAAATGATTTCCGCTGTTTGATGTTTGCAGTTAGTTATCATGATTCGCTTAAATCTTCCCCTCTCTGTATGTTTTGCTTTTGTCGGATATTTTAGCTATTGCTAATGGGGGTTATATACTGTCCTGCTTACCCGCGTTCTTGCTTTCCTGCCAGCCTGCCTGCCTGCCGTCCTGATTGCCTGTCTGTCTATTGGACCCTGAGTCTTTCGGTTTGTCTCTGTCTTTACCCTCTCAGGACACATTACTTGCCGACAGCCTGAACACCGCAACCACCTGTCTGTCATCTATAGATAGATATAAAGACAGATGGACAGGCAGGCAGACAGATGCGCAGGTAGACAGACAGATAGACAGACATATAACGAACGGACTGATGGAATATTATATATATATATATATATATATATATATATATATATATATATATATATATATATGGTGACAACATTCCCAGGAACAGCGGAAAAGAAGCCAGTTATGGAATTACAATGGACATGAAAGAAATAAACCAAATACTGAGACAGTATCAGCAAATGTGATCAATAGTTGCCGAAGCCTTGATATTTACCTGGTGATGTCGCTATCACTAAAGTATATCCCCTCAGATGCAACTATTAATGATTACTCCTGAAATAGCCATGTAGGAGTAGCCAGGCAACCTTTCCAGTGTGCCAGATAGTAATATCTCTGTCTCATTGATCTGTTCCAAATACGAAAATTGATAATGTCAGGTTTTGACATTGTGGAGGGGAACATTTAGTTGAGTGTTCAAAACTGTATGTTTACACAGGATAGATATTTGAGCTAAATCTGTCCTGGTTTTTGGGTTCGAAACGATTGGGAAGCGATTACTTTTGATGACAAGTTTGTGTGTATAAAGCACATACAAACTGGGCGGTGGCTGTATAAAGAATTACTGGTACGACATAGAGAGGACCGCTGATACGACATAGAAAGAATTGCTTATATGAAATAGAAACTACTGCTGGTACGACATAGAAAGTTTCGCCGGTACGACATAGAAAGGTTCGCCGGTACGACATAGAAAGAATAGCTTACACAAAATAGAAAGAATCGCTGATAGGATATAAACACAATTTCTGGGAGTGTAAATGAAGACACACTAGTAAAGTATAACCAGCGTCACTGGAGCCGCATAGACAGACTCATAGTACAAATATAGACCGATTCGCTGGTAAGACATAGAAATATACTACTGTAGCATAGAAAGACCCCATAGTACAGCACAGTAAGACTAGCTGATGCCACATAGACAGACTTGCTGTTAAGGCATATACAGTCTTGCTGGTACAACATTGATGACATGCCGTTACAACACGGTACGACCTGCAGCACAGCATAAATAGATGTGATACTGCATTACAGACAGGTATTTGCTTCAGCATAAAAATACTTTCTGGAAGTGCATATATAACCTTGACTGTTAAGAATAGAAAGTGTAACCGGTACAGCAACCAAAAAAAGCCTTGAAAGTTAAGCACAGAACACCATGATAGCTTAGTATAGAAAGCCTTGCCGGTACAATATTGAAGACTGACTGCTAGTGAATATAACGAATTACAGGCCAATATAGAAAGGTTCACTGGTACAGAGTAGAAAGATTCAAAGAGGAGCATGTAAATGCTGCTATGTAAGTAGTTAGGGACGTCCTAACTAAGTCGATTTTGTGGTTTCAAACCACCGATAAATCGTTCTTTACGTGGTTATCCGGCCATCTTGTTTCGTCACAAAACCGGCCCTCCATTGACCCAGATATTTTGAACTTGGCGGGTGTTTTTCTTGGGTCTGGGTGACCACTTCCGGTTGTCACTTCCGGTCTAGGGGCGGCGGCGGCGGTGCGGTGGTGGCAGCGGTGGCGGTGGCGGCGGCGCGGCGGCGGCGGTGGCGGTGGGGCGGCGCGGCGGCGGCGGCGACGGTGGGGTTCCATAAAATACATGTCGTAGGTGTATAGGTGATTATTATTAGTCATGTATCCGAGATGGAAACATCCTTTTACGGCTTTGATTGCGGGTCCAACGGGATGTAGAAAATCCGTCTTTGTACAAAAGTTTCTTTCTCATTTATCAGACATGGTCGATCCCATTCCAGAGGAGATTATATGGTGCTACGGAGAATGGCAATCCACGTATGAGACTATGACGGGCATTACATTTAACGAAAGCTTACCGGATATGGAACAATGGACAGGTGATAGACGTCGTCTAGTGGTAATAGATGACCTAATGTCCGAGACAGATGATAGGGTGACTATTTACTAAAGGTAGTCATCATCGCAACCTCAGCGTCGTGTATATAGTCCAGAATCTCTTTGGGAAAAATAAAGAGCAAAGAACTATTAGTTTGAATTCGCATTACCTAGTGGTATATAAGAACCCACGTGACGGGTCGCAGATTACCAACCTGGCCAAACAGATGTATCCAGGGCGCGTGTCGTATGTCCAAGAGAGTTTTAAGGACGCGACAGCGGCTCCACACGGTTATTTGCTGTTTGACCTTCGACAGGAAACACCGTATCAGCTCCGCTTACGAAGTCATATTTTTCCAGATCAACGTCAAGTCGTCTACGTACCTAAATAACATGTCCCATCGAATAAAACGTCATGGGGCCATACTGATATTTCTAGGTGAGGCGAAGTCGGCTGACGCGAAATCCGTCATTAAATCGGCTTCCTCAGATCTCGTCCAATCAATATGCGAGTGCTGACACCGGTTCAGAAGAGACGTTTGCGGCGACACAGAACAGTCTGAGAGCGCTCACGCGTAAGAAGCTATCTATCAAGAAGAGGAAACAAATCTTGCAACAAGGTGGTTTCATAGGTGCTTTATTAGGTTCTATTCTCAACGTGTTGAAAGGCATCGTGGGGTTATAATGAAGAAAATGATCTCGATCGATCCCCGAATACTGGAAAAACCCTACGTACCACCCGATACACTAACAGATAACTTGCGTGACTTGGATCAGCAAATGCAATATGTCCTGGAGAACGAAGATCTATCACCTCGGGAAAAAGCTCGCGTGTATCAACAGACATTGCAGCGGTATCTGAATCGACTTGACCAGTACAGACATAAACCACTAGGGACAGTGGATATCAAGGAACAAAAACCCGAAGTCAGCACTTTACCGACTTCAGTCGCCAAGACACCTCATCAACTGGCTAAAAGTCAACCTACACCTATTCAACCGACTAAAAGTCAAGTAGTCGAGTCCAAACCAGTCGAGACAACACCGCCTTACAAACTCAGGCGAAACAAAAAGAAGAGTAGGATACCTACACCCAAATGGGAAAATTGGCCTCGCAATTAAGAAAATATTACTACGATCCTCAGAAACCCGGAGCTTACGGTGGAGCAGCCGCTTTAAAACGGAATACTAAATTAAAGAAGGTAGAGACTTGGCTACGACATCAGAATACGTATACATTACATAAACCGATCCGTCGTCGTTTCCAGAGACGTCAGACCATAACCGGTGGTATAAATCAACAGTTTCAAGCCGACTTGATAGATATGAGAAAATTACAAAGATACAGTGATGGGATATCATACCTAGTGACGTGTCTCGATTTGTTTAGTAAATATGCTTGGGCCATCCCGATCAAGAAGAAAACGGGGAAAGAGCTGGTGGACGCCGTGAGTAAAATTTTTGCCGCTAGACAACCGATACATTTTCAGACTGATAAAGGATCGGAATTTGTCAACAGGACTTTTTTAAAATTTCTGAACGATCGAGGTGTGCATTTCTTTACCACTGAGAATGAAGATGTGAAAGCCGCAATAGTGGAAAGATTCAATCGAACCCTGAAAGCAAAAATGTGGCGCTATTTCACCAAGACCAATAAACTTCGCTACGTCGACGTGATAGATACACTGATCCGCAACTACAACGGATCGTATCACAGAAGTATTCGCATGGCGCCCACGCAAGCCAACTATACGAATCAAAACGAGGTGTGGAATAACTTGTATCAGAAGACTTTCGATAGAAAAGTGTATTTTACACCCGGGGATCGAGTCCGACTGGCTCAACCCAAACAACCTTTTAAAAGGGGTATACGCCCTCGTGGACAGAAGAATTGTTTACCGTCAGTCGTATTAACCAGACCAGGCCGGTCACGTATGTGCTAAAAGACGATTCGGGGGAAGAACTTCAAGGTTCATTCTACCGAGAAGAAATACAACTTGTCGGAGGCAAGCAAGTGTATCGCGTCGAATCAGTCTTACAAGAAAGACCCAGGCGAGGTGGTAAAGAGTACTTAGTCAAGTGGTTCGGGTATCCCAAGTCATTCAACAGTTGGGTCTCAGACCTAACTAGATACTAATGGAAGAAACCAAAGTGGAAACTAACTCACAAAATACCACAGAAGGGTAAAGAAATTCAGTCTGGTGCATGTTTGGTCGGCGAGTGCCGCGACTAGAGATTGTCTTCTTCTGTCAACTGATCGTTATATACACCGTTATTGGCGTATCACTATTCAATCTGTCTCGAGACAGCGTCGACGCACCGAGGGCAAGTTGTGGATCGCTCTACTAAGCAGCTGCCTGGGTTACATGCTACCAAACCCTAAAATTTGAGTTTCTACGTGACATTACCGAGCAATGCTTCGCCCAATATGTTTCCCAAGAACACTCCGGGTCACTATTTCTTCAAGCTACCGCAGACTATTGAGGGGAATCAGCATTACGAAGTGGGTCCGGCCGAAATTCAATTTCCCAACTACTACTGCAGTGTGGTAGAGCATGAAGTGTGGATAAGATACAACTCATCTACCAGAGGAAATTCCAGAAAACTATGTCCCCCAGGTCTATACAGCTCACAAGACGCGTTTATAGCGGAGCTGAATCGAATAATGAAAGAGTCGGAGGTCGATGATCAGACGCAAGTCAGATTCTACTTCGACAATACCTCAAAGATTGTCATCGTGAAAATATTCGAACCGGGGGCCGTGGCTATGTTTAGCGAAAAGCTGAAAGAGATATTAGGACTTCCCTCCTCGAAGATATCACACACCAACCCATTAATGGAAGGCCAACTGGCGATAGACCTAAATAACGACCTGCAAAATATCTACGTCTATTGCGATCTAATAGCGGCTAGACCAGTCGGAGACGTCATGGTTCCATTACTGAGGATGGTACCTATCATGAGTCAGCTGTCGGCTTCGGTGTATCGCGCCTACGACAAACCTCATTACGTACCGCTGAGTCGGTACTCCTTCGACACTGTGGAAATCCTTTTAACCACCGATACGGGCACAAACGTCTCATTCACTTCCGGGACTTCAGTGCTGACGCTACATTTTCGAATTCGGAGGAGATCAGACCTAGAATAATGAAATACGTGGCCCTACGTCAAAACCCCAGACTCTATGAGGACTTTTACTGTAATCAAGCTGGACATGGCATGCCGGTCTTTGTGGGTGGTCGGAGTCAGAGAGGTCGCGGCATCGGCAGTTTCTTCAGTGGACTCGGTCGCACAATTCTACCCTGGCTAAAGACCGGTGGTAAGGCCCTACTCAGAGAAGGTCTCGGTACAGGTCTGCGAGTGGCCCAAGATGCTTTGGCTGGTAGGAATGTTGGAAATTCCTTCAAAGAACACGCCAAGCAAGCCGGTCAGAGTCTACTGCAAGGAGCTGTCAACCACGTTAGCCAATCAGGTAGCGGTGTCAGAAGAAAGAGACGTGCAGCGCCACCTGGTGAGCCCAGTAAACGTATAAAACTATCCCCCACACATCGTCGAGCTCATAAGACGTAGCAGCACTACTCGGATATCTTTGCATAATGGCTCTGATTCACCCTCATTCCTGCGAGTGTCTTCATTCTGGTCTGGATCTATTTAGTGTGCCACCCACGCAGACCGCTGTAGAAGAGGGACAGTTTCTGGAGATACACCATTTAGCCTCACTAGCACCCGGCGCACCAATAGAATTTGCCATCTCTGGTGCCAGTGAAGAGTATCTGGATCTGTTTAACACTTTCTTACACATCAGAGCTAAAGTCACACTACCCAACGGTGACAAACTACCACCCACGGCCGATGTCGCTCCTGTCAACTATTACATTCACAGTCTATTTTCTCAAGTGGACGTCTCACTCAACGACACGCTAATCACCCCTAGTGAAAATATGTATCCGTATAGAGCCTACTTGGAAGCGACGTTGAACCATGGGGAAGAAGCCAAAAAGAGTCATCTCTTAGCCGCCCTCTATTACTATGACACGGTTAAATTCCTCGGTGACACGCAAGGCGAAAACAACAAGGGACTAATAACACGACGTCAACTAGCCAGTGAGAGTCAAGAAATAGATATGATGGGTCGACTACACGCCGACATTTTGTGCAAGATCGCTACATGATAAATGGTGTGGATGTGAAAATTAAGCTGACTCCATCAAAGGCCACCTTTAACCTCTTGGCGCCCGACGGGGCGCTTAATTATTCATCTATTATAACCCATGCCACACTCGTGGTTCGTAAAGCCAGACTGAATCCGGCCATCGCGCTCGCCCACGAGAAAACCTTGATGAGAGTCAACGCGAAATTCCCGTTCAAGCGTGTGGTGCTAAAAACATTAGCTATCCCTAGGGAATGCTATCACACACACAAGACAATTTGTTTATGAGTCAAACACCCACGCGCGTCGTGATTGGACTTCTTACATCAGCAGCTTTCAACGGTTCCTACAGTTATAACCCGTATAATTATCAAACTTTTTGTTTGACGTACCTGAACGTAACCGTCGACGGTCGAACTGCCACCAGCAAACCCCTGACCATGGACTTTGAGCGCAACCAATACGTACGGGCTTATTTTGGTACTAACCTAGCCATGGGTCTAGTAGGCAAAGACGCCGGCAACTCAATTGACTATAATCAATTCAAGTATGGATATACGCTGTATGCCTTTGATCTGAGTCCCAGTTTACTAGATGGAGACCAGTTTGAGATGCCGAGGACGGGGCCTTTAACACTGGAATTTAAGTTCAACACACCCACTCCAGAGCCATTACAAGTCATCGTCTACGCCGAGCACGACGAGATAATTGAAGTTTCCAAGACCAGACAAGTGCTAACAGATTACGCTTCATAATGAACACGCACCAGATTACCAGAATACTACTAGCTGATACGTATGCTCGTCGACTACAGACCAGAGTGTGCGCTCGAGATCAACTACCTCGACATCTAGATAGAAGCAGACCAGCGGCTTTTATTGTAAACACTGACCCTAGCTATAAACCAGGTTCCCACTGGGTCGCCATGTACTATGACGGGTCAGGCAAATGCGAGTACTTTGACTCATTTGGTCTGCCGCCCTTACACAGTGACCTGTAAAATTTTATTGACCATCATTCAGATACACCACTCATGTACAATACCCGTGTCTTACAAGATGTGTTAAGCAACGCGTGTGGCCTATACGCTATCTATTTCATCCTGATGAAAAGTCGAAGGGCGAGCATGACCCGTATTCTATAGCCTTTTTCAAGCAAACAATGGGTCAACGATCGACTAGTACGGCGCCTTGTCATGCCATGCGTAATGCAGCTGAGACGCTATAACCAGTTTACACCCTAGTATATAAACCCGACCCGAGTACCAATAGCTCATTCTGAAGATGACTACAGAACGCAACACAGCTAACTGTGTCTACCTGACTCGTAATGGTGACATTGTTAGACCAGTAGGAGATGGCGTCAAGGCCTTGTTTGTCTCATCCTACAGAGGAATGACCAAGTTACACATCCGTCGATTCTTTGGTGAATCCGAGAACAGGTTTCCCGACCCATTAGGAATGACATTTACTCGTCAAGAATATGAACAGCTGATAGCTCTACATTGTGAGATCCTAACTGACTTTGATAGACTCAACCAGCAACCTAGTCAAGTCAGTAAACAAGGCACTAACCGCAGAAAGAAAGTCCAGGTAAAAAAGGGCACCAAACGAAGATACCCAACTCAAAAGACTACCCAACCAGATGTGTGATCAACCCCAGATGTGTGACCAACCCCAGTTGTCTGATGTGCCTCAGATGCGTGACCAACCCCAGATGTGTATCCAGCAGTCAGATGTGTGTCTACCAAATTCAGATGACAGCCCACAGGAGACAATTGTGTGAATAAACAATATGTATAAAGTGAAAATAAAAATGAAAAAAGAAAATTTGGGTTATCTTGGTTTGTTTCTATGTGGTGTTTCTGTGCTGCCTCTGGCAGATCCTTTGTTCTTTTTCATTCCACAGCTACAATCAACATGAAGAAACAACCTCGTGTACCATGAAAGACGACAACATGACAGCCAGAAAGACGAGAATAAACAAGAAAAAAAAAAGAAAAAAAAAAAGGAAAAACATGTCAAGCATTCCACTGAATAAACCAACAAAACAAATTTCGTTTCATAGCTCTTATTTTTTCCATTAAAACAGCGTTAGCATAATATTCAATATTTTTCAATATCACTCAATGAAAAGCATGTGACTTTACACATCAGTGACAGTCTTTTTTTATTTTTCCATGATATAGACACAAAGAAAGCATATACACATTGAGTCTTTTTATTTTCACAGTACACCACAATCATAATAGAACAGAAGTAGAAAATGGTAGCGGAATAGTAAAAGGCGTATTTACATATTGTGATACATATTTACACTTATATAGCTAGGGGTGGTGTGGTATAATTGTCTGCGCGTACTTTTCTTTTAATGTAGAAGTATGATAGAGCCTCTCTGTGTTGATGATACGTGCACACAGAGGAATCCTGTGTCTTAAAACCTATATTTGTGCCTCTAGTCGCTGTCTGGGTGTCAATGACGTTTAGAAAGACTTCTCTGTCTAGGTGCGTGTTGTGTTGTTTTGTCAGCCTTTTCGTGCTGGTCTTGGTATAGTCTCCAAAGCAGTGATAGGTCTTGCTGCATAAGGAGACCATCCCCTTTCCCTCATACTCTAACTTAAATAACCCAGGGGTTCTTTTGTCGAAGACTCGCTTAGCCTTACACGCATCACAGACTGGTACAACTTGCCTGCTCCTAATATATTCATGTTGATGGCTATCACAGACCTCAGATGGGAACCAGGAGCTATACATTCTATAAAATTCTTCTTGAAGCTCCGGTCTGACACCCTGTGCTAGGTTCGGTGTGCTAAGAGCTAAGTATAAGCTATCTGTGTCCATCTCACACAATTGAAAATCCGCCCTAGATATAAACCTATCTAAAAAATCATAATAAAATTCTAGCATGCGCAGCTTTGCGTACTGGTACACAAAGAAGCCTATTTGCTGGGGTAGATCCCATAAGGTGGTCTTTTTTAGAGACTCGACCTCAAACACATCATCTGACAACATGGTCATCTTTTTAAACAGAGGTTGATTCACCAACTTTGACGTACCAGCCCCGGGACAATATGAAACATTGGTGTGCTTGGCCTTGTTGGTTAACGTTTTGCCATAGGCTGCGTTTCCCAATAGTTTCATTGTCTCGGCCTTAATAGTATAAGCCGGGTATAGGTCACCTTCACGTCTGGGATCAGACACCTCTTTTCCAAACCTTTCAAAACACTTCTCAGGTTTGTACTCGATGATCTGATATATTTTAGTGACCTCTAAACCATGTGTCAGATACCATTTTAACAATGGTGTGGCCATTAGGATCTTTTCCCCCACATAGCTACCTATCAGAGTCCGACGTGAGCTGTTCAACAGCTTATGGGTCTCGGCATACTTCTTCATGAGTTCTCCAATGTCGGCTCTAGACACATCAATGTTTTTAAAGATGGGCGTCATCTCTGAAAATAACTCTTTATACTCGTCTGGTAACGTGGATGTCACACTCTATTAAACCAAACACGGTCTCGTTTTTAACAGCCTTTATGGTCTTTTCGTGGTCAATGGCTTCATAACGATGCCAGGGTGCGACATATGGGAATGCGGACTTTATGAAGGTCTTAATGTCGGTATTAGTCTTTTTTAGACTCTGCCACTCACATTCCCACATCTCCACGATCGTGACGTTAACCTCTTCTTTCAGATACTTGCTAATTTCAAGCGTGTTGGCGTATAGTTCAGCCAAGGGTTTCTGGCTCACCGGGATAACGTCATGACCACGGGTCAGCACACAGTTTTCATGCCCGTGGAATAAGCACCCGTGAAACTGGTAGACGACTGGATTCTTTTTGTCCCATTCATCAACTCTGATGTGTCTTTCTCCTAGGGACATCTCCCGCCCATTAAACTGGGATTTTAATTCTACGCCTAGAGAATGTTCAACCCATGCCAACCACTCTCTGCACTGGACGATATAAACTCTGGTTTTATGGAGCTTGAACCCATCTTCTGCATTACGTATCACAGGAAAACCCGTGGGCTTGTTCTGTGTCAAAGCCCACAGGTAAAGAGCGTTGGCATCGTACCCTTTCACACTCTCAACTGGCTTATCCCCTCGAATACTAGTCTTACCTACCTCATGATACCTATGATATATGATCGAGGGTCTATGATATCGAGACATCGATATGATCGAGACATATGATATTTTGTCTAATTTTCGTGTGCAGATCACTCTCCTTATTGGAGCACAGGGTAAAGTAGTTTTTTTTAGGTATGGTTTTAAACAAATACCTAAGAGTCACCCCGGGGACAGAAATGGCATCCTTGAATATATCTACACCTAACCCTTTGTAAAATTCAACTTGTTTGTCTAATGCCCCAATAAAAGGCTTCACGTCCTTACTATTGTACCAGCGCAAAAAGTCTGCCAGTGTGGACATATGGTTCTCGCTCCATACTCGTTGGCAGTCATCGTATTCGGCAACTGAAATATTGGTGTTTTTCAGCTGCGAATGAAATGCCTCGTGTGGGGGCAAGCGAGTCTCCTCTAACCTATCCAAGGAGGTGATATATTCGTAGCAAAACACCCCCTTTGTCTCTTTGATGTCGTATGCCGCTAAATATTTTGAATAACTGAATCCCGGGGCTAAATAGTTTACAATGTCTAGAAATCTAAGCTTTTTGGTGGATATAGCCATTAAATTATTTCTTTTCACTACGTAGTTAAAGGGGTGATCAGTGGCAGAAATGAAGGACTCTATCAGATAAGGCTTCACTAAGTTAATGTCATACAGACTTGAGTTGAACCCCAGCACCGCATCTCGCGAAGGTACTCGTCTAGCCTAGCCACTAGCTTGTGTTCATTTATAGCCTCTAAGGCTGTATACACCAAGTCATGCTCTTTCCGTAGTTCGGCATACGCTGCATTCGCGATTTGAGTCAGATACTCAACCATCTTCCTCACCAAGTCCTGAGGATCACCCGCTGTGATGTGGCAGACGGGGTCCGTGAATCCCGGAACATTAGAGGCTATCAACCAGCTAAGGGGAACATGTTTTCCTAAGAATTTGGTGGACTTGGTTTCCCCTGGTAAATTACTTTTCACAAAGTACACCTCATAATCATAGGCCGCTCTATAGGGGTAGACGTAGTCTGTATCCACCTTGACCCCCAATGATCTGATGGCTTCCCATACAGTCTCAGTAAAGGAGTACACACCTCCTTTATAGCTGTTAACAGTTATCCCCCCATTACAGGTCTGAATATGTCTATTCATATCCCGAAAAGTATCCCACAATTTCCCACACTCACTACACCCGAATGACTTGGCTACTCTATCAAAATTATTAATGTACATGAAATTATCCTTGTACAGTAATACCCTCGTAGTCTTAGGATGTTTGCCACTACTGCGAAGTTTGGGGACCAAGACCTGGGTCTCATTGAACTCAAAAATATCTACATTTACCCCAAAACAGTTTTCTATTGTCGGCATGTCAATAAGTCTAACCCCAGGGAAATTGGCTAGCGACTCTAACTTTTGATATTTCTGCCACTTGTTTGCTAATTGATTTGTATGTTTCCTAAGATCCTTCACAGGTTTCCCATTGAATACCGCCAGACATCGAAAGATACATAACATGTCAGTGTATGGCTGTGACCTAGAGTCATGCTGTAAAGTATTGATACCGTAATTGTGTCTTATGTGGGTCGGTAAATCCTCTAAGCAACAACCTATTGGATACTCATTTATGTGATATACATAGAAACTAGTCGCGGGGATTGTCTATACCATGTACTTAGTGTCAGGTCTGTTGTGTAGGGCGTAGTTAAACATGTCACTGTCCTGAACTACTTCTATAAAATCGTCAAAGTCTTTTTCGTGGTTAACTAGGTGGGGTACGTCGAGTTGGCATGCATTGTTCGATGAAGAATGAAAAAATCTAAGTTCTCTTGTCCCCTTATGTCGTAAGATCATGTGATGAGAATAATTAACCTTAAACCTGCATGTCTGACTAGCAAATATTGATTTTAAAGTCTCGGTCCAGTCAATTGGTTGTGTTGAGTCTGGTCGATGAAAAAAATTATAGGTCGATACATATTTGTGGATGTTCTGATGTGTCTTAAGATAGGGCCAGACGTCTCTATATTTCTGCTGGACTTCCTCGTCACGGATGATGTCTACAGTTTTTAGTTCCTCATCTACTTCGTCAACTACGACGGCTTCCTCTGCTTCCACGTGAGCAAGTTTCTGTTTTTTAGTTGATTGCGTGTCTGTTGGTGCTTTTCTTTTACTTGATGTAGTCTCTGATGTCGATGGTTTAGTGTCTGTAGTATCCAATGATGATGTCTGCTGATGGGTTTTCATGTGTCACTGTAGTGCATCTTTCCTAGTGTATAAGTTGCCACATAGGTGGCATGTGTGCATTGTGGTAGTGTGCACTGTCTTAATGTGGCGTGCAAGACTGTGTTTTTCAGTGAAGACCTCAGCACAGATAGAGCATAGAGAGACAGATTTCTTAATAGAGGACATAGTAGAGCAAGGAGTAGTAATTGATGATAGTGATAATAAAAGAGGTGATAGATATTGCAATATACCACTGCCGGTCGTCTTCAGTACTGTTCGGATTCTGGTGGTATACACACTTTTAGTATTTCTACCGCTATTTCTCGCGTATTATATGACGTGGTGTGTGTTGCTCCAACGGTTATAGTGACTCAGCCTTCTTTTAAACGTATATGTATGGGACGTCAAACAGCTGTGGAGAAAAGATATTTAACAAACAGGTTACACCCATTATTTTGCTTATATAAATTATTTAACTAAGAAACACCAATTTGGAATGTCACATGACCTGTAGTACTATTAATGAAGGGGTATTTCCTACTTTTTGCTGCTAGCGTCTTTATATAATAACCTATGACTTCACGACAGTGGCTCCTCGATTTCTAACTTAGTTAAGACACCGCATACTACTTATGGTCCATAAAACTATTTTATATTATAGATCATTTATATAATATGGCGTCATTGGTGACATCTGATTTCCTAGTTAGTTAGCGCCTGTTGTACTACTTATGATCCATAACACAGAGCACTGTGAGCATACATACCTCGTATGGTTGACTTTTGTAAACAGCTCTCAATTGACTACATCTTTTGGCTGCTGTAGACCGTGTGAGTCTGTAGAAGGCATAATATGAGCCATATAGCACATACATGGTAAAATTACACAGAATTTGATACATTTTTTTATGTCTGATATACACAAATCAGGGGCGGTAGGACGCAGAGGCACTAGACAGATAGCAAGATAGTAAAGGAGGCAACACACACACACACACACATACACACACACATACACACACACGCACACACACCAGCACACCACCACAAGAGAGGATGATGGTTTTCATGTCTCCGCTTTACACCAGTGGTAGAAGCCAATATGATGATGAGAGGATGATGATGATACAGTGATAGATGTACCTTATGATCAGTCCTTTCCTTCGGTTCTTCTGGTGTTGTCTTCACCGCGGCCGCTTCCACTGTCCCGCGGTTTTAGCAGTTTCAATCTGTAATAACAAGCGAAAGAGACACACGAGGTTGCGATGCTGACCGATTACATTACAAATACTATAAATGACAGAGCTATTAGATACATAACCACACGAGCAACCAAGCAATGTTGGGGCTGTCTGCACCGTCCTGTAAATGCATTGCATAAACAATGTTGAGCGTGACTGCGACGTCCTGTAATAGACAGAAAACCAGCCGTTGATACACCCTCTTCACATCCACAAACCTGACTGGCGTTCATTCAAAATGAGAATCGCAGATTTGCCCCAGGACGCATGACAATCCATAGAATGTTGGGGCTGACTGCAACGTCCTGTAAATGCATTGCATAAACAATATTGGGGCTGACTGCAACGTCCTGTAATAGATAGACAGCTAGTTGTTGATACACCCTCTTCACATCCACAAACGTGACACACACACACACACACACACACACACACACACACACACACGGATGTTATGATCGTACACCGGCAACAAAACACTGTTGGGGTTGATTGCAACGTCCTGTAAATGCATTCCATAAACAATATTGGGGCTGACTGCGACGTCTTGGGGATACATGTGGTTGTACTATGACACGGAAAATCATGATGGCACATGATGCTGTTTTCGCTTATATGTTTTTGCTCATAGTCTACTTGGTGGTATAACCGATTTCACAACGTATCTTTATAGGCTTTTTTGCTTTATTTCAATCAGAAGCCTCATATTTACAGCAAATAGAAATACATATTTTGTAGTAATTTTATTTTATCCGGCTGACTTATCTTTACCAAACTTAAACACAAACTTGCCCTTACTTGCCCGAATGAGTGTTGTATGCTAATTATGTTAACAGTCATCCAGAACGCTTCCGTGGTGTGTTTTATCTCAGGTAAGATCAGCTCGAGCTGGCCAGCTCTGTTGTCAGCCCGCTTTTATTGTGGATGTTTATCTCCGGTAATGATCAGCACTGACCGGTGGAGCGATCCTGGGCAGCCTAGATCCTACCTGAGATCTGGTCATTGTTGAGAGGCATCCAGTAACGAGGGAAAACGCTGCGGTGTGTGTTATCAATAATCAAGATGTCACTTGCCGCATTGTGGACAAAACGGGCAACGGTTCTAAAAATTCAGAAAGCCGTTATAATTTAGGTAAAAATAAGAAAACTTTGTGTAGATTGACGTAGTGGATGAGTTATATATATATATATATATATATATATATATATATATATATATATATATATATATATATATATATATATATATATATATATATATATATATATATATATATAGTAGGATGTATGGTGTTTGAGTCGAATGGCATCATGGCGGATGGGACACATTAATAATTATGATACTTACTTTCTTCTCTCTATCTTTCAGGCGTGGGCTGGGCGTTGTGTAGGGAGATTCTGTCTCGCTGGCGGGTTGTGGGTGTATCTTCTCTCTAGGTATCAGGCGTGGTGTGTGCGTTCTTTTTCTTCTCTTCGGTGGGCTGTAAACGGCTCGAGTAGACCTCTCTTCAGTGGTTACCAATAGAATGAGACTTAAACCATGGCGTATGGTTGTTTTATAGCACCAAGTCACGTGATTATGGCTATGGCAATAAACCAGTTTAGACTGGTTTACGGTGGTTTATAGCTAGATAGCCAACTGCTGACATGGCAATTTTACTACGACACCACGCTGTAGAGTACCTGCAAAACGTGTTCAGACATGTTTTCAGTGTTGAGTCATGGTTGACTGAGCACGGTAGCTACGATGTCAAGGTTGGGCATAGCGGTTCTAAAGTTATTGAGGTGTGTGCGAACTCCACCGATAGATAGATAGAGATGGGAGAGAGAGAGAGATAGATAGATAGAGAGAGAGAGAGAGAGAGAGAGAGAGAGAGAGAGAGAGAGAGAGAGAGGTAATGAAATAAATAAAATAAGCATATAAAGAGAATAAAATAGAGAAAAAATAAAATGAAAATACACAGGGCGGTTTGGTATATTTTAAGACTCCCTGATAGAAACTAGACTTTTTAATCACTCGACGGTAAAGCACATGTTTGACCTTTACCTGTTGTATTTGTTACAATGAAAGGGCGATAATTCTGTTTATCAAGGGACGTTATTTGCGGGGTTTATATTACATAATTTAATGTATATCTCGGGAAGTTATGGCTTAAATTAAATGAGACTCGAAGTTTTATATTGACGTAACTATTCTCTAGTATACATACAAGACATTTTTGGTGTTTAATTAAGTTTTTAGGTTTAATTTGTAAATAAATTTCTTTGTCTGGTATATTTTTTAAACCAGATTTTCACCATGCGGTTAATGTTGATTCATGGGTACGGAAACATGTCGAATTAGCTTACTGAGCCGTGGAAAAGTTTATTCATCATCCAAAAAGGGATCCTCGAGTTAGCGCTAGAGATGAAATAAGTCAATTTCTGTCATACTGACTTCTATCTCCTCATTGAAGAGTTGATATTATTGGAGTTCGATTACACCAATCATCCACCGCCGCGGTGCCCCCACACCCGCCCGGTCGGATCGCCTCGGACCGGGGTGCACACCCGATCGGGCCGGATCACGTCGGATCGCGCCGACATCCGGTTCGCGCACCGACGTCCGGTTCGCGTGACGACGTCCAGAAATACCCACTGTCCATCACATCATGAATCGTTGGTAAAACATTACAGACCCAGAGATACAACATAAACAGGGCATGTCGTCGACAGGGCATGAATATCAGTCTCATCAGCCACATTTGCTACAGCCATGGGTAAAAGTTATTATGCCTTTTTGAAGCACAAACTATCGTCTGTCAAGATGGCAAGGTGCCAATGTGTGCGTGTGTGTGACATGGCATAAATAGACTAGATGGCGCAGCACATAAATACTCCCCGCAGAGGCATATAAATACTCGCTGGAGAGGCATAGACAGACTCCCTTGTACAGTATAGACGACTAAACAGAACAATGTGGACAGACTAACACGTATGACATAGAAAGTATTGCTGATTCATATACAGTACAGAAACACACTTGGTACATCATAGGAAGACTGTCTGGTACAGTAAAATAAGACATATTTGTGTAGCATAGAATGTCTCGCTGGTATAGAATTGAACGTTTCCTCAGTACAACACAACACAACGCAACATTCTTCGTAACTAACAGAATGTTTCTCCGGTGCTACATAGCTGAACCTGCATGACAATGAAGATCACCTCGCCATCAATGCATCATGGGCATCAAGATGCCAGACACGCCATCATCATATCCGACTCAACGAACAGGCTACAGAAAATTGCAAACGACAGTCTCCGTGCTAATTTATAGACTATTCAAAAGTAGCAGCTCACATCACTTATCTGGATGTACTCACCCGGACATGACGTCGTAAAGGGCTATGGGCGCGCTGACCAGCTAGCAAACAACAAACCAGTACGAGCAGAAAGACGCATGGGCAGAGCCTTAAAAAAAAAGTCGCTTAAAAGTCGACAGGGTCGACTTTATCGCACCGGGTCTTATCCCATATGCCTCGGTCTCTTTCCGCAGCGCGGAAAGCGTCGCACAAAGCACGAACTCCGTAGCTTTTAGCGACGACCCACAGGAGTCTCCGAAACATTTAACTTGTAAACCGAAGGGTGCGGCCCGGAATTGAACCCACAACCTTCGGATCACAAGTAAAACGGCTTGACCACTTCACAGAGACATGGGCAGAGCCGATATCGTCAAGGCATTATTGACCCAACTGGCCGATACCGACTAGTCTCTAAAGCTAGTTTATTTACAACAATTGAGAGTGAAGCCTGGCTAAGCACATAAAGCGGGTTTCGATGATGAGAGAGGATACATTACAACCAATTCCTCATTGGAACAGTGAGCAGAGATGCCTGCCGCACCAGAGGACTGTACACGCAAGAAGCCCGAGGATGTCGATCGTGATAACAACATACCTTTTTTGGTACAATACAGTAAGACTCGCCGTTACAACACAGAAACACGCGCTGGTGGTATATAGAGTATTCGTTGAACTCCTACATGTCTTTCAAATACATATGTACTTATAAATCAAACTGTTGGGCTTGTTGCAAAGATTGTAGTCATCAGCGCTTTAGATGATTAAACGTTTCACCGCCTCTTCATCTGGCAACAAATATCTAATATTTGACATTTTTGGGAAACAACGAAATATTTTAGTTAATTACCTACAACAGTCTTAAAGTTAATGAAAAAAGTTAATGACATATTTAGATATATTTGGTTGTTATAAAACGTGCTGGTCTTTAGCGATAATGTTACTGTTATTATGCACTTATTGCTACTGTCAATGATGACAAGGTAAGGAAACGAGAGAAGAATCACCTCTACTGTAGATGTAAGCTCACCTGGGTTGGAGCTAAAGGAAGCTTGATTTGTCTGTAGGCGAATAGCTGACCGACGCTTGACTGATGGGAGTGAATTCCACGACAATGAGGGGATTAATATGTTCTGAAGCAAAGAGATACGGAGCGTCCGGAAGCACAAACAAGTAAACCATCAAAGTATATGTCATTAAATAAGTAAACGAACCTGTAACACGTCTTGAGGTCTACTGACAATGTGGTCCTAGATACATATTTTATATAGGCCAGTCAACACTCTATTTTACTTTCTTACACATTTCTTGGTGCCCATTCATGGCTGAATATCCCTGGAAGCCCAGGTATATGTTCAAAATCTGCTCTAAGGTCAGTTCGAACCCATGACACAGGACCATCAGGCAAGAGTACTCGCCACTGCACCGTGGTGGTATCGAAACTTGTTACGGAAGTAGAAGTTCCTTGCGCGAACTAGCAGCGCAGTCGAGACTTGAGGAAGGCGTCCTGGCTAAGCTAAAGAATAAGAATCAGTGTACGAAACTAGCGACTGACGAAGACAGCAGAGACGTCATAAGTTAAAACGGAAACAGTGAAAATATAGAAGTATTCTTGCTTAACACATGCAGAGACATAATTATTAATATGTTTAGAAACTCTTTTAGTAAATACAGTTTTATATATACAATGCGAATAAATCAGTGGCTATTCGTTTAGTTCAACATTTCAGGCACTGAGACAGACGTACAGACAACCCAAAAGAAGGATTACCTCTGCAACAAATTGAAATAGTTACAACTTACAACATGGTAAGAACTACAACAGTTCTTCCAAAGTAGAACTATGAAAGAGGACACAGAGACTACGACAACCGTTGCACCTCCAAGATGAACTAAGTCATAACTGTGCGGCTGCTCACAGGACAGAGAAGACTGAGATATCACCTACAACATACGCTCGTAGCCACAGGATGTGAATCCTGGACAGCTAATCCGGTTAACAAACACCGCAGAAGTCGGATGTGTCGCCCGAAAGTTGCAAATATCACAGCTCAGCTGTAAACTAACACAATTCAATAACGTCTAAAATTTTAAAAAAATATCGGAGAAATGACGAAGAATAAGAATTGAAATACCAGTCTTTGCCTTGATGGAAGCGGCCTTATGATAGCTGAGAGAATGTAATCCTAGCCAAATCGCATCTATAAATAGTGCAGAATTCGACAACCAATTCTTTAAAATGATCCGACAAGGACGACGAACGTTTACTGTCCTATCGCAACTTTTCTTTGTGTGATTAGCAGGAGGAGACTGACACACACACACAACCAAACTAAGTAAATATTTAACAACGTAAGAATTTGTAATGTGCTGGTAACACTGTCTTTATTTTCAGAAAACAGACATTAACAGCATGTTCCGACAGGCGTTACACTTACAACAGGAAAATTATATATTTTTAATGCAAGTCTACAACAACAACTACGAACGAAAAGAAACCAGAACATGTGGCAATTCACAGAGAAGAAATAGGAAACACACTCGTTAATAAAATGTTTTCTAGACAAAAACTCTTCCTGAGATACGGGGAGATAATTCTCAGCGATATAATCGTTTTGAACGAGGAACTGTAGCATAGAAATCGCTATGATAATAATACATATAACTGTATGCGAGAGATGTGAAAGACACTGTTCGTCTCATATGTAACGCGAGTAAACATATATAATATAAAAGGGCGGGAATACCAATACCAATGCTCAGGTCAGTGACGCGGATTTCACAAAATTGATCAGTACAATATTATACCAAGTGATTACAGCATGCATGTTATAGTAAACATAAAATATATCGTAACCTAATAATAAGTTTACACGTTTCATATCAAGCTGGTCTCCCCGGTCGAGGCGTTAACAGCTTTCTCCGTAACCCCGAATACTCTCGTGGTTGACGTGAGCGCACGAGAATTGGAAGCGGTTCGAGTCGCGCCAGTGTCTATGAGAGTATGGAGCAGCCGGTCGCTTAAAAAGTCGTGGCGTGCTGAATGAGCGTAATCTATTCTAGGAATCAACATATAGCTGAAAGATGTTGATGTTGACCGCAATATCCTGAAGCAGGATGGAATCGCGGGAAAAAAAATATTCATATCAAGATCACGTGGCGTGCAAAAGGGATTTTAAGTCAGATTATTGTTTTATTACATTTCCTCCTCTACTTAAGTACATTAAATTCACTGACTTAATTGATTCCAGTATTTATTGACCATATTTATCGTTTCATATTTCATCATTGAACGTGTTTAATGCATAAACACTGGTACCAGGTTTCACTACATTCGTTGTTTTCTCTCATAATTTCATCCCTTGTCTATTTCTTCAACATTCCATGTCTATTTCCATTTGTTCTACATATAACTTCATTTTATGAAGTATTGCATATACATTTATACAGTTTGTGTTATTATTATTATTATTATATTATTATTATTATTATTGTTATTATTATGACTGTATTATAATTCAAATCATTTCACATTATAAACCCATCCTCTCTTCCCCTATCATTTCTATATGTTACGATATGTTAATTCTTGTAAAGCCTAGTGTCATATCCTAACGAGGAAGGTTGTATACCGAAATATCGCGCTGTGTTTGTGTTTGATTACATAAAAGGTTAGTTGCATGCCCTTTACAGGACGTTGTTATCAACCCCTTCATTGTTTGACTGCTTATAATTTTCGACTCAAACTTGACCTTCAATAGTTTGCTATTTCTTTCTGAAAGACCGACGCTCACACCATTGTTTAAAATCAGCGCAAGGTGGTCTGCTTCCAAATTGCTTCAGTTGATGTCAAACTTGGTTTGTGTGAAAGTGAAAAACGATCACTGTCCATAGGCTACCACACGAAGCACACACATGCAGTATCAGGCAGAGGACAGCACTGGACGGTTAGTCTACGGATTCAAGTATCAGGCAGGGGACAGCACTACACGGTTAGTCTACGGATTCAAGTATCAGGCAGAGGACAGCTCTAGACAGTTAGTCTACGGATTCAGGTATAGGCAGAGGACAGCACTAGACGGTTAGTCTACGGATTCAAGTATCAGGCAGAGGACAGCACTAGACGGTTAGTCTACGGATTCAACTATAAGGCAGAGAACAGCACTAGACGGCTAGTCTACGAATTCAAGTATCAGGCAGAGGACAGCACTAGACGGTTAGTCTACGGATTCAGGTATAGGCAGAGGACAACACTAGACGGCTAGTCTACGGATTCAAGTATCAGGTAGAGGACTGCACTAGACGGCTAGTCTACGGATTTAAGGTGCAGTTGGCATCTTTGCCGAGTCACAGTCGTAATTTGGACATCAGTTAAAAGATCGTTTCTTTACTCTTTAAGGTACCAAGGCCAACATTTGTATAGACCAGTCGGAACTCGAGGGCTGATGTGGTCAGTATCACACGGTCGCCTGTACCTCCCAGAACAATCCCTGGTACCTATACTAGGTTAGGTCCAGCTAGGATTCCAGACCAGGTTATACAAAATCGCGACTCCTGAAGAGATTCAGACACATGACTACCGGTCGGCAAGCTAGCGTGCTGGTTCCTGCGATACCGCGACTTAGTATTTGGAGGTCGAACAATTTAACTTCTCTGATCTCCACTTCATTTCTTTGCTTTCGAGTGTCAATGAGAATACCCGTGAATTTAGCTCTTCAGCATAAACAGTTATGGCCGTGTCACATGGGACGAGATTATAGCCTTCATAGTTTGCGCCCTGCCACCTGGGCAGAGACTATAGCATACACAGTTTGCGCCCTGTCACCTGGGCAGAGACTATAGCATACACAGTTTGCGCCCTGTCACCTGGGCAGAGACTATAGCATACACAGTTTGCGCCCTGCAACCTGGGCAGAGACTATAGCATACACAGTTTGCGCCCTGCAACCTGGGCAGAGACTATAGCATACACAGTTTGCGCCCTGCAACCTGGGCAGAGACTATAGCATACACAGTTTGCGCCCTGCAACCTGGGCAGAGACTATAGCATACATAGTTTGCGCCGTGTCATGTGGACCGAGACTATAGCATACACAGTTTGCGTCCTGTCACCTGGGCAGAGACTATAGCATGCATAGTTTGCGTCCTGTCACGTGGGTAGAGACTCTAGCATACATAGTTTGCGCCGTGTCATGTGGGCCGAGACTATAGCATACACAGTTTGCGTCCTGTCACCTGAACCGTTACTATATAATAGTATATATAGTTTGTGCCCTGTCACCTGGACCGTTACTATACCATACCCAGTTTGTGCCCTGTCACCTGGACCGTTACTATACCATACATAGTTTGTGCCCTGTCACCCGAACCGTTACTATAGTATAATATATATAGTTTGTGCCCTGTCACCTGGACGTTACTATACCATACATAGTTTGTGCCCTGTCACCTGAACCGTTACTATAGTATAGTATATATAGTTTGTGCCCTGTCACCTGGACCGTTACTATACCATACATAGTTTGTGCCCTCCACCTGAACCGTTACTATAGTATAGTATATATAGTTTGTGCCCTGTCACCTGAACTGTTACTATACCATACATAGTTTGTGCCCTGTCACCTGGACCGTTACTATAGTATAGTATATATAGTTTGTGCCCTGTCACCTGGACCGTTACTATACCATACATAGTTTGTGCCCTGTCACATGGACCATTACTATACCATACATAGTTTGTGCCCTGCCATCTGAACCGTTACTATAGTATAGTATATATAGTTTGTGCCCTGTCACCTGAACCGTTACTATACCATACATAGTTTGTGCCCTGCCACCTGAACCGTTACTATAGTATAGTATATATAGTTTGTGCCCTTTCACCTGAACCGTTACTATACTATACATAGTTTGTGCCCTGCCACCTGGACCGTTACTATAGTATAGTATATATAGTTTGTGCCCTGTGTCGTCCCTGGGGGGGGGGGGGATGGAATCAACAAGCACACCTGTTAATTATCCTTTTCTAGGTTTTTCTCTGCTGGTGGACCTTTGTCTACACACCCCACTTGTTATTTAAGTCTTTTTATCTGTCTCTCTCTCTCTCTCTCTCTCTCTCTCTCTCTCTCTCTCTCTCTCTCTCTCTCTCTCTCTCTCTCTCTCTCTCTCTCTCTCTCTCTCTCTCTCTCTCTCTCTCTATCCCTTCAACAGACAATCTCCCTTTTTACGTTCCTTCATCACATACCCCCACTAACACAAGCTTCGAACAAACTGATAAAACATTTATTGCTGAAAAGTGTCAGTTGTGTGTGCGAGGTATGGGTGTGAATATAGGTGGTGTTCTCTATCTTGAATATGTGACAGACTATAGTCTATGATCAGCATCAGAGTTTGTCATCATCATACAGTCATTCGAAGTCACCATTCACATAACAGGAAATAGCTCACCCAGCGGCGTCTCTCTGACTGATGATTGGTTTCTGGTCACTAGGTTCCGGAAACTTTTGGATAATATAGTCTCCACAGAATTATAGTTTAGTTCGTGTTTTTCACTTATACACATTCGACAATCTGGAATATTTATAGTTCTTGTTAATGTCTGATTGTTTTCTTGATTGAGTTAATTAGGGTCCTTTAGTTCTACAAACACGATATACCGGTCGGTAATATATCCCTTGTATTGAAGAAGGTAAACACCGATCCAACAATATATAGTCTATACACTGCGGTTTGTCACTCATGGAAAATGTTAATTGTATTTTTTTTCCTTTCTCTATTTGGTATATTATAGATTCACTTGTCTGACCTTGCCAAACATGGTTCACAGCTTGGAATACTTTCTTACTCCATCCGAGTATGACCAATTGATTCTGCTCCGATTGTTAACCACTTTCAATTTCCAGTGCAGGGAACCTGCCAAATAAAATACAGCCTGTGAGAGAAACTCAACTCCGACCTATGATACGTGAATGTAGGTAATAGGCTAAATTCAGTAAGTAACCTCTATATATCATCCTATAGCTATACTCTTGTATAAGACAGAGTAGTTCAACACTCTACCCTATACAAGGTAAAAGAAAGAAACCCTAAAGAAAAACACATAAATCCTATTGTAGACTTATCCTTCCTAGGGCACTTACACATCACTCGCTTCAGCTTAAATCACTATTCAACCTAATGCGGTCGACACTCTATACTACGGTGACACACAAGTTCACTATGCTAGAGTTCTAATCTACCTCCATCTATAATCACCTTATTTAATCTTTTTCAGGCCTAGAAGTAAATCATTATATCCCATGAAGGAACAGGGCTGGTTGTCTTTACACAACCTAGACTCTGTGATATATATTCTATTACGGCACTGAATTAAATCCACACTCCGCCAGTCTTAAGTGCAATCTTCAACTGATCTTAAAACTGTAATTCAGTCCACAAAGAATTTGCTTGGACTACGTCACTTGTTTTGCTCTTAACCCATCAGCCTCTGTTCTTTTTCCTTGTCGTTTGATCCCCGTACAACCGTACCGACCACCTTCTTTGATAAAGACGATCTCCCGGTATATCGTCGTTTTTCCGTTGTTCAAAGGACTCGGTTCACAGTATTACAACGAGATCCAACTGTTTGATCATACTCCGAACTTACTTGAGATAAACGATCTTACTGAACATCGGTGTATCTCCTGGTCACGCGACCTACGTCTCCGTTACTTCAAACACAAACTCTGGTCTTTGAACTTTTCCGGTCGACAATCTCCCGTTATCACGGGACTTCGCTCCCGTCTTCAATACGTACGGCTAGTGTTTAAAGTAACGATCGCTGTCCTTTGAAAATTACAGGAGCGTCAACTTCTCACCACAACTGCTTCTGTCGTTTCATCCATTAGGAGCGACGCCTGCCAGCCAATTCATGACACCCTGTCACCTGGACCGTTACTATACCATACATAGTTTGTGCCCTGCCACCTGAACCGTTACTATAGTATAGTATATATAGTTTGTGCCCTGTCACCTGGACCGTTACTATACCATACACAGTTTGTGCCCTGTCACCTGAATCGTTACTATAGTATAGTATTTATAGTTTGTGCCCTGTCACCTGGACCGTTACTATACCATACATAGTTTGTGCCCTGTCACCTGGACCGTTACTATACCACACATAGTTTGTGCCCTGTCACCTGGACCGTTACTATACCATACATAGTTTGTGCCCTGTCAGTGTTGACACCTATTAAACTAGCTTCAATTCCGTAAAAGTTATTTTCGCCTGTCCTATCTTTATATGTTGCTGGCACTCACCTGTATCAGCCACTACAACATGAAATGTAGTTACTGCAGAAATGAATGCCACTAGCAGTAGGTAATAATAGCCTCAAACTAAAGTTTATTGTCCGTTCAGGGCCACAGCTGTAGGAGTTCTATCGATGTCGTGGCAGAATTACCGCGCCTGGCTCAGGTGATAACATAGCTGAACAAATACCAGCAGAGCAAACAAGATGGTGACTGCCTCCGGCTCCTGGGTGGAGCATCCCAGGTGGAATGTTATTGAAGTTATCTAGGTTAATCTCAACATCTTCATGTGAACATTTTCAGCCTGGTTATTTTGCCAACATTTAAAGCTACTTCTTTCGCTCATTTCTAAAAAAAAATGATAAACATATAATGAACAGCTGTATTCTCTGTCTTCTCTCTCTCTCTCTCTCTCTCTCTCTCTCTCTCTCTCTCTCTCTCTCTCTCTCTCTCCGTCTCTCTCTCTCTCTCTCTCTCTCTCTCTCTCTATCTCTTTCTGTCTCTCTCATGTCTATTCAACTTCATCCTCACCATCATCAAGTGCATGCCAGCTGGCATAGGCGTTCATGACTCCCCATAGATCTCGTTATTTGGTTTTCTGAATCAATTCTGCTGATGACATTCCTCTATGCCAACATCACAGTCCATCCAACATAATTTCTCTTGGTCTGCCTCTCTTCCCATCGATCTATCCACTTGTCACGATGTTCTCCAATTCCTCTCTTTGCATCACATAAACAAAGAAAGCTGTTTGTCTCTTTCTGATTGTTGTATATAATGTTCTAGTTTCATTAGCCTCTTTCAGGCAGTCGTTGTTAGTTACATTGGCAGTTTAAGGAAATCGTAACATTTGTCTCAGGAACCACATCTCTGCTGCTTCCAAGTTATTCCTATTTTTTTTTCCATTTATATTCCAAATTTCACTGCCATACAGCAAAACAGGTTCTATATAGCACTTCATAACTCTCTGTCTTACATTCAATGTTAGTGTCTTATTGCATAAGACACATGCCATTTTCTGGAATGCAGCTTTTGCTTGCCCTATTCTATCTCTGTTGTGTATCTTTTCAACTTATATAAAGAAAATTAAATGAAAAACGTGTAAAATGATTAGACCAGATACAATTTTTGTATATGCATAATTGGTGAAAATCACATTCTAGGGCGTAGATATCCAAATGACACGGTCCTCCTCTCTAATAGTGCTAGATGACGTGAAGAGTTGATCCTTTCTGTCAAGAGATCGTGACAATCACAGTCTGTTTCTAAACTTAAACAAATCAAAAATAATGTCCGCGGGGAAAAGTACCAGCCAACCAAAGATCACAATCAGCAATGATACAATTAACAATGTCTGGAACTTTGAACATCTGGGTTCAATATTCACCAACATTTGGGACTGTTCACAAGAAGCCAGCCGCAGACTAACTATAGCAATGAAGGGATTAAACAACATTCATTGATTCAGTACCAAACTAGAATTAAGTTGGGCCCAAAATGGTGCACAATCAAATGAACAAGTGTTATAGTATAAACCGTTCCTTGAGCATTGCTGAAGATTGCTGATTGCTAGTATGGCGATATATCGTCCTCAGCTACACCCAAATGGGAGGTCGCATTAGTGATATAGTATCCATTGACACTGAATCAGTTACGAACCTGTCACAAAACGAGCAAATAAGCAAACGTGAAATGATTCAGAACATGCATCTTTCCTGTGGTCACACATGGATGTAAGTCGGAAAAAAAGTAGAAAAGTTCTTAGAATTTCGTGAACTAGGAAAAAGAATGTTACCGACATTCGACAAGATCTGAGCACGAAGGAAAACAGTCTAATGAACAGTACAGTGTGTGGGAAACTACAATACTTTGCCATATTAAACCCCACAACGGCTTGGCTTGGAGAGAACAGAGATGGCTGGCATGGTTCCCGGAACATGAGGCTGGGGTCGACTAGCACGAAGATAGACACAGGGTATTGGAGACAGCTTGGACATGAGAGTGCATGAGGCATGCAGAAATGGTCACAGATCGAGAAACCTTTCGGCGAGCATTGGTGAGATCGACGTTCTGTAAAATACGTGCTTAGTGATGGTGATGACACACAACTGACTTGTGTGATGGCAACTTAACTCATCGTATCGTAGTTGAGTGGGAAACAATAACAGTGACGTGACATTCTTGGTATAGAACGAGTCAAGGGTTATGAGTTATTTGAGCTCAGTGGTTCCCAAACGATTTCAGATGACTTTCTTGGTCACATCTCTGGCTTCCCCAGACGTACGCGTAAATTATTCTTCTCCAAGCCTGGAGGTATACTGGGTATATGGTGATAATCCAATACTACTATAGACCAATCGGCACTCGGTGGGTGATGTGGTTCATATCACAGCAGCCGGCTTTACTTCACAGAACATGTCCTAGTGCCTAATGCAAGCAAAGTCGGTCTGGGAGCCTAGTCTACAGGAAACATATATCGTCACCTCCATGGGGATGTAAAAACATGACATGATATGTATATGTGCATACCTCTACGTACACAATTATAAATCACATACCTGTTTCTTAATTTTAAAAATTGTCATCATAAAACTTTGGGCTAACCAACAGACGCTCCCTCTCCCGCAGTAAATGCCGGACAGTACGTGCTGATCGTTCCAGCAAACACACATTTGTCAACATATTTGTTTCGCTTCTTAACACATGCCTTCTTCCGCCGTTTTGATTTACCCCTTACTTTCTTCCTTCCTTTCTAGGTTTGTTCCCCGATCTTACATTATTGTGTATGCTGCTTCGTTCAGACATCTGAAATGCCTAAGAAACCTTTTCAGTGGTGGATAAGATAGACGTAAAGATACTTCTTCATCTTTTTATTCCAAAGACACAAGTTATTGCATTTGTGTTCGTTGCTAAAACGTTTGATCGAAACGTTCGTTTGTATCGGTATGCGTCTTTTATTTTATCGAGGTTCACAGATATATTTTGTGCTCATTCGTTATTGGATGTAAACATGTCGATTTCGTCCCTTCATTGTACCCCTTCTTCGGAACCCCGCTTAGAATCACTTAAGCATTCTTACAGTGTTCTTTCGTGGCATTGTGTCTTCCACCAGCATCAATTCATTTAGTACTCAGAATAGTCCACATTCCCTGTTCATAGTAAGATTTCCAGCTAGCAGCGAACGCGAAGTCAAGAAATCGTCTCATGTTCGTTGTCTTACAATTCATCATACCCGAGTTATACACAATGTTTCGCTGATAATGGCATACACGCCCTCGGATGTCAGTTGATGTCACTTGTCGATGCTCGCTAACTATCCCACCATGCACGCAGGCCTACAAAAATGCGAAGGTCTTAACACTCCACAGACACACGGCAGGTAAAAAAAAAATATTACATAGCTGTCTTACCATTCAGTTATTAGCAGATTCAATGTTAACGTGGTTCTGTCCAACTCCCTGCGGGAAGTGACACGCCCACTTTCAGAATCACTGTTTTGGACTAGAGATGCCATATAAGTTTTCAAGGAAACAACATCGCGGTAGGTGGTGACTTGATTACCAGTGCTTGATGCGCCCTCGTAAACGTCCAATCTAACCCCGCCTAATGTATTTGGTCTATTTGCTTCGTTTTCACTAAGAAACTAATAATCTCTCTATGTTTTCTTCCTGCTTCGTAGAGCAGGTCATGCAAATGTTTATTCGCCTACACTCAACTACTTACTCTATCAGGCGCCCATGATGGTTCAGGGCTAAATTTTATATTCTATATATATATTATATATATATATTATATATATATATATATATATATATATATATATATATATATATATATATATATATATATATATATATATATATATATATATATATATATAAACACAGGAGCCGTAAAATATATGTTGCGCGATTTATTCCCTGGCATATCTCGCTGCATCTCGTCGTGTTCATCCTGCAGAATTATATTTCAAATGAAGTGAATAAATGAATAACACTTAAACAGAAACAATCAAAACACACAGTCGCAGGTAATGTTCGAATATGGAAAATCTCTTATCCCCACGTTAATTTCAAATATAAAATGAACTATTTCTGTTTGCATAAAACACACTAGAACCTCCTAATTGCTAACGCCTCACTATCTGTGAGCAATCGTGTATTGTTCGTCGAATGCAGTATATGAAGGTTTGTTTCTTTGTTTACGCTTTTGCCATATTTATGCGGTGTTATGAAATCGACTTCTCACAGATTCCTAAAGATTGATTCACTCGCTTTCCCACCCCAGTACATGTTCGGCTACCCTATTAAATACACAAAGGAAATAAATTGTTTAGTATAAACATTTCTTGTTGTTGTTGTTGTTGTTGTTGTTGTTGTTGTTGTTGTTGTTGTTGTTGTTGTTGTTGTTGTTGTTGTTCTTCTTCTTCTTCTTCTTCTTCTTCTTCTTCTTCTTCTTCTTCTTCTTCTTCTTCTTCTTCTTCTTCTTCTTCTTCTTCTTCTTCTTCTTCTTCTTCTTCTTCTTCTTCTTCTTCTTCTTCTTCTTCTATCTTTCTTCCTTCTTCTTCTTCTTCTTCTTCTTCTTCTTCTTCTTCTTCTTCTTCTTCTTCTTCTTCTTCTTCTTCTTCTTCTTCTTCTTCTTCTTCTTCTTCTTCTTCTTCTTCTTCTTCTTCTTCTTCTTCTATCTTTCTTCCTTCTTCCCTCTTCATCCCCTCCTCAACCTCCGCCTCCTTTTCCACCACCACCACCACCTCCTCAACCACCTACTCCTCCTACACCGTCGTCTTCGTCCTTATTTTGTACCTCAATGAAGCAAAGCGCCTCAACCAACTCATCCCAAACCTTCCTATCTGTTGCCATAAGCTGCAGCTTTCTCCATATGTATTTACATTCGGGAATCAACATTACGCTCTGTACATACCTATACGTTTTACACCCCTCTTCTTCAGAAGTCAAAAAAGAGTTGTGAAAGCATACTTGCAGAACAGAAGAACCCGAGTCACAGATAGATGGACCCAAGAGCAAGAAAGTACTATTGCGTCACGGTATGCCGCAGGGTGGAGTCTTGTCCCTCACACTTTTTCTAATCTTCTTTCAATGATCTTGTTGCTACTCTACCGTATGGAATTAAAGCGGCAATGTACGCTGATGACCTGGTTTTGTGGAGCACAAATGAGCATGCATCAGTGGCCACCATATTGCTACAGAAAGCTGTAGATATATTTTTTGCATGGGCGGATAGATGGTGTGTCAGCATAAACACTGACAAGTGCAGCACCACTCTATTTACCCTCTCTCCGAAACAAAAGGCAGGGATCATCCAGATAAATGGAACGCCCCTAAGAGAGGATAAAGAACCAACATACCTTGGTGTAACATTTGATGACAGGCTGACATGGAGAAAACACATAAGAAAAGCTGTAGCAATAGCCAGAAGGAAAATAGCCATACTGAGAAAGCTAAGTGGAACCACACGGGGAGCCAGTGGCAAAATACTTAGCAAAGTTTATCAACAGAGCATACGACCACACCTGGAATACGGATAAACTGCGTGGTGTTCAGCATAAAAAAAACCAAACTACAAGAGCTGGACAAGGTGCAAAATCAAGCTCTTAGAGTCATCACAGGAGGGATGAGATCAATCCCTATAGTAGCAATGGAGAAAATTGGGAGGACACACGCACTGAGAGAACGCAGAGATACAAACACACCAATACAAGCAGACAAGTTCCTCAGCTTGCCAGGCCACCCTATGAAGAACCGATTTGAAAACTTAGCAATGGGGCGGTTGAAAAGAAGTAGTTTTATCCACCAGGCCAAACGACTCTACAGAGAAACCACCGAACTTCCCACAGTTGGTATCCCACTGACAACTGTTCCAGAGCGAACTCCATGGAAAGATAAACATAGACCATCGCTACAAATCCAGACAAAAGTGAGAGGAATATTTGACAAGGAAGAACAGAACAGTGTGCAGCACAGAACAGCCACTCTCAACTTCCTTGATGAAGAATACCCACAGGACCTCTGGATCCGAGTCTACACAGATGGGTCGGCACAAAATGCTGTTCGAAATGGAGGAGCGGGAGTGTACATAGAATACCCTAATAATACTAGGGACACGGCTAGAGTTCCAACAGGAAAGTACTGCCATAACTATGATGCTGAAATTGAGGCAATCAAGATAGCAATAGAGAAATTACAAAATACCAGCCATGGTAGACAACCTGTGGTGAAATTGACAGATGCAGAATCAGTAATAGAGTCACTCCTGTCTGGGAAATTACCAGTTCTAAGGACACTACTTTCTGATCTTAGCAGTCCGCATAACGTCACCATACAGTGGATACCATCCCACTGTGAAGTACCCGGAAACGACAGAGCTGATCGATTGGCTAAGGAAGGAGCAAAAGAAGAACAGCCTGATGTGTCCATTATATTCCACCAAAAGAAAAGAATGATCAAATCAGTCAGAAGGCCACCAAACCCTACTCAAGACGACTACCACGTTATGGACAGACCAGAACATGTCATTATTCTACGCCTCATAACAGGACACAATAGATTACGCAACCATATGTATACAAAATTCAAGATTGGTGACTCAGCCATGTGCACATGTGGTTTGACATCGCAGACAGCAGAGCACATACTCTAGGACTGCCCAAACTACAACATATCCAGGCGAACCTTCTGGCCTAGAGAGACAACAGTGGAAGATAAACTCTGTGGACCGCTGAGTGAACTAAAAAAGACTGTTAGATTCATACAAGAGACAAGTTATAGACATATATATGCAGTTATAGACATATTTCAAGCGAACGAAAAAAGAAGAAGAAGAAAAAGAGTCTTCATACTGATGACAGCTCACTCCATGTCATCTCCATATGATTAATCTCCCTCTCTCTCCCTCCCTCTCTCTCTCTCTCTGTCTCTCTCTCTCTCTCTCTCTCTCTCTCTCTCTCTCTCTCTCTCTCTCTCTCTCTCTTTAATTCTTTCTGTATTCATTTTTACATACCCATCTTGTATTGTGAAGTCCAGAGAAAGTTTACTTAAGTTTACAGTTAAGAGAAATGTCTAGTTAAGTGGTTCTCATCCGGTGAGGAATCCCCTCCCCCCAACCGGGCGGGGTGGGGGGGGGAAATTTAGGGTTCGAACGAACGAACGAACGAAAATCTTTATTTTCAAAGGGTTAAGAATTGGGCACGCAGCCCGTCTGACATTCTGCCTTTCTTCTCAATTTCCTCTCATACATTATTTCATTCAACATCACTTATGAAGTAAATTTTTGATAACAGAAGAACAATAGCATTATAACGCACGAAGAATAATCAATAACAAATGACTCACTGAGGCAATGTTTAACATGGGCATTATAAATACCTAAGGAATGCGTAACTTATCATACATATGGGATTGTTTTTTTTGTGTGTGACTAGTTTTGGTTTGAGATAATTTACCATTATTATTGTCTTTTTTGTTTTGTTTTTGTTTATGGGGGAATGTAGTCTGTATGAGGTAGAGTTCAAACAGGTTGCGAATGATGTATTGGTGGTGTCTTTGATTTCTTGTGGAATATTGTTCTACAACTGAGCGGCAGAGTATGCTAAGCTTGTTTTATATAAGTCTATCCTAGGTTTAGGGACATGAAGTATATTTAGTCGTTCGCTATGTCTTGCGTTATATTTAAACAATGGCCAAAGGTAGCTTGGAGTATTTTGAAATAGGATTTTGTTAATTAGTTTGGCCTTATTAAAAAGTAGTTGTTTGTAGAGTGGCAGTAACCGAAGACATATATGTAGGTTAGAATTGTCGGTAAGCTTTTCACCATTAATTAGACGCACTGCCCTTTTCTGGAGTGAATATATGCGTTTTGTTATTGATTTTGAGCATCCATCCCAGATTGTGGAGCAATAATCAATATGTGTTTGTATATGGGTAGTATAGAATATCTTTCTTGTGTTTTCGTCAAGGAAATTTTTAATGTTGGCAAGTTGGTATACTTTTGTGGCTATTTTTTATTTAACGAGAGCATAAACATGTGAGTTAAAGGTTACATTTTGATCTATGATAAGATCCAGTGCCTTGTGCTCGGTTACACTTTCTATATGCCAATATGCAGCTGAAGAGTTCTCTGCGAGTTTAGCGTGTGAAGTTTTTCCCAGCTTCCTATTAACATAGATTTCGTTTTAGAAATGTTAATTTGCATGCGGTTTGCATGACTCCAGTTAACTACACTATTTATTTACTGTTGCAAGGATAATTCTAGCACATTACGATCAATAGCGTTTGTATATACTGTGCAGTCATCTGCAAATAGATCGCAGGACGACGACAGATATAAGGGAAGATCATTTATATAAATGGCAAATAACAGAGGGCCAAGAATAGACCCCTTAGGTATTCCAATATTAATGGTAATGGCTTGAGATAAAGATTTATTGTGTGATACTACTTGTTTTCTGTCTAATAAAAATTATTTTATTAATGTCACTATATTAAAGCTTACTTTCATTGTTTCTAGTTTATTAATTAGAATATTATGGTCTATCATATCGAATGCTTTTCTAAAGTCTATAAACACCGCTCCACATAGAGTATTGTTGTTAATATTTTGATGCCAGTTTTCTATCTTGTTTGTTAAGGCCGTATGGCAAGAATATTTTGGCCGAAATCCTGACTGACTGTCAACTATTAGTTTGTGGCGAACTAAGTGCTCTAGTGTTGTTTTGTGGATGTGCTTTTCTAGCGGTTTGGATAGTGAGGATAATATGGAAATTGGCCTATAATTACTCATGAGACGATCGTCTAGAGAACCAGCTTTTAAATGAGGATAAACTTTAGCGATTTTAAAGGCTGGTGGGAAGTGACCTTTAGTGAGACATTGATTATATATAAAAGTTAGTGACTCGCAGATCGCCGGTGCAGCATGGCGAAGGATCCGATTACTGATTCCATCTAGTCCTGATGAGTTATTGTCTTTTAGGTTACTGAGATGAGTAAATACTTCAGTGGTCGTCATTAGCGGTATGTTGGAGGGAATGTCTACATAGCATTTGTTCTCGCAGAATGATGATAATAAAGATATGTCATGAGGCGCATCTGGTATTGCAGCCTTCGGTTGGTTTATGTCGGACTGAAAGAATCTATTGAACTGATCACATGTAACCTGATTTGATGGTAATGATCGTGATGATTTGTATTTGTTTGTCAAGGTATTAATTGCTTTCCATATATCTTTAGTGTTTGTTTTATATATTATTAAGTTATTAAAATAGTTTTTCTTTTCCTTTCTAATAACATACTGAACTTTGTTTCTCAGACTACGGTACGTGGTTAGATCTCTATTTTTATGTGCCCTGTCCCGGTCTCTCATAAGTTCAACTACCTCCTGTGTGATCCACGGGGGCTTAGTGTGATGTTGAACTCGAACTTCCTTAAATGGAACATGCTTATCAAATATACTTAGAGAAGGTCTTCAGTCAGTGGTCCAGAGCATCGTCTGGGTCAGGTAGTTGGTAAGCATAGTCCAGAGATGAGTTGAGAAAGTCTTGTAAAAAGACACCTGGATTGAAATTTTTATAATTTCTATATTTTATACTTATATGTTTGTGTTTTGGAGTTTCTGTACCTCTTTTCGATCACGTGCAACATAGTGGGTAGTGATCGCTCATTGCATTAATAGATACAGTACATTCTGTGATGTTGTCAGCACACGTAGTATAAATATGATCTATAATTGTTGCAGATAATTTTGTAATTCTAGTAACTTGTTTGACTAACTGTTGGAAGTTATATGACTCTATTATCTTTTCCCATGTTTTATTTGATTTGTTAGTGTCTATGTTGAAGTCACCTAGCAGTATTATTTCTCTCAAATTACTAAAGACTACATCCATCATAGTGGTGAATTTTTCATACCAGATATTTTCTGCACTGGGCTTTCGATAAAGATAGCCAATTACTAGGGGTATGCGATTTTGAAGTTTAACCCCAAGCCATACACACTCAATCTCGCAGGTTTCAAAATCTAGCCTGCGGTGGGCGTTAAGTGAGTTAGAAATATAAACTGCAATACCCGTATCTTGTTTCTGATAAAGGTCTCTTCTAATGGTTTTAAAACCTCTGATAACGATGTCATCATCTGAGATGTTACCAATTAATCGACTTTCGCTAACGCCGAACATGTGAAAATATTGATTAAGTATAAGTGATAGTTCTGGCAGCTTCCCTAATAGATGGCAGATGTTTAAATGCCAGATTTCTATTAATGCAATGAGCGATCACTACCCAGTATGTTGCACGTGGTCGAAAAGAGGTTACAAAACTCCAAAATAGAAATTAGAAAATATAAAAATTTCAATCGGGATGTCTTTTTACACGACATGCTCAACTCATCTCTAGACTGTTTACCAACTTCCTGACCCAGACCATGCTCTGGACCACTGGCTGAAGACCTTTCTAAGTATATTTGATAAGTATGTTCCATTTAAGGAAGTTCGTGTTAAACATCACACTAAGGGTTCCCGGGGAGAGGGGGTGGGTGATTAAGATTATTTCAAGATCGCGTTAAAAGTAGAACCAATTACTTGATATTATTCCACCCCCCCCCCCCCCACCCACAGTTTACAGTTCTGTTCTTCTCGACCTTCTGAAATTAATTTTATAACGTAAGTAAGCCCGCAAATCACGTTTTATGTAGACGTCTAGACTTGTTCTAGTATATGTTATTAAATTTAGCTTCCATTTTTACGTATACTGTGTAGGGCGGGGCGGGGGGGGGGGGATGGATTTAAAGGGATGACATACGAAAGGGATATGGGGAATGACGCTCTGAAAATATGGTGAAGGGGTGCACGGGCCAAAAATGGTTGAGAACCACTGGTCTAATTACACTAGTAACAGATTTTCAGTCTATGTCCCACACAACGCCAGCGTCCTTTCCGCACCTCTCGATTCGCTAGCACTCACACACATATAATAGAGAGGTAAAACGTGTACAGTACGTTTTCAGTGTTATTTGTCTTCTTTAGTTTAAAAAAATATATATATTCATTGCATGTTTTCGTGTATGTTCCGTGTCTTAGAATCATCCTTTTCCTAATGTCCCACTTGATTATCTGCCGGAAGACTGTAGTTAGTTTTACCTGACAGAATTCTACTTCCGTTTCTCTCAGTAATGTGTTAGTTAATGTAATCTTGTTTTTGTGCGCATGAGCCTTCGTCTTTCTGCAGATGGGCATCTGATATGATCTCACATCTGAAGTAACTATGACATTGTAGCGTTAATACTTCAGCTGGAGAAGTCCAAAATGAGAATCACATTACTGCTAAATTGCATGAAAACCTGGTCCAAAAACACACTAGAAAGGCCAGCTGCAGAGACATGTTGAAATATAATCCACTACTAGACAAGTCATGTAAATCGTGTATTCTTAACAAATACAGAAATAAGCTTATATCGTATCCGATCCTCTTAGGTAATATCTGGACCTACCCTAGCCAAAAATTCCGGGATCTAAGAGGCAGTTCCACAAAGCTTCCGGAATAGTCGACTCTTGTTTGAATGATTGATTCTGTCTGAGATATTATAGATTCGTTACATGGTAGTCGCCTTGAAGAAACAACATTCCTCTAGAATTTTCCATTTAATCTCGCACCGAAGTGACATAAGTTTCTTTATATGCTGCGCACGTAGAGTCGTTGGAATGAAATCCGTGCTCGATTGAAAACTATAGGAAAGTGCAGGTCTTTGTTTTTGTTATTTTGGAGAAGCTGTACTCAAAACATTTGCCTTATATCAAAAGTGCTCTCCTCTCTCTGTCTCTGACTCTGTCTGTCTCTCTCTCTCTCTCTCTCTCTCTCTCTCTCTCTCTCTCTCTCTCTCTCTCTCTCTCTCCTTTGCCGAAAGTACTCATAGCTTACATCACCCCCAGCCTATATGTGTCTCGGCCTCTTGTCTTATGTTCTGCTTCTTGTCCCTTCTCGCCCAGTGCGTCTACCGCATCTTATGCCCATGTTCACACTTCTGATACCCACCTCATCTTCCAGAGCTACATAAATATATGCCTCCGTGGCACACTGATTTGTGCACTTGTTTTTCAAGTGGTCTTGGTTCAGTCTCCAACAGAGGCAGGGTGATTATGTTCCTACGAGTACGGTTCTGAAGCCGATCCTGCCTCTTAAAAATGGCTACCAGACAAGACTTAGAATGCTCTGGAAGGAAATGCGACGAGGAACTGAGCTAAAAGGGAGATCACACGCAGTAAAACGTTCCCGAAAAGGAATAATTCACCACGTGCTGCATAGGCAGCTCTGGCTACACTACACACAGACAGTCAGATAAGAGCCTTTGTACCAGTTCATCCTCCACTTCAGAAAACCTTAGAATATACGGGTGGAAGTACCTTTCAGTTCATCCATGCTACCAAGTAATTTCCTCCTTCAGATTCCCATCTGTTTAATTCTCAAATTCCTCTTGCACGTTGCAATTTTTGAACCATGGTAACATTCCTAAGATTGATCTTCCAAAGCCAGTTATGCATCTTAGATTCACATGCCCAAAGAATCTCTTTAAACTGGATAATGAAAAGAAACTATTGATGATGTATTGATGTATTGATAATGGTGTATTGATGCATGATAAGGCAGACGTGGTTGCGCCCTTGTGGGAGCACGTGTACACCTCGGAGGAGCAAATGGATCACCATGGTCTGGCAAGAAGGCGACAGCGAGGAGTGACGAGGGGATCTGGCCGATGCTCGACACTTAGAGGAAAGGCGAGACGCACATATAATCAGATTGCTACTGGTACTATTGGGATTGGAACTCTTCGCTGGCTTCTGAGGATGGGGACGGAGCGTTTATGGGAATGCCCCGAATGCAGTGATGTCGATTCCTAAATCAATCAATCAATCAATCAATCAATGAAAAGAAACTAAAGGTAGAAGGTACTGATGAATGTAACTGTAAAGTCTGTACAAATGACAGCTAAACAATTTGTGCAGGGGTGCCCTACATTTGCAGTACACAGAAACATATTTTGGCATCCGCTTACTCCATATGAGGACACTATGGAAATGTCAACAAGCTCAAGTTGACTGCTGCTATCATTGCATTAATGCATATTGACGTCTGAGAGTGTATGAAGAGAAAATAAGTATATTGCTCGTTTTTCTCTGTTGTTTCAGGCTCAACATATTCGAATGGTCTTAAATGTCTGCTAAGAGAACAACTGTTTCTTCCTAGATTCATCAATAAAGTACATCACACTTTAATGTTTCCCTTGCACCCACAAGAAGAACTTAATTTCACCTTTCAACTCAGAGACACGATTGAAAACATTATATTAGAACAAGCAATAAATGTCAGTGTAAACTGGAAACCTTGTTTAATAGAACTCATTACTTTACTGAGCTCTCATTACAGACTCATGTAAAAAGCTCCGGGTTTGGTATTAGCAACAGATGTGATCAAAGAAGTGAACACCTAGCAGACGAACTGAAAGAGCCATACTGTAAAAAGAACATCATGAATTATATTGTGAATATCCTTTTGTCTGGGTAGCAAGATCTGTTAATGTTGTCTGAAAGCATTAGTTTATCCCAGGCAAGACAGTTGCTCCATCTATACAAACCATTAAGACGTTTCCCCCAATGCACTACACAAGAGTAGAGATCTCACAGTTTCAATACATCGATTAAAATTGCCATATTCACATAAATAAATGTTGACATCATTCATAACAATTTCTGTGATATAATTGCAACGAATGTCAGGTCTTTGTCAGATATGACTGAGCTACCGAATGACAGTAGACGGTACTACCTGCATTCTGTTAGTGCCGAATGTTGGGCGGCGCTTACCAAACCCGACACCCCACATTGTGCCAACGGCTTCGGGCGGAAGAGCACAATTGGGAGAGTACAAGCCTTATCCTGGTGCTAGGAAATGCAACCTAAAGACAAAATGTCATGGCAGGGCAGACCAGGCCCTAAGCCTTGGTTGGCAGCTGGTCTAGGATCGAAGCTCCGACAGGCGGACAGTTAGAGATAGGCGGGTCGAGAGAGGGATCATGCTGCATGGGCAACACATGGTCTCTATATTTTAGCCCAACATCCTTGATTTCAATGCTCGCGTGGGAAAGGACTAGAGTTAATAACCAGTGTGCCTGGGAAAATACAACATGAATGAAAATGGGCAAAGGCTGCTAGACCATTGCACCAGTAATGACCTATGTATTACAAAGTCCTGTTCTAAAACGAAAGAGCTGCATAAGGTCACATGGAAACATCCTAGATTAGGTCATTGGCATCAGCTAGACTTCACCATCATACGGAGACAATATATACCACAGTGCTGACTGTGATACGGATCATTCTTTGGTTGTTGCAAGGGTTAGACAGAGACCAAGGAAAATCTACACAGCTAAACACAAATCTAGCCCCAGCATTAATATTATTAACATCCACGATCCTGATAAGTGCTTTGAGTTCCAACAGCAAATTGAAGATGCTTTTACTGATACATCAGAAAATTGTACAGAAAGTGAAAAGTGGTGTAAACTTAACCAAACTCTTTATTATACAGCGGTTGAGGTTTACGGCACTGTGGATCATAAGAGGCAGGACTGGTTTGCGGCAAGCAGCCAGATACTGCAGCCCTTAATTGATAAAAAGAAGATAGCTCTCTTAAGAAACAAGAAAAGAACAACGCCTAACACTCTCAGTGAGCTGAAGCAAGCTAGGAAGCATGTGCAAAAGGCTGCCAGGCAGTGTGCAAATGACTAATAGAATAAGTTATGTGAGCCCATTCAAATCGCAAGTGATAAGGGAAACATCAGAAGCATGTATGAAGGAATAAAGAAAGCCTGTGGTCCAATGATCAAAAGAAGTGCACCACTGAAAACCTTGACTGGAGAAATCATCACTGATAAGAAACAGCAGATGGATAATTGGGTAGAGCACTATTTGGAGCTTTACTCAAGTGAGACCAAACTAGCGGATGATGCCCTCAACGCCATAGAGGTTCTGCCAACTCTTGACACACTTCCAACCATAACAGAAGTTAGGTGTGCTATAAGGCTATAGGGGTATCTCACTTATGTGTATTGTTGGGAAAGTATTTGCCAGAATTGTTCTGCGAAGACTTCAAGTCATAGGAGATCAAGTCTACCCCGAATCACAGTGTGGCTTCCGACACAACCGGTCTAACATTGATATGATATTCTCATTGCGCCAAATGCAAGAAAAATGCCGTGAACAGAATAAGCCATAATTTATTGCTTTCATAGACCTCACAAAGGCATTTGATTTCGTCAGTCGTGCTGCTCACACAGGCATGAATGGTATAATCATGTTTTATGGTGCAACTTCAGAAGAGTTTGAAATAAAGAATGGAGTTAAGTAAGGTTGTGTACTGACTCCCACCCTCTTTGGAATATACTTTTCATTTCTATTGAAATATGCCTTTCATGATCAGGATGGTGGTATATACATTCACTCACGCTCAGATGGCGGCCTCTACAATGCTCAGAGATTGAAGGCCAAGACCAAAATTAGGAGGTTACTGATCAGAGAGTTGCTTTTTGCAGATGATGCTGCAGTTACGACCTACTCTGAGGAAGAATTGCAATGTCTACTATCTGTATTCTCCAATGCTTGTTCTGAATTTGGTTTAACAATTAGCAAAAAGAAGACACACATTATGTCACTAGGTGCACATGGGGTACCATCAATCTTTATTGATGACGCCGAACAGGAGATAATAGATCATTTTACATATCTAGGATCAGAGGCAAATAACAAATTATCCCTAGATTAGGAAATCAACATCAGGATTAATAAGGCAGCAACAACAATGAACAGGTTAACAAAAAGAGTCTGTGAGAACAGGAAACTTACTGGCAAAACAAAAGTCCTTGTCTATCAAGCCTGTGTCCTTAGTACTCTTATTTGTGGCAGTGAAGACTGTTCAACTTGCTCACACCAAGAGAAACGTTTGAACAGCTTTCATATGTGATGTCTGCGAAGAATACTTGGTATTAAGTGGCAAGACAAAATCACAAATACTGAAGTATTGGAAAGATCAGATATTGTGACGGTTTGGTCAATGCTCAGTCTTCGTAGACTTAGATGGATAGGGCACATTAGGAGGATGAATGATGGTAGAATATCAGTAGGACATCTTTTTGGTGAGTTACAGATGGATAAGAGATCTCAGGATCGGCCTCTACTACGATACAAAGATGTGTGTAAACGGGACATGATTGATCCAGGCATTAATAATGCACATTGGGAGCAAGTCGCCGCTGAACGTGATGCATGGAGGGCAAATATCAGAAAGAGAATAAAGACAAAGGAGAAAATGATTGCAGAAAAGTCACACACCAAGCGTGCAAGACGTAAGATGGTGCATGATGGTGGAAATGACCATGTCTTCACATTTATTCACTGTGGACGAACATTTACATTGCGAATTGGTCTTATCAGTCACAATTACTACCGCCATAGGTTGTAGTTATTATGCCTTTTTGAAGCATACTGTAACAAACTATCGTCTGTCTAGACGGCAAGTTGCCAATGAATTGCAACTTAAATAATCTCTACAACCCACAGAAAATACATGACCACCCCATATGGGGTTGCGATCTACAGGCTGAGAACCACCCGAGCTAGTGGATCTCTGTTTGTTCACATTTCTAGCACGCGAGACAATAATCTATATAATTATACTACTGACATTTAGCACAAGCAGATGCTTCTGTGGAAACAGTGTACTTTTCCCAGCTGTCCCAGAACTTCCTCGGAAATGTATTACTGCAAAGAATTCCTATTTAGTGTGAAACCTGACATACCTGTCTCGGGAGTTGGTGTTATTGGTTGGATGATTGATTATGAATGCACCAAAAGACTGCGTTTTAACTCTTACGTCCGATGCATTTGCGTGCAGGTCATTGGGCGTTTGCACTTCTCTATTATTAAACGCATGTTGAGTATGTGATCTCTTGTTCCTCTTCCTTGTCTAAATCCAACTTGAACCACGTTAATCTCTTCTTCCATTTTCTCACGAATTCTTCTCATCATGATTTTTAGTAGAATTTTAATTGCATGACTGATCAGGGCAACAGTTCTATAGTTGGTGCATAATTTCAGGTTGCCCTTTCTTTGGTATTGGAATGAAGATAGTTCTCTTCCAATCTTTTGGCTATATACCATATTTTCATATCTTTTTACATAATGCGTGATAGATTTGTACGCTTTCTTCACCTCCCGTTTTAATTAGTTCAGGTGGTATCTCATCACATCCTGGTGATTTACCATTCTTCAGGTTCATTTTTGCCCATGCAATTTCATCTAATAGGGGTTCAGTTCTGTTTCTGCTGCATTGGTTCATGTATACCACTCATATCCTCACACTCTATAAGACTCATATCATACATTCCACAGTATTCTTGCCATCTTTCTAGAATTTGTCTAGATTCTATTAAGGCATTTCCCAACTTGTCACAGATAACATTTAATTGAGGTTGAATATTTCTTGTCAATAACTTCATTTCTTTGAACATTTTGTAATCTCTTCCATTCTTATGACATTGCTCTATTTTAATACGACAATTTTGTATATATTGGTTTTTGTCCTTTCTTGTGTTCTTTCTTATTTCTCTCGTTAGAGATTTATACTTCATACTACTGTTATCGATGCCTCCTTTCCATTTTCATTTCCCTTCTTGTTTTATTAATTCTAACGTGCATGATGTAATCCATGGCTTATGTTGCTTAGTCCTGGTCGGAATTAAATCTGAGGCTGCTGTTATCAAGGTATCTCTAGCTTGTACTGCCAGTTCACCAGGTGTCATTTCCTCTTGTACAGACATCAAGACCCCCAAAACGATTCCTTATTTCTACGTTGTATGCATCTGGTATTTTTGTGAGATCAAAATGAAGTGGCCTTGGTCCTCTGGTAAGCTTTTTGAGTTTTAATTTCAGATCTGCTTCTAAAACTGATGATCTATATCACAGTCTGCACTTCGTAGGGCTTTTGCAGATGTTATGTTTGATCTCCATCTTCTTTGTATTAAATTATAATCTATCTAAGACATCGCTGATTTAATTAAACATATAGAGAAAGGAACAATAGCAGTGCTAGCTTAAATCACTATGGATGAACTGGAAGTACTGGGATAATTGTGAACAGAAATAGTAACTAAACTGTTGATTGATATATACAATTGGTAGACCAATACCCGGGGATAAACTAAGATACGTATTTATGGATTTATCCAAGAAACCAGGAGCAATTAAATGTGGCGAATGTCGTAGAATGACCATCATCAACCATATTACCACACTGCTACTAGAAATTATAAAGGGAAGAACAAGAAGAACAATACAAATTGTAGTTAGTGGAGAACAGCAAGTATTTGTGGAAGTGAAATTAACAAATAATGGTAGCATTTCAAACTCTAATAGAGAGATCAGATGAGACAGTAATATTGTGCAATACAATTTCACAAAGCATTTGGTCAAGTGAAACATGATGAGATTGTAAAGATGTTGGAGATTATTAAAATTAGTGAGAATAATCTCAGAATAATGAAAGTATGTACTTGAAACAAACAGCAGCAATTAAGATGAGAAATAAAGTGGACAATTATGAACAGATGAAGCCAGAATTAAGACAAAGACGTGTTATATTACGGACCTCTTCCCTCTCTACAGACAAATAATGATGAAAGAGGTCAACTATGTATCAGCAATACGAGTTGAAGTTTATAATATAATATACGTCATGCATGTGTTACAGTATTGACAGCTGCAAAACGTAAGCAGTCTGCAACAATTGTTACACATTACAGTAATAGAGAAGGCAAAACATAAATTACTTAAACATCAAGAGAGCAGAAACAATTGTTATATCAAAGACTTTGATACTACAATAGAAAGGACAACACTTGACCAAGCCTGCAAACTCAAATTTCTAGGGACATTCATATAATCAAATATGACTATCCGTGACCCAGATTAAGAACATAATATGCCAAGTTTAAGTTTCATTTCAGAAGATGAAAAGTATATTACTCAATAAGTCGCTCATGTAAAATATCAGGAAGGAAGTAATGAATCCTTATACAGAACCTGTTCTGCTATGTGGTATTGCCATGTGGTATTGTCATGTTGTATTACTATGCGTTATTGACATGTGGTATCGCCATGTGATATTGCCATGTGGTATTGCCATGTGATATTGCCATGTGGTATTGCGATGCGGTATTGACATGTGGTATCGCCATGTGATATTGCCATGTGGTATCGCCATGTGATATTGCCATGTGGTATTGCCATGTGGTATTGTCATGTTGTATTACTATGCGGTATTGACATGTGGTATCGCCATGTGATATTGCCATGTGGTATTGCCATGTGATATTGCCATGTGGTATTGCGGTGTGGTATTGCAACGTGATATTGTTAAGTGGTATTGCCATGTGGCTTTGTCATGTGCTAGTTACATGTGGTATCGCCAAATGGTATTGCCGTGTCTTATTGCCATATGGTATTTCCATATGATATTGCCATGTGATTTTGCCATGTGGTATTGAATAGTGGAATGTGAATGCATAAAATAGGAAGAGCTTGGAAGCGACGGATATGTTTTCTGAGTACAATGTTGTGAATACCCATGACACGGATGCCTATGAATGCCATAGTAACTAGCAATGAATGCCTGTTACTGCCATAGTAACTAACAACGAATGCCTGTGACTTCCATAGTAACTAACAACGAATGCCTATTACTGCCATAGTAACTGACAACGAATACATATTACTGCCATAGTAACTGACAACGAATACATATTACTGCCATAGTAACTAACAACGAATACAGATTACTGCCATAGTAACTAACAACGAATACATATTACTGCCATAGTAACTAACAACGAATACATATTACTGCCATAGTAACTAACAACGAATACATATTACTGCCATAGTAACTAACAACGAATGCCTGTTACTGCCATAGTAACTAACAACGAATGCCTGTTACTGCCATAGTAACTAACAACGAATGCCTGTTACTGCCATAGTAACTAACAACGAATGCTTTTGACTGTGTGGCATAATTGCTAACCACCATTATTCAGTTGACAAGAATTCAAGCCAAGAAGAGGAGAAAATATAAAACAATGGACTTTACTAACGCAAACTGAAACCAAACCTTTAAAACTTAATGCAACATCAAAACTGGAACTGGAACAAGTGACAGATGACGTCAATTCTAGGAAACATTTCATCAGCCCAAACTCAGGAGATCATTGGATAAACAGCGCCACGTGACAACGCCTCTATTCGGAAACCCGCGTAGAATATGTTAATCGCGCACTCTTCCTACAACATGCCTGATGAGCAGACGTGAAAGCTAGTGTGACCGTTTTTCAAATAGGGAAGGCAGAATGTCTGGATCCCAGGTGAGCTTGTTAGTCCTTAGATTGAACTGATGACCAGATGTATCAAAGGCCCAGGAATGGTATCCAGTGTTTGTAATGTCAATTGAAATATATTATTATAAATTAAAACCTCTGAAGTGAAAAATGTTTGACTGTTCCATTCTGACGACGCAAAGCCGATTCCCGGGCAACTGACAATCTACTACTCTCTTCGAATACTGCAATCTCTGATATTCTTAAAGATAATTATTAACTTTAAGAAGTGCATAATACTACTACATTCTATTCTAAACAACTGTGAGAAGTGATGATTCTAAAGCAATCTTGTGCATTTCATCAGAAACACTGCTAAAAAATGCTATCACTATCTACAGCTAAAATGACAGTTCGTGTACTAGAACAAGTGCCTTGTTCTAAAACAGACTTATCTATGTCTATTTTCAATTTAGAAGGCTGAAAGAGAAATCAATCTTTCCTTTCTGCTTCATCTATTGAATAAATAGGGTTTGATGGAATAAATATTTATATTTGTGTCACAATTTAATTAGATAAGGGCACTTATGAACTGCATTACATCAGAAAAGTTGTGCTTCGCGGAACTCCACCACCAGAAGTTGACTTAACTCATTACTCAACACAACTTAACAAACACAACCACACCACCCAACACTCAACACAACAACAACAGATAATGGGAAAGGAGTTATTATACACAGAAGAAGAAGCAGAAGAAGTTGGTTAATTGGGAAAACACAGAGAATTATTTATACACACTACAAACACAATTGGGTGATAGAAATGTTATAAATGTATGTCATTTATTTACATGCATCTTGACACTTCCTCAATCTTGTCACTGTCTTACTGTACACGTTTCACTTACCCCAGGTCAAATGAGAACTTACATACAGCAGGAACCAGTTGATACAAGGCGTACACAGTGTGATAAACTCTGACCACCCCAAATTAACCCAACACTAGATTAGAGAAAAGAGGAGGGGAGGGGAACTAGTTCCCACTTCAGGAATTTAGATTTCTTCCGACCTACTTCTAGAATATTGTATTGGGAAGATTTTATATGTTTATGTGAATCTTACACAGTGAAATCTTGGTGGCAACCCATTGGCAACCAATGGGCATCCAACTGGCAACCAACTGGCCAACACCCAAACCAGACCACAGAGAGAAAGAGATGAACCGCACTCGAGATGGAGGATGACTTGGCCATGAGCAGAGCATGGGGAGGCCTTCAGAGGAGCTACACGGGCAGACCTGAAGCGGATCTATCAGTCAATGGACCCAGGCCTATCCTAATCCTCCAAATCATAAGGGTATCACTTTCTTAGAAAGAAAACACACGACACTCAGTTTTCAAGAACTGATAACTAAATATAGATTCATCATCTTCACACTTAACATGTACAACATTCAAATGTATACCATGTTTCCACTCTTATTGACATCTAATGTATTGATGCTTGTTTGTTGATGGTCTGTGACATTGGTCCTATATGCATTTTTCTAAATTATCTTGTATAAACCAACATAGAAAATGAATAGCAGGCCAGAAGACACGGGCCCATTCAATAAATAATTAACTGTCACTGATCTTATGTTGATTATTGGTTCAACCTATCTGTGATTCTCCATCTTATGTGTGTACACTAAGTTGTCAAGATCTATTGTGATTGGTTATGTGTTTAATTGTTTAAAAACAAATTAACTCATGAAGGAATATTAAATTGGGAGAGACTCAAGGTCTATCAACTGCTCAACATCCATGCTTTCTTCATATAAATCAAACTGAGAGACTTCTCCAGACTTTCCTCAGATTTGATAAACAAAAGGGGGGCTCAAGAGCTATAAGAATCCTTGGAGAAGGGGCAGACTCCCAGTTAGTATTTTCTATTTTCACCAGGGCCATAATCTATATCTCCTAGACAAAATTAAATAAGACGAGGCCTGCAGATAACTCGAGGTTCATATTCTGGGGTTATTGAAGACAGAAGAGGATGGGGCCCAACTTCTTTGATTAGAAATGGGGCATGCACCAAAGTGATTTCCCACTCCCTTCAGAATATATGACAGACTGCCATAGTAACTAACAACGAATGCCTGTTACTGCCATAGTAACTAACAACGAATGCTTTTGACTGCCATAGTAACTTACAACGAATGCTTTTGACTGCCATAGTAACTAACAACGAATGCATATTACTGCCATAGTAATTAACAACGAATACATATTACTGTCATGGTAACTAACAACGAATACATATTACTGCCATAGTAACTAACAACGAATGCCTGTTACTGCCATAGTAACTAACAACGAATGCCTGTTACTGCCATAGTAACTAACAACGAATGCCTGTTACTGCCATAGTAACTAACAACGAATGCTTTTGACTGCCATAGTAACCAACAACGAATGCCTGTTATTGCCATAGTAACTAACAACGAATGCCTGTTACTGCCATAGTAACTAACAACAAATGCCTGTTACTGCCATAGTAACTAACATCGAATACATATTACTGCCATAGTAACTTTAAATGAATACATATTACTGCCATAGTAACTTTCAATGAATACATATTACTGCCATAGTAACTTTCAATGAATACATATTACTGCCATAGTAACTAACATCGAATACATATTACTGCCATAGTAACTTTCAATGAATACATATTACTGCCATAGTAACTTTCAATGAATACATATTACTGCCATAGTAACTAACATCGAATACATATTACTGCCTTAGTAACTTTCAATGAATACATATTACTGTCATAGTAACTTTCAATGAATACATGTTACTGCCATAATAACTTTCAATGAATACATATTACTGCCATAGTAACTAACATCGAATACATATTACTGCCATAGTAACTTTCAATGAATACATATTACTGCCATAGTAACTAACAACGAATACATAATACTGCCATATTAACTGGCAACGAATACCTGTGACTGCCATTGTAACTATCAAGGAATGCGTAAAAAAAAGGCTAATGAACATTAAGGCTAATGAACATAAACTTCGACTCGGTATGTCGGGGGAACTGTTACACTGCGTTTTCCCCTAACCCATAGGCCACAGGGACCAAATGAAAATATAACATTTATCCAACTACAAGAAAGGGTTATTAGAATTTCATGAACTAATCAAGAAGAAAGATACTGACACGCTGCAAGATCTGAACATGGGGACAACCATCTCATACTATCATGTATGGGAAACTTTATTCCCTTTCAACGTGACACTGGCTGGGGAAGAGTCGTGATGGAAGGCTGGGTTTCTGGAGGAAGAGGCAGGAGTCACCCAGCACGAAGATGGATACAGATCATTGCATAAATTTTGCACACGAGAGTTCACGAGGAAGGAGTCACACAGCACGAAGATGGATACAGATAATTACAGAAACATTTTACACGAGAATTCATGAGGCAGGAGTCACTCAGCACGAAAATGGATACAGCACATTGCAGAAATCTTGTACACGAGAGTTCACGAGGAAAGAGACATGGAAAGCGATCTAGTGGTATTTCTGCGGGCTGTGATGAGAGCAAGGACCCGCTGCGTGATATAGGTATGAAAGGTAACACATGTTCTCTGGCCATACAGTGAACAGAGAAGCATTGGAAATGACTGAGACGACTGATAGACGGTAAAAGAGGCAGTGGCCGACTAGGAGAAATGATGATGGATGGTCTAAGACGTAAGCAACAGAATTAATCCAAAACACAAGCACAGAGATATGTGGAAATACATGATCGTCTGCGTCATGGGGCAGAGTACATGGTGATGTTAAGTTCAGCTGAACTGTGGTATGGTCGTAGCTAGTACGCTTACCTACCGTAGTCATGTGTTCGAGACGGACACTTAAGAAAATAAATTATGGACTGTCAGGAGACCCAGCCTAACATTAGTTAGTTAGTCTTTCCTTTTGAGCCTAAGGCGGCGCATAGCGCAAAAGCCATGGTTCTCCATGCCCGGCGGTTCGCTGCTACTTGTTGTAGATCCTGGATGTTCACTTGGCCGTTGAATGAGCCTTCTCTAATGATGGTTCTACGCAGGGTCTCTCTTGGTCTTCCCCGTTTTCTTTTCCCTACTGGTGACTATAAGAGGGCTTGGTTGGGGAGTCTTGTCTTGTTCATTCTGAGTACATGGCCGATGTAGTTCCAACGGCGTTTTCTTATAAAATTGGATACAATATCTTGCTTAGTCTCTTGTCTTATTTGCGTATTGGTTCTGAAATATGTCCAGTGGAGGTTTAGAAATCTTATAAGACATGTGTTCTCAAAATTGTCTAATTTTTTTTATCTAAAGCTGCCGTTGATTTCCAACTCTCACATCCATACGTTAGCACTGGAATCACACAAGAGTTGAAGATTTTAAGTTTCGTATGTTTGCTGAGTGTCTTTGACTTTCAGATGTTTGACAGTTTATTGAAGGCACCAGATGACAGTGCGATTCTAGATGATATTTCTGGCACTGAGTCCCATGTAGATGTCCTTTTGCTTCCTAGGTATGTGAAGCTGTTGACTTTTTCCAGAACATGGTTGTTTAATTTGGTGTCGTCTGAACTGTTGGTAAGATCAATAGTTTTTGTTGTTGCTGTGTTAATTTGGAACCTAACATGGTCACCAGCCGGCTTCGTGGCTTAGAGGTTATGACTTTTCTCCGTAATCTCGTATACTCTCGTCGGTAACGTGATGACGGTTAGAATCAGCAGTGGTTCGAATCGCATCAGTAACTTACGGGGTGTGTGAGCCGGCCGCTCAAAAAGCAATGGCAAACTACTGAGCGTAATCTTGCCAAGAAATCAACATACAGCTGAAAGATGCTGGTGTTGACAGCGAGGTTCTGTAAAGGATATGCTTAAAAAAAATGGTCACCACGAAAAGTTATGGCAAGTAAAACAGGCCGGCTTGACATTGACCACACCACCCATCGCGTGCCAAATGATCCACACATTATATGGGGCCAGCACAGCATCAACATAACCAAGACGGCTCATGGATAGAAAACGGGTCATTTATTTTCCTCTTTTTAATAAGTAAAGGTCTATCGCTTTCAACCGATATTATGTGCCACAGGATCACCTTTATCTGGTAGATGTGTATGTGCTATATTTATTGGCATTTATTTGTTCCAATGTCAACCCTACAATCGATTTTGTCACGGGAGATCAACAGTTTCTAATGTTCTCACCACGAGACGCCTACATCCAGATAATCTGACCTCTACTGGTGTTGAGTCGTACTTCTGTATACATTACGCAAGAACTTACCGACTCGCGAACTGTAGACATGAGCATTCGCTAAGCTCAAGCACGATTCACCAACTGTCACCTGTATACTGTTGCAAATATCGACAGAGCACAATGTGATCTTTTCCGGCGTTGTGAGGACGTGGACTGTCAACGGTTTGTGCGTCTCCCTGATCACCAACCACACAATTTACAACAAAGAAAAGAGATATGACCGCTGCTATCTATACATTTCTCGTGGAATTTTTCCCTTTGTGAAATCACATATCGGTTTCAGCTGAGTGGTAGAACATGCTTTCTATCTCATTTGTAGTTAGTATATTCAAACTGTTGTTTACTTATGGATTTCAACACTTTGGCAGGGAATTTCAATCTTTATATATCTAGATTATAGTACCAGTTTGCAATAGTCGTATGTTTGTTATTTTTGAATATTAAATTAATAGACGAGGACAATGTTTACATTATGTTGTAAGTATATTAATTTCATGAACTGGATTATTTTTTAGACTGGCAAAATCGATACTAGAATAATGTAGCTTCGTTAGATGCTTTTAGGTTTATTCAAAGTAAAGAGGATTATATTTTATTTAAACGATAAATGCTTTGGTACTGACAACATGACCCACCTGGTGCCGATATTTCTATACAAATGTGGGTCTCGCACCACATGCCCAATACACCTGAATGTGTCTAGGCGATAATATTAAGCGTTGAGAATCTTGGACACGCCGTTTCGTGGATGTTATATCCTGCAACGACCGGCGCCCCCACCTTCGACTCAATGCCATGCAAGTGATCATCAGTTGTTAGGAGGTCCATGTACACGGTTCGTGTGATCTTACATTGATGGTCTCTGGGCGGAGTGGTCAAGCCGCCTGCCGCGAGCTCTCAGGTTTATAGTTTCGTTTTATCTGACTTTGATTGTCTCTTGGCGAATTACTCAAATCGCCTGCTGCGCGCTCTCAAGTTTATAGGTTCGTGTGATCTTACTGTGATGTTCTCAAGTTTGTAGGTTCGTGTGATCTGACTGTGATGGTCTCAAGTTTGTAGGCATGTGTGATCTGACTGTGGTGGTCTCTTTGCGAATTTGTCAAGCCGCCTGCCGCGCGCTCCAAAATGTGTAGATTCGTTTTTGGACTCCCTCATTCGGTCCATGAGTGAATGTATTTCTAAGACCCCTGGGTTTGTCGCTGGAACTAAGGAGTTCGTGGTGTGTGCGACGAATGCGCTGTTCGGTAAGAGACTGAGCTATGTTTAATAAAACCCGTGGAATAAAGTCGATCTCTTTGCCTTTAATATATCCTTTTTTGACTGTTGGAAATGAACATGTCACAAAATAGTTTATTTTAACAACAGTTTAGCCACACTTCTTGTGATAGGATATAAATGGAAGTTCTTATATGTAATTATTAGTACTGAAGGAAACGTTGGGCAGATGTACATTGCACAGTTTAGGTGCAGCTCATGCGATTCTGTAACCTCTAAACTCGCTGTAGAAACCAGTGAACTTTGACTTTCAGGCAGATAATCAAGAGGTGTCACTATCAGCCGTGTGTAGTTAATTCACTGGAGACAGTAATCAAGGTCATCATGATGTTGCCGATCTGTGCAGAATGAGGCTCTGGTCACAGTTAGCCGAAACGTTCTTTTTCCATTGCCAGTTCTCAGCTTCATGAATATTCATGCCGACCCTGTTTTCAATATCCAGTGCCCATTTCCTTGCTGGTCGACCACGCCTTCCTCTTCCTGTAATCGTGCCTTCCAACACTGTTATTTACAAATCACCGCGGTGTTTCGTGTGGCCACGATGTTCAGTTTCCCAGATGACGCTGTGTATGAGCCAGTTTTGTCCATGTTCACATCTCGCAGATAGGTCTTGTCCTGGATGCTTTCAGCAGCTGATTCCTGTCACCTACTTGGAGCTTTCTGGTTTGTCAGCGCTATAGACTAGCTCTCTTTACCTCGGCAAGATAAGCAGTTCTGTCACCAGGAGACCAAATGTTGAAGTTTATTTATGTGGAACAATTAATACACAAGAGCAAGTGAACAGATGTGCAGATATTAACATCTCAGTGTGGAATTTCAATACAGTTATGACAAAATTTGATATTCATACTACATATTTTCTAGAGAAGACTAAACTGCAGCCTTAATACAAACACTAGGTTGATGCAAACACAACTACCGGTATTTAGCAACAGGAATACTCACTATTAGTCCTTGAGAAGAAAGCAGCCAGGCGGTGGAAGGTATTCTTTAAGATTGTCCACCCCTGTAGAGGTACGATGTTAAAACCCAAGCCAAACTATGGATGAACTGTAACAGAGTGGATGATGAGAGGGGAGGAATGGAAGCAGGGTATAGAGATATCTTGTCGACGGCGTCACATAACTGAAAGGGGATGATACAAGCAGAAAGAAACAGAAAGTCGTGAAAAGTGGAAAGCTCACAACACAACATGGTAAAGTAAAAATACAGACAGGGACCTTTTTGTACGTGTTGTGGCGAGTTGCGAATATGTTGATCGTCGTATATTTTATAGACTAGTAGACACTCTATGGGTCATGTGGTTAACACCTCACCGACCGCCTTCACGACCTCAGTCATTTGCTGGTTCTCATGCTAAGCAGGGTCTGTCGGGAAGCCGAGGTCAGTGTCCAACAAAAGCCATGGGAATTTGAACACATGACCGCCGGGTGGGCAGGCTAACCACCGTGCTACTGTGGCTACCCACACCTGGGTGCACAAGAAACACCGTGCTACTGTGGCTACCCACACCTGGGTGCACAAGAAACACCGTGCTACTGTGGCTACCCACACCTGGGTGCACAAGAAACACCGTGCTGCTGTGGCTACCCACACCTGGGTGCACAATAAACTATGTGCTGTGTGGTTCACCCACACCTTAGTGCACAAGAAACAAAAAAGAGGAAAAAGATTATGATCTGTAGGCAAAGACTGTGAAAGTATTATTTACAAGCCAGGCAGTGAGCAGAAGGCAGGCAGCCGGCAGACTAAGGGTGCATCCTACACAAACTACAAATTATCATGTAGGAGACCACGAGTTAAAAATCGTTATTCAAAGTACTAATAAAAAGTCGCCCATAAAAAGAAAATTCCGTAATAAAATTGCACACTGCATAAAAGCCACACGTAATAAGGAGTTAGCCTAGGCAAAAATAATCAAATTCTTCACCTAGCAATTATGTGCCAACAAAAATTAAGAAAGACTAAGAGATACACACAGGAATAGCTTGCATCAAATAAAATTAATACTTTGTGAGAGATGCACGTACAAACATTAATACTTAGAGATGTATCTGCAATCTGCCTTAAGACATGGTAAAAGATGCACCAACAAACATTAAGACATGGTAAGAGGTGCACCAACAAACATTAAGACATGGAAAGAGTGCACCAACAAATATTAAGACATGATAGGAGATATACCAGCAAACATTAAGACATTGTAAGAGATGCACAAACACACATTACTGGAAGGCCCCGCTATACGTCGCTTCGGTTTACGTCGTTTCGCTTAACAAAAGTTGCTTAAAAGTCGACAAGGTCGACTTCATTGCACCGGGTTTTACCCCATATGGCTCGGTCTCTTTCCGCAGCGCGGAAAGCGTCGCATAAATCATGAACTCCGTAGGTCTAGCGACAACCCACAGGAGTCTCCGAAAAATTTAACTCGTGAACCGAAGGATGTGGCCCGGAATCGAACCCACAACCTTCGGAGCCCGAGTTAAACGGTTTGACCACTTCGCCACGAAGACTCCTACGTCGTTTCGCTATAACGTCGTTGTCACAATGTGACATAACTTCACTTTACGTCGCTACGTTCCGCCATAACGTCGTCACCTGTGTATACACCTGGATAGTATACGTCGTTTCGCTTAAAGTCGCGTTTTCCAAGAACGTAACCCCGACGTTAACTAGAGCCTTCCAGTACATTGTAAGAGATATACCAACAAACGTTAAAACACGGTAAGAGACCAACAAACATTAACACATGGTAAAAGACATCCATCCATCATGCATCATGCCGATAAGCGTGAGCGTTTATGTTTTGCCATCTCACTCGATCACCAGAGTTGTGAATCAGCTCCGAGTTCCTGTCTCGACCTTGCCACATGGCCAAGCCATCCAGGTATTTACTTCTCGGTCTTCCCTTTGGTCTCTTCCCTTCGATCTTGCCAGTTGTAATCAAGTTCTCCAAGTCATTTCTTCTCATAACATGTCCAAAAAATTTTGACTGTCTACGTCTAATGACTCTAATCAATTTACGATCTTCATTTGTTTCTAGAAGGACTTGTTCGTTGGTTTTTCTGTCTGTCCATGGTATTCTTTGCATTTTCCTCAGAAACCACATTTCCAAAGCCATCAGATGTTTTTCAGCTTGATTGCTCATTGTCCACGCTTCACATCCATACAAAAGCACAGGTTCTATGTAGAACCTCAACACTCTTCTTCTCGTTTCAGTTGATATATTTTTATTGGTCAGTATGTTTTTCATCTTGCTAAAGGCTACCTTCGCAATGGCAATTCTTGTTCTAATCTCTTCAAGACATCTCCCATCAGATGTTATGACTGTTCCGAGATAACTGTACCGATTAGCTTGCTTAAGAATATGCCCATCCACTCGTATATCACATTGTGGTATTTCCTTCTTCTCAGTGACGACCATGATCTGTTTCTTCTTACTATTCAATTCTAACCCTAGTTGCTCACTGTGTGCAACAACCGCTTCTACTAAATGTCTCAGGTCCTGTTCATTGTCTGCAATCAAGACTGTATCATCTGCATATCTAATATTATTGATGTATCTTCCCCCAATGTTGATTCCTTCCATATCTTCTATATTTCTGAAAATATTTTCACTGTATAGGGAAAAAGGTCTGGAGACATTACACATCTCTGTCTCACACTTCTTTTAATAGGCTGATATTGACCTACATAGGTATCAATTCTGATTGCAGTTTATTTTTTCCAATATATGTGTTTTACAAGTCTAAGGTCTTTCCCATACCTAGTGACCTATTAAAATCCATCTTTATAGCTCTGCCATAGAAACTAGGCGCTTGAGAATGTGAAGAGCGTCGCTTATGAACATAATAAGAAACAAGATTAAACTAGAAATTAGTGATGGATGAACAATGTGGATTTTTGGAGGGAAAGGGTACAAATAACGCTATATATATATTCTCAGGACACTATTAGACAGAGCTATAGAAGTAAAAACAGACTTGTACTTATGCTTCATAGACTACACAAAAACATTTGACAATGTGAAGCATGAAGACACAATACAATTACTAGAGCAATTGAACATTGGCGGCAAAGATCTGCGAATAATAAAGAACACATATTGGCAGCAAACAGCAGCAATAAGAATCAAACACTTTGTAGGACCATTTCAGTATATAAAGAAGGAGGTCAGACAAGGTTGTGTATTGTCTCCTGATTTATTTTCATTGTACAGTGAATATATAATGAGATCTACAGAAAATATGCCAGGGATCCTGATTGGTGGACATAATATAAAGAGCTTACGTTATGCTGACGACACCTTCTTGATAGCAACAAGTCAGAACGAACTACAGGAAGTGATAGGTACAGTGGTTGTAGAAAGTGAAAGAATGGGCCTTAGTTTGAATAATAGAAAGACAGGAGTTTTGGTGACATCAAAGAAACATATTGTACCTAAATGTGCTATCACAGTACATGACGTTATTTTGGGGCAAGTGCAGAAATTCAGATATTTAGGCACACGGATAACATCAGATGGAAAGTGCATCACTGAGATAAAGAACAGAATAGTACAAGCAAAAATTGCATTCTGTCAAATGAAAAACGTTTTGTGCAATAAGTCACCGTCCTTCAAAGTCAGGAAATAAGTTCTTGCACGTTACATAGATCTAGTTTTAACATACGGCTGCAGATCCTGGACAATTAGTACACAGGCGAAAAAATCCCTGGAGGCCTTGGAGATATGGTTTTATAGAAGAATGCTGAAAATTAGTTGGACAGCCAAAAAGAGCAATCAGGATGTTTTAAGGAAAGCCGAGTCGCAAAGACAACTGAGCACACACATCAGAAAGAGGCAGTCGTCGATTTTTGGCCACGTTATGAGAAGACAAAAACAGGAACATGTTGTGAAAACCGGTAAGATTTGCGGAAAGAGAGATAGAGGAAGACAGCGTGAAAAGATTATTGACAGTCTTGTGTCATGGCACGGAAGGGAGACAACACACGAATTGATCTATGACTCCGGAGATCGTAATTTGTGGAGAGGCATGATCGCCCACTCCATCCGGCAAGGCACTGGATTACGAAGAGGTGCACCAACAAACATTAAGACATGGTAAGATATGCACCATCAAACATTAAGACATGGTAAGATATGCACCATAAAACATTAAGACAAGGTAAGGGATGCACCAACAAACATTAAGACATTGTAAGATATGCACCATAAAACATTAAGACATTGTAAGATATGCACCATCAAACATTAAGACATTGTAAGATATGCACCATCAAACATTAAGACATGGTAAGATATGCACCAACAAACATTAAGACAAGGTAAAGGATGCACCAATAAACACCTAGAAATGCCTGGCAACCCAGTTTTTGGCTTCTAATTCTGTAGACACATGGTATGGTCATGGACAGTCCTGAGCTGGGAAATACGACCTGTTATTCTTGCTTTCATCGATGCCTGAGGGTTTAACACTGCTCGGGTTTAGGCTTATCATCTATACAAGCCACCGATGACCTCTGCGCATTCGCTTCCGGGGAAAGTGTTGGCTACTTCCCGGTTAAATGACTGGCTCTAAATGGCTAAATTATCCTACATCGCCCGCGGGCATAGGTTAGTATAGGAGCGAAAGAAATTGAGACAAATGTCAACTTTATAAAGGATATATATATATATATATATATATATATATATATATATATATATATATATATATATATATATATATATATATAATAAGCCGGTCACTTTCTCCGTAATCCCGTTTGTCACGCAGAGTCTCGTAGCAGGGCGAGAGCTGGGAGCGGTTCGACCCCCGCTGGTGACTTGCGGGATAACTGAGCCGGCCGCGCAGAAAGCAATGGCAAACTACTGAGCGTAATCTTGCCAAGAAATCAACATACAGCTGAAAGATGTTGGTGTTGACAGCGATGTCCTGTAAAGGATATGCAAATATATATATATATATATATATATATATATATATATATATATATATATATATCCCGAAAAAAAAGAAGAAGAAAAGGAGAAGACAACGATGACGAAGGGAAAGAAAGAAAAAAAGAAAGAAAGAAAAAAAGAAAGAAAGAAAGAAACGGAAAACGAGCAAGGATGAATGTAATTTTTAAAAAAAACGAAGACAGAACAAGGAGGAAGAAGCATACAGAAGAAGAAGAAGAAATATTTCACAGCTGTGATTAGGTCAGGCCGTGTGTGCCAAGTTAATCCAGCAATGACCTGTTTGTTCCAGACGTAGGTAAACATTACGCTCCGCGGAAAGGCGAACCAACTGGCGGAAACATGATGAGGTTGTTTATTTGATGTGGCTGTTAAATCTGGATATTTTGATCAAACTTGCAACACGATAGCTTAATACAACAAGCCCAGATATTCCTGCTTGTTTATTGGTACAGAAAAATACAACAGGGGTTGCTTGTGTTTTAACGCTCACTCGCTTTGAACTCAAGCGTAGTCCATAGAGAAACAGAAACACATATATTTGTGTGCTTTATAGATTACTAGCTGACCCGGCCCGGCTTCGCCCAGACCCTGGTGGGGAGCATCTCATTTAATTCATATAAGTAGTCATATAAGTTCTCGTTCCCGTAACCGACAATCTGTCTGTCTGTCTGTCTGTCTGTCTGTCTATCTGTCTGTCTGTCTGTCTGACCCGGCCCGGCATCGCCCAACTCCTGGTGGGGAGAATCTCATTTAATTCATATAAGTAGTCATATAAGTTCCCGTTCCCGACTGTCTGTCTGTCTGTCTGTCTGTCTGTCTGTCTGTCTATCTATCTATCTGTCTGTCTGTCTGACCCGGCCCAGCCCATGGTGGAGAGCATCTCATTTAAATTATATAAGTAGTCATATAAGATCCCGTTCCCGACTATCTGTCTGACTGTCTGTCTGTCTTGGGTAAATGGAGGAGGGAGGAGGAAGAGGGAGGTGGAGGAGGGAAGAGGAGGGAGGAGGAGGGAGGAGACAGGAGGAGTAGGGAGGAATAGGAGGGAGGAGGAGGGATTAGGAGGAGGGAGCAGTAGTGTGGAGGAGGAGGCGAGGAGGAGGGAGGAGGAAGTAGGAAGGAGGAGGGAGAAGGAGGGAGGAGGAGAACGCAGGAGGAGAAGGGAGCAGGAGGAGGAGAGGGAGGAGGAGGGAGGAGAAGGGAGGAGGAGGAGAGAGTAGGAGGATGGAGGAGGCGGAGGGAGAAGGAAGAGGGAGGAGGAAGAGGGAGAATGAGGAGGGAGAAGGAGGAGAAGGAGGGGAGGAGGGGAGGAGGAGGAGGGAGGAGGAGGAATGTGAAGGGTGGAGGAGGGAGGAGGGAGGAGGTAGAGGGAGGAGGAGGAGGAGGGAGGCGGAGAGAGGAGGAGGAGGGAGGAAGAGGGAGGAGGAGGAATGTGAAGGGAGGAGGAGGGAGGAGGTAGAGGGAGGAGGAGGGAGGAGAGGAGGTAGAGGGAGGAGGAGGAGGGAGGAGGCGGAGAGGGAGGAGGGGGAGGAGGGAGGAGGAGGAGGAGGGAGGAGGAGTGATGAGGAGGAGGGAGGAGGAGAGAGGAGGAGGAGGGAGGAGGAGGAGGGAGGAGGAAGAGGGAGGAGGAGGAATGTGAAGGGAGGAGGTAGAGGGAGGAGGAGGGAGGAGGAGGAGTGAGGAGGAGGAGAGGGAGGAGGAGGAAGGAGGAGGGGGAGGAGGGAGGAGGAGGAGGGAGGAAGAAGGAGGAGGAGGGAGAAGGAGGGATGAGGAGGAGGGAGGAGGAGGAAGAGGGAGGAGGAGGAATGTGAAGGGAGGAGGAGGTAGAGGGAGGAGGAGGAGGGAGGAGGAGAAGGGAGGAGGAGGGATGAGGAGGAGGAAGAGGGAGGAGGAGGGAGGAGGTAGAGGGAGGAGGAGGAGTGAGGAGGAGAGGGAGGAGGAGGAAGGAGGAGGGGGAGGAGGGAGGAGGAGGGAGGAAGAAGGAGGAGGAGGGAGAAGGAGGGATGAGGAGGAGGAGGGATAGGGAGGAGGGGAAGAGGAAGAGGGTAGGAGGAAGAGTGGAGAGGAGGAGGGAGGATGTAGAGGGAGGAGGAGGGAGGAAAAGGGAGGAGGGAGGAGGAGAGAGGAGGAGGAGGGAGGAGGTAGGAGGAGGAGGAAGAGGGAGGAGGAGGGAGGAGAAGGAAGGAGGAGGAAGAAGGAGGAGGAAGAGGGAGGAGGAGGATGGAGGAGGGAGAGGGAGGAAGAGGGAGGAGGAGGAAGGAGGAAGAGGGAGGAGGATGGAGGAGGGAGAGGGAGGAGGGAAAGAGGAAGAGGGTAGGAGGAGGAGGGGAGAGGATGAGAAGGAGGGAAGAGGAGAAGGAGGAGGAGGGAGGAGGAGGGGATAGGAGGAGGGAGGAAGCAGAGGGAGAAGAAGAAAGGAGGAGGAGGAAGGAGGGAGAGGAAGGAGGGAGAATGAGGAGGGGAGGACGGAAAGGGAGGTGGAAGAAGAGGAGGAGGGAGGAGGAAAGAGGTAGGGGGAGGAGGAGGTAGAGGGAGGAGGAGGAGGAAGGAAAGGGAGGAGGAAGAGGAGGAGAAGGGAGGAGGAGGGTGGAGGGAGGAGGAGGAGGTAGAGGGAGGAGGAGGGAGGAGGTAGGAGGAGGAGGAAGAGGGAAGAGGGAGAAGAAGGGAGAAGGAGGAGTGAGGATGATGAGGGAGAAGGAGGCAGGAGGAGGAGGAGGGAGGCAGGAGGAGGAGGAGGGATAAGGAGGGAGAGGGAGGAGAAGGGAAGATGAGGGAGGAGGGGGAGGAGGCGGAGGGAGTAGGAGGGAGGAGGATGGAGGAGGAGGGGAGAGGAAGAGGGAGAAGAAAGAGAGAGAAGGAGGAGGGAGTCGTGAGAGGGATGAGAGGGAGGAAGAAGAGGAGGAGGGTGGAGGGAGGAGGTAGATGGAGGAGGAGGGAGGAGAAGAGAGGAGGAGAGATTTCGCCATTCCGAATTCATACTCGTCTAGTTCTTCCCTTCTACACGACTGTAGATAACTTCCTTACACATAAAAAGATGAATTGTTATTGATATTGCCGTGGCATGGAGGAATATCAGCAGCAGAGTTGATCCAAAAAACCAAAGACTGAGATCTACGGAGAGCCATGAATGCCTACGCCAGCCGGCACGGCACTTGATGATGATGATTGCCGTGTGACGATTCTGTGTAGTCACGTCATTTTCTTCCCTTTCCCTAGCGTTTTGGTTCGGGGATTCTTTCATCAACATCATCATATATTTACGTACGTATTTTGGGAGGGGGAGGAGGGAGGAGGAGGAAGAAGGAAAAAAAACTATGACAGTTGACAGCTCTGGAATGAAAGGAAGGCGTGTAGAAAATTTCATCTCAATCGGATGGGCCGTTCGCGAACAAATAAAGGACATACATATTTACATACATACATATATACATATACACATACACTTTGTTTTATAGATATAGATACTAAAGCATTTGATAGTGTAAAACATGATGAAATAATTCAATTGTGGAAGATATTAATATTGATGGAAAAGATCTCAGAATGATAAAATAATATTTACTGGGACCAAATAGCAGAAATTAAAATGGGAAATAAAGAAGGAACTTAGAAACAAATAGGACTAGGAGTACGACAGCAATGTGTTTTGTCACCGGATCTATTCTACCTTGACAGCGAAGTAATAATTAGAGAGATCAAAGGGAAGCCAGGAATAATATTCGAAGGTTATAATATAAACAATATACGCTATGCAGATGACACAGTATTGATGGCGGATAATGCTAAAGATCTACAACTATTGTTTGATATTGTAGTAACAGAGAGTGCAAAGAAAGGACTCTCGTTGAATATCAAGAAAGCAGTAGCAATGGTGTTACCAGAGAAAATGGTGATACCCAAATGTGAAATAGAGATAGAAGGGAACATTCCTCAACAAGCGGATAGTTTTACATACATAGGGACATTTATAACATCAGATGGAAGGTGAACAACAGAGATTAAGAGCAGAATAGGACAAGCAAAGACTGCATTTCAGAAAATGAAGACAATCTTATGCAATACGTCACTATCATTAAATGTAAGAAAGAGAGTGCTGAAGTGCTATATAGAACCTGTTTTGTTGTATGGCTGTGAACCTTCGAATGTAAATGAGCAAATTAGAAAGAGATTGGAAGCAACAGAGATGTGGTTCCTGAGACGAATGTTGTGAATTCTTGGACTGCCAAAGTAACTAACAACGACTGCCCGAGAGAGGCTAATGGAACTAGAACAGTATATACAACAATAAGAAAGAGGCAAACATGATTTTTATGGAAATGTGATGAGAAGAGAGGCTTTGGAGAACACCGTGACAACTGGAAAAATCGAGGGGAAGAGAGGCAGAGACAGACCAATTGAAATTATGTTGAATGGATTAAGACGGTGGCATGAAGGAATATCAACAGCAGGGTTGATCCAGAACACCAAAGACCGAGATTTGTGGAGAGTCATGAACGGCTACGCCAGCCGGCATGGTACTTGATGATGATGATGTAGTCCATACACGCGCTACTACTTCTAGTGCAGTTGGCTGATTTTTGCGTGGGGATTAGCTTTCCCTATTACCAGTGATCCTGGCCATCAGGCAAACCCACCCCGACTTCAGGGGTACTTGTAATTCACGTCCACAAGTCAAGGACGGGAAGATTAATTCAGAAAGGTGAATCACGTTTGTGTTTAATTCCTTCTGTCCGTCTATCCCGTTCACCACGATAAGGGATGTCTGTTAAAACACCAGGTTGAATCCCTCACTTGCCTAATTACGTCATTATTATGACCTGTCATGGAAGCCACCCAAACTAGGTACTGCTTTATGAAATGAGGAAAACATTTCCCTTTCTGGTTACATACACGCAGCATATCTGGACCATAAAAACACACAGAGAGTTTATAGCCGATAAACAAACACACAGAGTATATAGCCTCTTAAACACTCTGAGTATATTGACGATACACAAACACACAGAGAGTGTATAGCTGGTGAATAAACACACCGAGTTTATAGCCCATAAACATGCACACGGAGAATTTATAGCCTTTAAATAAATACACAAAATATATAGCCAATAAACAAAAACACAGAAAGATTATAGCCGATAAATAAATACACAGAGAGTTTATAGTTTCTAAATAAACACTCTCGGTATCTGGATGATAAACAAACACACTGAGTTACAAACAAAGATATTTGATATGGGCCAGTCTTCCTGCATGTTCAGAGCTTGTAGAATGCCAGTATTCTTCTTTTTCGTTTTGGTTCCCGATATTGTAAGCGTTACAAGCACTGACTTCTTCTTCGATGATTGCGAAATGTTCCATGACTCACATCTGTATGTTGCCACATACATGATGGATGTTCTCCAATATGTTAGTTTAATTTTTTTGCTAGTGTTGTATCATCTTCTCTTAATTCAGTGCAATATCTGTATTGTTATGTTCAGACTACGTGAAACTTCTTTGAATAGTATTTATTTTTTAACTGTTAATGCTAAATGAAGGCAATGTATTCAGAGTTTGTGACATTTTAAAGTTCTTCATCGTTGGTTGTGAATTTTAGTTGACCTGTATATTTAACGATACTTTAGATAAATTTGAAAACGAATTAACACAAATATAACTAGAGATTCTGCGAAATGAAAGTAAAAAATGGGTATTAGAGAACGTTTCCATCAAAGTCATTATCAGCGAAAAAAACAACAACATAGAGCTTAGCTAGAAAGGGGAACTATTATTTCACTAATGTATAATCCTCACGTTTCAATGAAAAAGATCAAAACAACCCTTAGACTTGAAGCTTTTTATCTATCAAATCCCCATCGTTGATACCAGTCAGGTTAATCGAGGCCGAGTAGCATAGTTGATACTGCATTCACATGTCGTATGGTAGGTCTGGGTTCAGAACCACCTCGAGCATTTTTTTTTATATGATCATATGGTTTAGGAGATGACCCCGTCTAAGAAAATTCGTACCCAGATATGTTCTGGGGTGCAAGAAGGCCTGAAAGATACTGACCATGTGATCAATCGAGTGCTGTCTTGTCACTGAAATATATGACTAGCAACACGTGATACGATGACGTGGAAGTTGTTGCTGTAATATTTATTATTGTTACTGTTGTACTGGTTGGCAAGGATCAGTTCAATGGTACACGTTAATGAGAGACATTGATAGATGACCAGTCGTATTGTGTATGGTCACTAAAATATGAACCTCACATAATGCCAATAATATGGCATGAATGCTAATCCTATATATATATATATATATATATATATATATATATATATATATATATATATATATATATATATATATATATATATATTGTTATGTTGCATATCACTTACAGGACGTTGCAGTCAACACCAGCATTTTCAACTGCTGTTAATGTACTAGGCAAGTTTTACGTTCAGTAGTTTGCCATTACTTTCTGAACGACCAGCTCACACACCCCCTTAAGTTACCAGCTCGGCGCGATCCGCTACCGAATCTCGCGCAGCTGTTTGGCCTACGTGGATATACGGGATTATGAACAACGTCGTTAACCACTTGGCCAGGGAGACCAGCATTATATTATATAATACTGTAACTATTATACTTTCTGCTGGCTTGTGAAGAATCAGTTCTATTGCACACCGATCCAAATAATGCGTGCTCCAGCTCATCCCTGAGATCGCATAGTGATACTCTCATTACAGGTCAATAAACTCTGTAAACACCGCCGAGAATAACACACCATTTTATTACAAGTCACTAAACTTTGTAAACACCGTTGAGAATAACACACCATTTCATTACAGGTCACTAAACTCTGTAAATGTGACCGGGAATAAAACATCACATTATAGGTCAATAAACTGTGTTAACAGCACCGATAATTAAAAAATCTCATTAAGGTTACTATATAAATATCTCATCACAGGTCACTAAACTTTGTAAACACCACAGAGAATGACACATCGTCTCATCACAGGTTACTAAACTGTGTAAACACCACCGAGAATAAAACATCATCTCATTACAGGACAATAAACTCTGTAAATACCGCCGAGAATAAACCATCATCTCATTAAGGTTACTAAATTGTGTAAACACCACCGAGAATAAAACATCATCTCATTACAGGACAATAAACTCTGTAAATACCGCCGAGAATAAACCATCATCTCATTACAGGACAATAAACTCTGTAAACACCGCCGAGAATTTAAAAAAAAAAGAAGCAATATGCACATGCAACCCACGACCGCCATAAATACTCATGTCTTGGTGGGTTTTCTCATTTTAAAATTTAGCCCTGGCAGCAGCCTGTCCCTCCTGCTCCTACGGATGTCCACCTGACCAGAGTCAATAATCAATCAATCATGTGCCATGCCGGAAAGCGTGGGCGGTCATGACTCGTCATTTCACTCGATCACCAGAGTCGTGGATCAGCTCAGCTTTCCTGTCTCGTCCATGCCATGTGGCCACGCCATCCAGGTATTTTCCTCTCGGTCTTCCTCTTGGTCTATTCCCTTCGATCTTGCCAGTTGTCACTAAGTTCTCCAATCCATTTCTTCTCATAACGTCCAAAAAATTTTGACTGTCTACGTCTAATTTCTCTAATCAATTTACGATTGTCATTTGTCTCCTGTAGTAGTTGGTGATTGGTTTTTCTGTCTGTCCATGGTATTCTTTGCATTTTCCTCAGAAACCACATTTCTGCAGCCATCAGATGTTTTTCAGCTTGACTGCACATTGTCCAAGCTTCACATCCATACAAAAGAACAGGCTCTATGTATCCCCTCAACACTCATTTTCTCGTTTCAATTGACATCATTTTATTGGTCAGAATGTTTTTCATCTTGCTAAATGCTATTTTCGCCATGGCGATTCTTGTTCTAATCTCTTCAAGGCATCTCACATCAGATGTTATGACTTCTTCTTCTTCTTCAGCGTTCCGAGCCATTGAGGTTCTTTTCTGCAGATACAATCTGTCTCCATTCGTCTCTCTGGTTGACCTTCTCTTGCCAGTCGTTGATTCCAAGTGCTTGTAGGTCTGTATATATATATATATATATATATATATATATATATATATATATATATATATATATATATATATATATATATATATATATATATTATCTCTCCACAGTCTTCTTGGTCTACCTCGGGGTCTACGGTCATTTATTTCCTGAGTGTAAGCGAGTTTTGTTTCCCTATTGTCTTCCATTCTTTCTATATGCCCCAGCCATTGTAGTCTATTAAGCTTCATGATACCAGTGATTAGCGGGGACTTAAACAGATCATAAATGTCTTTGTTACTTCTTCTTTTCCACTCTACACTTTATGTATCCCGAATGGGTCCAAAGGTGCGTCTTAAAACTTTGTTCTCAAAGGTTTGTAACAAGGCTTCGTCTCCTTTCGTTGTACTCCAGGTTTCAGAGCCATACAGCACAACTGGTCTGATCAGTGTTTTGTATATTGTGATTTTGGTGTTACGAGATAGCGCATTTGATTTTAGTAGATGTTGTAGTGCATAGTATATCTTATTCCCAGAATTGATTCTAGTTTGTATTCCTTCCCTTATGATGTTGGAGCAGTTGAAGATTGTACCCAGGTATTTGTATGTTTCCGTTCTTTTAATGGTCATATTTGATGTGGCCAGAGTTTTTAGCCATTCCTTCTCTCGAAATTACCATATATTCTGTTTTATCTTATCTTGCTTGATAACCAGCCCCATCTGTTGGGCTTTTCCCTTTAAGTGAGTCAATATTTCCAATGTCTTTTGTTCATTTTCCCCTATAATATCTACATCATCTGCATAACCAAGCAGCTTGGATTTTCCTCCAATATCACATTCCACTCTTACCTTCCTTACAATTTTCTCTAGAGCCACATTGAAGAGTAGCGGCGATAGTGCATCACCCTGTTTCAAGCCAGATGTTATTTGGAAAGGGTCTGATTTCCTGCCTTTATATGTTACTATATTATAAGTATCTTCCATGCATAGTCTGGTCATGTCGATTAACTTCCTTGGTATTCCAAATTCCTGCTTAGCATTCCATAGACTATTCCTATGGACACTATCATAAACCTTTTTAAAATCCACAAAAATGTTATGGAGATCTCTTTTATATTCCCAATTTTTCTCGGCTATTTGTCGTACGATAAATATCTGATCTATTGTTGATCTGTTTTGTCTAAAACCCGCCTGGTAGTCACCTAATATGTCTTCTGAATATGGTTTTAGTCTATTTAGTAATACTGCGGATAGTATCTTATAGCTTGTGGACAGTAGTGATATTCCTGTATAATTTCCACATTGGAACTTGTCTCCTTTCTTAAAGATAGGTATCAATAATGACTCTTTCCAGTTTTGGGGTAATTCTTCTGTCCTCCAGATTTTTATTATTAGGTCGTATAGCATTAGATGTAATGCATGGCCACCTGCCTTTATAAATTCAGCAGCAATTCCATCAGCCCCAGTTGCCTTATTGTTTTTAAGTCGTGTGATTACAAATAGGATTTCTTCAAATGCAGGTTCTTCAATTTGTGGTTCACACATTAGAACTTCTTCCTGTGGGAAAGTGTTACTTGGAGCTTCACAATTTAGTAATTCAAGAAAATATTCTTTCCATGTGTTGCACATTTCCTCATTGGTATTTATCATATTCCCATTTTTGTCTTTTAAACCATATGTGTTGTGTTGGTGCCCTCGTTTCATTGACTTCAGTTCTTTAAAAAACTTTCTGGATTCGATTTTCTGGTGATTAGTTTCCATATTTGTGATTATATTACTCATATATTCTCGCTTCTGCTGTCGAACTATTTTTGTAGCCTCTTTACATTCATTTCTATATTGCTCTTCCTTTTGGATATTGTTGATGTTATTTAACTATAAATGTCTGATATTTTTTATCCTAATGACTGCTTCTTCACTTTTTGATTGAACCATCTGTTCTTTCTATGCGTGGTTAACACACCGAGACATTCTTCTGCGGTAGATTGAATTGTATTCTTGATGTTCAACCAAGTTTGGTCAACGCTTTCCTTCAAAGGGGTTTGCAGAGTGTCAAGTTTACATTTTAATTCATCTGTAAATTTCTCTTTGACTGTAATTTCTTGGAGCTTTTCTCTGTTATATGTTGGGTGTAATCTTTGTAATTTAGTATAGTTTAAGTTTAAGTCTTAAGTTTTATATTAAATTTTGCTCCAACGAGGAAGTGATCGCTGTGGCACTCAGCTCCTCTATAACTTCTAACTTGTTTTATGTTTGATGCATTTCTTTTGTTAATTAAAATGTGATTTATTTGATAAAAGGTTATCTTGTCACATGATTTCCAGGTTTGTTTGTGTATATCCTTTCTTTGTAGTCTGGTACTGCTAATCTGCAGTCCTTTGGCTGATGACTCTCCATCCATTATCATTTGGCTTTCCATACCGGCCATTTTTTAATGATGTTATGACTGACTGTTCCTAGATAATTGTACCGATTCACTTGTTGAAGAATATTCCCATTTACTTATATATTACATTGTGTTATTTCGTTCTTCCTAGTGACTACCATAACCTGTAGCGAGTCAATAACTGCACCACTTAATCCCCTCGCGATGTGCAAACTGTTTCTTATAGTATTTCGTCTTTGTCCGGGGAAACCATTCGTCCTATCTACTATCCAAAGGTCACCACGGAGAACACGATCCACTTGTTATTGTATAAAATCCATTACATCGTACACACAGTGAACCTTATCCAGTCTGCTCCAGATGGACGCGGATGTCATACCTCAACACCATACTGTCAGGATCTTGGGATTAGTCGGCTCGTATTTATTCAGTTCTATTCAATGGGACCCGACGACATACAAAACAACGTCAGTCAAAGATCGGTAAACATAGCGGTTCCTTAAGGATCACCGTTGAGTTTTAATACATCAGTATATATATATATATAACCGTTCTCCGTGGCCAATGGCTTGCGAATGCGGTTCGTGAGCGGGTTCCAGGCGTTCGAAGCTCAGATGCGACCGATTTGTGCAGCAGACCGTGTCGCGTTGTGTTATAACGTTCTGGTATGGGAGCCGGTCGTTCAAAAAGCAATGGCAAACTACTGAACATAACACTTGCCTAGTACATCAACAGCAGCTAAAAAATGCTGGTGTTGACTACAACGTCCCGTAAGGGATACGCGCGCGCGCACACACACACACATACACAAAGAGAGAGAGAAAGAGAGAGAGAGAGAGAGAGAGAGAGAGAGAGAGAGAGAGAGAGAGAGAGAGAGAGAGAGAGAGAGCAATTCAGCCGTTCATGCATAACGTCGCTATGGTCCTACTCAAAGTTGGCGCTCACAAACTGTTTCAGTTTACTCGTCTCGCAGCGCAAACTACCAATCGTTCAATTCAGCTGTACAATCGCTCTACAGTCTCAGATACGTTCGTTCACATCCATCGCTCAGTCCAGTCTGTCTTGATTTCCTCAGCGATTTGCATCACGTGTCCAGTAGCCCCGTGTTTCCTCCTGTTCTCCGTTACAGGTACTGCGTCTTGACCTTGGCTTGTCCTTAACCCGGGGTTAGCCAGTCCGTCGATGATTGCTGTCTTTCAGTTAACTTATGTTAACTGTCTGTCCTTAGGCATACCTGTCCTGTCATGTACTGCCACTGTCCTGTCTCAAAGGATCTGTCATGTCCGTCAGCTACTAGAACTCTGACACATACCTACATATATATCCACCTGTACTCACATCAAACCGCCTTTAGTGAAACGGCGTTAAGGCACACGACGGGATTTGTTGTGCTTGGCCTAGCATATTCTCTGATTAGATGGCATACCTGACGCTAGTGGTCTATAACATCCCAGGTACATCTTATTTTAAAACACAGGAAGAAGCATCGAGTCGTACTAATGAGAAGAATTTCTTTCTCCGTTTGACAGCAAACAAATCAAATGACCAAGTTATTAAAGACATCGTTGGAAAGAAACAACTATTAAAAATAGTAAGGTAGAAGTATGAGACGGGGGGGGGGGGGGGGGGTTGGTACACTTTAATAAATTCTAAATGGCAAAGAGTATTACTTCCGCTGAAGAGCTTCATCGCACAAGCAACCGAGGACATGTCGTTCAGACGTACGTGAGCTGAGGGAAATGGTTTAGTACCGGAGACAATACGAACTCAAGGATGATGATGGTGATGAACGCTGGTATTGAAATGTGATGCAGTGTGTTGGTAAACTAGTGTAATAACTACCACGCCACTACTGTCCCACCTTATTAATATACTAGATGAAACTGGCGAATTTCGCGCTGCTTATTAATGTTAACGATCGTTTTCTTTCCCGTAATTGAGCGTGGGGGATTAAGGGTGCAGTTATTGACTCTCCTGACACCACCTATCATACATCATAGCATATTGTTGCCGGCACGTGAAATCAATAGCACGAAGAATGTGTGCTTGTTCGAGCGGTAGCCCCAATAATTAGCTTCGCTGATCATTACCATCAAGATAAAACCATCGGCATCTCCCCGCTGAGCATAAAACCATAGTCGTTGAAGCCACAGTGGCGTTCTGCTGCTTTCACCTCTACTCAAAACATGTAGAAAAATAAGGACAAAACATGTTAGACAATGAATATGTCTAAGATGAAGACAAAGCATGTCGAAGATTGACGACACAATATATCGAAGAAAGAAAACAACACATTTCGAATGAGTTCATCTTTTGATAAAACACATACAAAGGTAATACACTGTACATGCACAGAAAGAATAACTCACATAGAATACGTATCAGAAAATGCAAACTTATGTATCGAATCATAAAATACCCCAAGTCCGACCACCCAGTTTCCAAACTAGATCCTCAAATCTGATTGTGCTTATATGCCCTTTCTGACACTGAGCACCCGTTATACCGATAACTCGTGTCAGTGTCGCCACTGGTGGCAAGCTATACATTCTTGAGATAAAGAAAGCAAAGAGCCCTCTTACACACTTTAAGGCACAATGGGCATATGGAGCTAAGCCCATATTTTATGGACCAGTCGGCACTCAGTGGGTGATGTGGTCAGTACCACACCGACCGGCCTTGCTTCTCAAGATATTTCTTAGTACATATTTTAGACACAGTCGACCTGGGAGGCAGAGTCCATTGTAAAAAAAAAATAAATAACCGAGGCCAAACACTTTACAATCCAACGCCATCATCTGCTCTGGAGGTGATCTACAACTTTATATGTTTTCGTAGTCGGCGCTATTATTTGTGTAAACAGGCATCTCCCACCGAATCAGTATCATAACCACTACATGAATTCTGATTTGGTCACGTATTCCTCCGTGGATTCAACCCTACAACATGTAATGGGTATATCACTTCAACCAATGGCAATAAACTGAGTCCGGACCAAAGAAGAAAACACGAACTTAACGATGCTAATGATGATGATGATGATGATGATGATGATGATGATGATGATGATGATGATGATGATGATGATGATGATGATGGACTGGCATTGAAATGCAAACCAGAGTGCTGGTAAAGAGGAGCGGCTGGCCGAGTGGCTAGTATGCCGGATTCTCCATCGGGAGACCCGGTTCGAATCTTCGGTAAGTTGTGGAGTTTTTTTTTCTGTCGGGGGCAATAACCAGGCGGTTTTAATTCCTCAGGCTCAAGACCCCCTGCCATACACCACCAGGTACTCTATTGGCAGCACATAACAGTTGACCGTGACGGTGCTGGTAAATTACTGCTCCAGGTCGTCGCTGGAACTACGGAGTTGGTGGTCGCTGCGACGCTTTGGACGGGCCACTCAATGGAAAGACACCGAGTCATACGAGATAAATCCCTGTGCCATGAAGCCGATATTCTTGTCTTTATTCACATATTTAAGCATTGTTCTTTGTCAGTTTAATTTAGCCCCACAGATTGAGTTACAGTAATACTATCCAAACAGTGTAATTTGTACGTGCGAATGCTAACTCATTAACGATAAACTAACACAAGTGGCAAACAAATCCAGTCCTCAGTTCTTCTTGCAGTCGGGTAGCAGATTAGTTGTCTGTTTGTCAAAGAACGCTCATTCAGGAATTGTATAATTTTTTCTGTCTAGACTATCGTACATTTTAATTCTTACGTAAGCGATTTTCTGCCCTGTGTGAAAACAGAATGTTTATGTGATGTTTGCTTGAATAGAATAGACACTGAAAGATATAATGTAGTTGTGCTGTAGAAAAAACAATATTTACAACTGTCACACTGCATTCTATGTTTAAATAAGCAAAGTTTGAGTCTGTGACAAGTAACTGCTAAACATTTGGAATTGTGAAATATTTCATGAAATATGGACTTGAAGGAGTTGGGATCAACAGATATTTTGGGGGTGAAGCACAGTGTTTTATAACCTGACTGATTTAATTAGCAATGTCTCTACACATTTATCGAGATAGTTTAGAAATTTACACTAGAGGTCAAAGCAACGCATATTCGTATGTTGTGATGACCGCCGTATAATAGTCATGGAGTCAATGAAACGTGAGCTTGATCTTCGTCCTATATCCAGAGATCTGATAAGAGTTCGGTCAGAGGATCTAGGATTTGATCCTATCAAAGACAGACAACAATTCCAGGAAAAGAAGGACAGATATTCAGAACAGCAAACCCAGCTCCAGCATCACCAACGACAGTGGCGTCTACAGAAGCGAAAGCTTCATCGTCGTTTACTGAGGAAGAAACAACGTCTCGCCGAGAAACAGCTTAGTAACTATACAATAGACGAGACAGGCACCAAGTGTCAGTACAAACGCCATGAAGCATGGATACGTGGGCAGATCAGCACCATTTCTGACACCGAAGAAGACAGCAAAAGCGCTCTTATGCACATGGTTGAAGCACCACTAGAGGCACACTTTCTTAAAGGAGCGGAGAGAAAGAGAGAGATGAAAAGCGAAGAGAGCGACTCCATGACTGAGATGAGCAGTACTGATGACTGGGATGATTCTGATCTGGGAGCTTACAATGATGAAACATTTTATATCTCCAGGGGAAAAGCTGGCAATTCTGCAAGCTTTTCAACTAATCTCAAACATCGCCTCCAGTGCGCTCGTTGTCATATATACTATCATTACTATCATCATGGTCATTATCTAGCTAATGTTCATCCGCACCAGCCCGCACTGAATGTTGCATCTCAGCAAAGCAAGCGTGACACCAGGTCACATAGCGTAGATGGATGTTCCCCGTGTGACCATGGCACCAACACTTGCCTCGGGTCGGAGCAACGACCATCGTGGAATCGACTGCGACCTTCGTTCGCGTATGAAAGTACATTGTCTTCACAAAAGCGCACTATGTCTTCGACAGAGTTGCAGAGGTCGTCTTCAGAGCGTTCTTTCTCGGCACCAGCTTTGACATGTCAGTCAGCAACTGACAGCCGTAGATCGCATCTGAGATGGCTGTCTGAGGAGAGTTGCAACTTAGATTCTGAAGTAACAAGACATGAAGCTGCGGTCAAACTGAAACATAAAGATAGTACCGGTAAACCGTCTGTAGATGACAACAGTGAATCAGAGTATTCCACATGTGACCTGGGATTATATGAGGACAGATACAGTTTTAATTACAGTGGATCATTCGGGAGAGGCAACAATTACTACGTCCTCGTGGTCGTGGACGATGCCGACGCCTCCACGGACCCTGGTTCAGAGAATGATGATGTGGCTGCTGGATTGGCGTCCTGTTACGTTAGAGGTGAGTTCGTTGTATGAATGAAGCGAGATGTGAATCTAGTGTCAGCCTTTGAAATAATTGAATCAAACCATGTTTGTTTCCTTGTATTTGTTATTTAGTCATGTGTGTTACCTGTTGCAGACAGCGGAAACACTGTGTGGAACTAAAATTTAGCACACGGTATGACGACATCCTACACACGAGTAACGAATGTTCTGTACTCATAAAGACAATATTTCCTTTCTGGTCGGCGTAACTTAAACGACGAATGGCTTATTCTAGGTTCTTAACATACACTATTTGTTCTATTTTGCATGGCCGCATTCTTCTACATTCACAATTTTTCGTATATACGAGTACTTACATTGTACATTGTGATGCTTTAGTTTTATATGTGGTGAATAATTCCGTTTTAACTAGTGCAGCAGAGGAATGACTGACAGTAGAAGATAGACATTTACACCTGTGTGTTGTGTTTTACACTGATCACTTCTACTAACTAGAATATGACTGACGCAAACAGACATACATATAATAGTCGTCATAGCCATTGCTCTGGCTCACCAACACAAGGATTCAACCTCCAGAAGTAGCGGAAGTGGATATTATAGACCAGTATGATCCAACGTATACCCACCCTCGTGTCACCGATAAAGGAAATACCCCCGACTCAGCCTCGTCACAGTGTAACAATCAAATCCCCTACTCAGCCTCGTCACATAGTACAATTTTATCCCCGAGTCAGCCTCATGTTTTGGTAACAACGATATCCCCAATTCAGCCTCATGTTTTGGTAACAATGGTAACTCCCACTCAGCCTCATGATTTAGTAACAACGGTATCCGCGACTCAGCCTCGTCACGAGAATACCAGAGTTAACCCTGGGATGGCAAAACTCACAAGGAAACCTGTCATTCGATCTCTACAAGGTGCTGTCCGATTGTTGTGACGATTGATTGTTTCACACACTGCTACCTACCCGAATGCGATACATTTTTTTTCTATATGTGTATTTTAATAAAGGGTAAAGGACTATTTTAGACTCCTCGAGGAGCACTTGGTATATGGTGCTATATTATTATCGACCAATCGGCACACGACGGGTGATGTCATCGGTATCATATACTTTAGAGACGATTCATGGGCGTGCCTTGTGGTATACAGACTACCCCAGAATAATGTCGTGGGCACGCCATCCTATTCTTATGTTGTACAAACCGACACACGCCACACCGTGAATCGGCATATGTCTGCTGGAATTGGAGACGGAAACCGTCAACTCTAAGCCACTCAGCCCCCTGAATCCGAACATAGTTTATTGAGAAAAAGTGCCCGGTGTGGGCGCCTTACATAATATATAGTTTTCAATAAATGAATGCAATGATTCGACTGTTGTATCTCTCTTCATAAGGGATCCCCCGGTAGCTTGATGTCTGGACGCTTGACTATCTGCCCGCTGGCTAGGGGTTCGAATCCGCATAGAGGCGAATTATTAGGGGGGGGGGTGGGGAACTTAATATATATAAAATATAAAATATATGGGCAGCTATATGGGTCGGACCTAAAATGGGTATGGAAATCGGTGGGAATGTACAGGCGATGGGCGTGTAGTGACCATGTATCACCGACTGAAGGCTGATTGGTTTATAAATATGTGGACATAACACTATATGGCTAGTCAACGTTAAAGCATATAATTTACACGTGATTACAATTTATAATACATTATAGTCAGTCAGTCAGTCAGTCAGTCAGTCAGTCAGTCAGTTAGTCGAAAGATCATCCTCATTGCACATCGAACCATTCAGTTCATAAGTGCTCGGATCCCCTCCTCAGCAAATCCCGCTGCGTTTAGAGGCTAACGACTCCAGTTCTGTGTTGGTTTAATAATCTTCTTTGGCTTACTGCATAGTGTTATTGTTTGGCCACACCTCTTTTAACTTGCTGTTCTGGCAGTCTGACCATGGTGTTGATTCACTGTCATCACTTGGTTCTCCCAAACGACTTACTTCTTGTAGAGCAGTGGTTCTCAACCTTTTTTGGCCTGTGCCATCTTCACCATATTATCGTCTTCTTCTTCTGCGTTCATCCGGAGTTTTTTTCGTACGTGATTGCGTTGTGCCTGTTTACAGTAGAGCTGCGTTCTTGCGTCGTTACGCCGACACATCCGACTTCTGCGGGCATATGTTGACCGGGTTAACCTTCCCGGGGGTTTCTTAGGACGTTTGACTCTCACTGTTGTGGTGTTATCTCCCATCCCAGCTGGTCCATATAGAACAGCCAAAGACATCCTGGTCAACCCTCAAGGAAAGGCAGGGGCAGACCATGGGTATTCTCCGTCATCCAAGGAGGCTTCCATACTTGCAGAGCCGACACACAGCGCTCTGGTACTGGGCTCACCCAAGGAATCGTCATGTCCTGCACACGGCTGCTTAGCCTCACTTCCGTATATTGGGCCTTCCGTTCACCATAGGCTGTTATTTTCTTACGGAAACCAGTAGAATGCAATCTGCAGATGACATCCACACAGTGAGCTTTCGATTCGAACTTTCCACGTAATGGATTTGCTACCCAAGCAATATTCCATGTCGTGTCACTAGGACACTTTTTCCACCTTTTATGAAGCCCACACAGTGAGCTTCTGGTTCGGACTTTCCATGTAATGGATTTGCTATCCAAGCAATATTCCATTTCATGCCTCTGGGATGCTTTTGTAACCGACATGCCTGTGGTATGAAGTGCGGCAGTCTAAATACATCTTCATGCACCTTTAAATGTCAACCTGAATGTAGTTAAAGTAAGCTGCAGTCAACTTGAGCTTGTTGATATCTCCATAGAGCTTGTCCTCAAATGAAGCAGGTGTGGGCCAAAATATCTTTCTCTGTTCTGCATATATTGGGCACTCCTGCAGCAAATGTTTAGCTGTCATTTTACCAGTTCCACAATTGCATTCATCGGTATCTCCTATCTTTAGTTTATTGAACAAGTGGTATTTCAGCCTGTTATGTCCTGTGCGGAAGATTGCTAATTGTTCTCTTCGGTCGATTTTGTAATATGTGTCAGCCTTCTGGTGGCCTGGATGCTCTGATTCCCATTTGGTTCTATAAGTGCTTTTTATAAACCTCTTTGCCTCATTATAGGTTATGTCTATGTCAGGCTGTGGTAGTCGGCCACCCTCTTTTGCTAGTCTGTCAGCCTCTTCATTTCCAGGTATACTGCAATGTGATGGGATCCACTGTATTACAACTTTTTTTTTGGATTTCTGGCATAGACCATGGCGTGCTGCTCCTAGGTCAGCTAGTTCTGTGTTGTTGTTGCTCTTCAGTATTGAGACAGCTGACTTTGCATCTGTGAAGATAGCTATTTGCTTCTCTTTATTTTCCTCCATCAAGAGCATTTCTGCTGCAGTTTTTAAAGCTTCTACCTCTGCTTTGAAGTTACTTGAAAATTTTCCAGTTGCCACTGACTGTTTTTTTCACTCCATTTTTTAAATTTAGGAGAATTCCACCTCCTCCTCCATTGTCTTTTGAATTTTTGGCTGATCCATCTGTATATGCATGTGTCCAATTGTTGCTTGGGTAATGTTCTTTCATGTAGTTTAGGGTTATTTTTCTTCTTTCGGTTTCATTCTGAGTGTTCTTTTTTTAAATACCAGGAATGTTTTATATCATCTCAGGCAGTTGCTGTTGTCTCCAAGCTGGAAACTTGTGTGCATTGTAAATGGGTTTGACTGTTGATATGTTAAGTATGGGATCTGCCCTAATCTTTCATTTTGCAGTTTCTACAAAGTTGCCACGCTTCAGTATTCCCTTTCCAAAACCATTAAACCGGTTATACATAGGGTGGTCTGTCAATCTTCTGAACTTTTCTGCTTGTTGCTGGGCTCTGCTATCTCTTCTATCCTCCATTGGTTGTAAACAAGTGATCTTTTCTAGTTCATTAATAGGCGTTGTCTTCAGGCTTCCAGTTATGATTCGCATTCCTTGCTTTTGGACTCTACTTATTTTGTTAAAGTTTGACTTAGCTGCTGTTGCCCAAGCTGCAATGCCATATTCCAGTACTGGCCTCACCCGTCCAGTATAAAACTTCTTGAGAACATTCTCATCTGCTCCCCACGTTGTACCAGCAAGCTTTTTCATGATTGCCATTCTTTGCCTTGCTCTTGTTCGATTTTTCTCAACCTGTGTCTTCCATGTCAGGCAACGATCAAAGGTGACTCCTAGTTAGTTTGGATTTTCTTCATGGCGCAATATTTTTCCATTCAATACCAGCTTAGGTTGCTGAGTTTTAATTGAGAGGGAGAACACTCACCATATTATCAGAACGTCATTCCCCCCCCCCCCCCCCTCTTTCGTATTTCCGACCTAAAATTTTGGCCCGTGCCCCCCTTCACCATATTTTCAGAACGTCACCCCCCCCCCCATCCTTTCGTATTTCCTACCTAAAAATCCCCCCCCCCCCACAGTGGAGTAATAATGGAAGCTAAATTTAATAGCACATACTAAAACAAGCCTGTACATCCACATAAAACGTGATTTGTGGATCTACTTACTTTATAAAATGAATTATAGAAGGGTGAGACGTACAGAACCGTAAAGTATGAAAGAAAAAACAATATCAAGCAATCGGTTCTTTTATTAACGCGATCTTGAAATAATCTTAATTCCCCCCCCCCCCCCTTTCTGGAAACCCTAAAATTCCCCCCTGGAGGGGGGGGGGGGAATTCCCCACCGGTTGAGAACCACTGCCGTAGAGCATTCAGTATATCACCCTGGTCCATGGTAGCCTTACTAGAAAGGCTGTCAGCCTGCTAATTTCCTTGTACACCCGCATGCCCTGGTACGAAAATTAAACTAATCTTTGCAATACATTATGTATGGTATAGACATATGCGTGTTTGTATTGATACAGGTTGTTATAATCGAAATATCGGACAACTGTGTCATGGTCTAACCCACGACTGTTGTTAGTCGTAAATGTGTTCATTTCCCCACTGTGATTTCTGCTCACCTGGCCTAAACACCTTGTTAACTATGTCCATGTGTTTGTGCTTGTTGGTTCTCTGCAGAAGCTCTGCATACTTGTTTGTTTCATTGATTCTTGTCAGTCAAGATCTCTCTTATTTTTATTTTGGGCAGAGATGAAGTAGCCTGAGACTAACGAATTACCCAACATCTTGATATTGGTGTTAATTATTTTAAATTAACGACACTAGAATTATCTTCCTTATCCTACAATGTGCCCAGCAACTTGTTTCTAATTATTGAAAATATCACATATGACATTAGAGCTATGGCAGAATAGTGGCTAGGTAGAGAAACGGTTAGGTAGAGTCGCAGCTAGGTAGAGTAGTGGCTACGTAGAGTACTAGTTAGGTAGAGTAGTAGCTAGGTAGAGTAGTGGCTACGTAGAGTACTAGTTAGGTAGAGTAGTGGCTAGGTAGAGTAGTGGTTACGTAGAGTACTAGTTAGGTAGAGTAGTGGCTAGGTAGAGTAGTGGCTAGGTAGAGTAGTGGCTAGGTAGAATAGAGGCTAGGTAGAGTAGTTGCTATGTAGAGTACTGGCTACGTAGAGTACTAGTTAGGTAGAGTAGTGGCTAGGTAGAGTAATGGCTAGGTATAGTAGTGGCTAGGTAGAGTAGTGGCTAGGTAGAGTAGTGGCTATGTAGAGTAGTGGCTACGTAGAGTAATAGTTAGTTAGAGTAGTTGCTCGGTAGAGTAGTGACTAGGTAGAGTAGAGGCTAGATAGAGTAGTGGCTACGTAGAGTACTAGTTAGGTAGAGTAGTGGCTAGGTAGAGTAGTGGCTAGTTAGAGTAGTGGCTATGTAGAGTAGTGTCTACGTAGAGTACGAGTTAGTTAGAGTAGTGGCTAGGTAGAGTAGTGGCTAGGTAGAGTAGTGGCTAGGTAGAGTAGTGGCTACGTAGAGTACTAGTTAGGTAGAGTAGTGGCTAGGTACATTAATGGCTAGGTACAGTAGTGGTTAGGTAGAGTAGTGGCTAGGTAGAGTAACGGTTAGGTAGAGTCGCAGCTAGGTAGAGTAGTGGCTACGTAGAGAACTAGTTAGGTAGAGTAGTGGCTAGGTAGAGTAGTGGTTACGTAGAGTACTAGTTAGGTAGAGTAGTGGCTAGGTAGAGTAGTGGCTAGGTAGAGTAGTGGCTAGGTAGAGTAGAGGCTAGTTAGAGTGCTAGTTAGGTAGAGTAGTGGTTAGGTAGAGTAGTGGTTAGGTAGAGTAGTGGCTAGGTAGAGTAGTGGCTAGGTAGAGTAGATGCTAGGTAGAGAAGTGGCTACGTAGAGTACTGGTTAGGTAGAGTAGTGGCTAGGTAGAGTAGCGGCTATGTAGAGTTGTGGCTACGTAGAGTACTAGTTAGTTAGAGAAGTGGCTAGGTAGAGTAGTGGCTAGGTAGAGTAGTGGCTAGGTAGAGTAGAGGCTAAGTAAAGAAGTGGCTACGTAGAGTACTAGTTAGGTAGAGTAGTGGCTAGGTAGAGTAGTTGCTATGTAGAGTAGTGGATATGTAGAGTACTAGTTAGTTACAGTAGTGGCTAGGTAGAATAGTGGCTAGGTAAAGTAGTGGCTAGGTAGAGTAGTGGCTACGTAGAGTACTAGTTAGAGTAGTGGCTAGGTAGAGAAGTGGCTAGGTAGAGTAGAGGCTAGGTAGAGTAGTAGCTATGTAGAGTACTAGTTAGTTAGAGTAGTGGCTAGATAGACTAGTGGCTAGATAGACCAGTGGCTAGGTAGAGTAGTGGCTAGGTAGAGTAGAGCTAGGTAGAGTAGTGGCTAGGTAGAGTACTGGTTAGGTAGAATAGTGGCTAGGAAGAGTACCGGCTAGGTAGAGTAGTGGTTTGGGAGAGTATTGGTTAGGTAGAGTAGGGGTTAGGTAGGGTAGTAATTAGGTATATTAGTGGCTAGGTACAATAGTGGCTATATACAGTAGTGCCTAGATAAAGTACTGGTTAGGTAGAATAGTGGCTAGGTAGAGTAGCGGCTAGGTAGAGTAGTGGTTAGGTAGAATTGCGGCTAGGTAGAGTCGTGGAGTAGTGGTAGGTAGAGTAGTGGTTAGGTAGAGTAGTGGTTAGGTAGAGTAGTGGTTAGGTAGAGTAGTGGTTGGGTAGAGTAGCGGCTAGGTAGAGTAGTTGTTAGGTAGAGTAGTGGTTAGGTAGAGTAGTTGTTAGGTAGTGTAGTGGTTAGGTAGAGTAGTGGTTAGGTAGAGTAGTGGCTAGGTACAATAGCGGCTATATACAGTATTGGCTAGGTAGAGTACTGGTTAAGTAGAATAGTGGCTAGGAAGAGTAGCGGCTAGGTAGAGTTGTGGTTAGGTAGAGTAGTGGTTAGGTAGAGTAGTGGTTAGGTAGAGTAGTGGTTAGGTAGAGTAGTGGTTCAATAGAATAGTGGCTAGGTACAGTAGTGGCTATATACAGTAGTGGTTATATACAGTAATGGCAAGGTACAGTTGTGGCTATATACAGTAGTGGCTAGGTACAGTAGTGGCTAGATACAGTCGTGGCTATATACAGTTGTGGCTAGGTACAGTAGTGACTAGATACAGTAGTGGCTATATACAGTTGTGGCTAGGTACAGTAGTGACTAGATACAGTAGTGGCGATATACAGTTGTGGCTAGGTACAGTAGTGACTAGATACAGTAGTGGCTATATACAGTAGTGGCTAGGTACAGTAGTGGCAAGATACAGTAGTGGCTTAAAAAGTCGCTTAAAAGTTGACGGTCGACTTCATTGCACCGGGTTTTATCCCATATGGCTCGGTCTCTTTCCGCAGCACGGAAAGCGTCGCACAAAGCACGAACTCCGTAGCTTTTAGCGACAACCCACAGGAGTCTCCGAAACATTTAACTGGTAAACCGAAGGGTGCGGTCCGGAATCGAATACACAACCTTCGGAGCACGAGTCAAACGGCTTGACCACTTCGCCACAGAGACTCCCACAGTAGTGGCTATATACAGTAGTGGCTATATACAGTAGTGGCTAGGTACAGTAGTGGCTAGGTACAGTAGTGGCTATATACAGTAGATGCTAGGTACAGTCGTGGCTATATACAGTGGAGGCTAGGTACAGTAGAGGCTAGGTACAGTTGTGGCTATTTACAGTTGTGGCTAGGTAAAGTAGTGGCTAGATACAGTAGTGGCTAGATACAGTAGTGGCTAGGTACAGTAGAGGATAGGTACAGTTGTGGCTATGTACAGTTGTGGTTAGGTAAAGTAGTGGCTAGATACAGTAGTGGCTAGGTACAGTTGTGGCTAGGTACAGTTGTGGCTAGGTAAAGTAGTGGCTAGATACAGTAGTGGCTAGGTAAAGTAGTGGCTAGGTACAGTTGTGGCTAGGTAAAGTAGTGGCTAGATACAGTAGTGGTTAGATACAGTAGTGGCTAGATACAGTAGTGGCTAAGTACAGTAGAGGCTAGGTAAAGTAGTGGCTAGGTAGAGTAGTGGATAAGTACAGTAGTGGCTAGATACAGTAGTGGCTAGGTACAGTAGAGGATATGTACAGTTGTGGCTATGTACAGTTGTGGTTAGGTAAAGTAGTGGCTAGATACAGTAGTGGCTAGGTACAGTTGTGGCTAGGTACAATTGTGGCTAGGTAAAGTAGTGGCTAGATACAGTAGTGGCTAGGTAAAATAGTGGCTAGATACAGTTGTGGCTAGGTAAAGTAGTGGCTAGATACAGTAGTGGTTAGATACAGTAGTGGCTATATACAGTATTGGCTAGGTACAGTAGAGGCTAGGTAAAGTAGTGGCTAGGTAGAGTAGTGGATAAGTACAGTAGTGGCTATATACAGTAGTGTCTAGATACAGTAGTGGCTAGATACAGTAGTGGCTAGGTACAGTAGTGGATATATACAGTAGTGGCTAGATACAATAGTGGCTAGATACAGTAGTGGCTAAGTACAGTAGTGGCTAGGTACAGTAGTGGCTAGATACAATAGTGGCTAGATACAGTAGTGGCTAAGTACAGTAGTAGCTAGGTACAGTAGTGGCTAGGTACAGTAGTGGATAGGTACAGTAATGGCTAGGTACAGTAGTAGCTAGGTACAGTAGTGGATAGGCACAGTAGCGGCTAGGCACTCGCCTGCCAGCCTGGTGATCATGGATTCGATCTGCATTGGAGCGGATTTGAATTATTAAAATGGATCTGGACTCCCTGGACGATGTAGCCTAAAATGGGCACCAGGAAATGTTTTAAGAAGTGAAAGTCTGATGCTGACTACATTACCTAATTACTGTTTGGTCTATACAGTAAAGGCCTCACACCATACGCCCAGTGTTCCTTAAGGCGTGTAAACAAACTTTGTTATTAACCCCACTATATCCTATTCTTCACACCTTGTGTCCAAAGCAGTGTTACAGTAATTAACCCACTCCATATCCCAACTGCCAATGCAACTTTCATGTTGTTGTCATTTGAACTTTTTCGGCTGTAAATATTTATCACTATGAAGCAAATTTCTTGGGACAGACAGAGTTAAATAACAGCTGCGCGTTACAGCCAGAGCTAAATGACGGTGTCCTTATTTGCACTAATGAGATGATAACTTATGTTACTATTATTATGCAAACATGGTACTTTAACTCTTTAATAATTAGACAAGAAACCGTGCGTTTGCCGGTGACTCTGCAGTAGGACTACATTCATAAACTTCTATCTCACTCTTCTGTTCTTTTAATCCACTGTATCCCACTTGTTACTTAATCTCGTTCAGTTACATTGTTATATGTTATATTTTAATTCATTACATACACTTACTGCAAATTGCGCAATCTTTGGGATTGAAGATGTTAACAAAACATTTGCTGGGGACTGAAGGAGTTAATAATGCCACTAATTTGCGTGTCTGTTAAAAGCACACATGGCTTCTATTACATTTGATCCTCTCGTGAAAACATATAGTTTTCATTGTCTGCTCCTGTCCAGTTTTTCGAAGTATATTCTGTAATTTTTTTCCGATAATGTCTTCTCGTTGAATAAGTTGCTGTCTGTTGATCTTTGATCAGACCATAGTAACTGTTTCTGGTTATTAGTTTTAAAAAAAACTATTCTGTCGTATGTGGCCGTGCGAATTCTTACGTTAATTCGTTAATAACATAACATCGGCGCGATCCATGTCTGGACATCTGCAAGGGATGCTGAGCCAACAAGTTTATCAGCTCGTTCATTTCCCTCAACTCCCGCACGCCCCAGAACGAAAACGAAGGTGACCTTACGGACAACAGACCTTCGAAGCGATTCAGTCCATTGTCTACATACACAAACCGCCTCGACATTATTATCAAGGCATATTGCTTATAGTTGAGGTAAATGGCATGAAACTTTAGCTTGCATGTAAGGAGATTATTGGTTTCGAATTTCGTCAGTGCCCAGACTCGTAATTGTTTCATTAAAATAGAAACATAGAGGTAAATTAGCACATACGATATTATTTATACAGAAGGATGGGATGTTAGACAGGATGAAAATGACATTCACTGCGGTATGTTCTTCCCTGCATCTGTAGAGGACGACTTAGGAATAGAACTGGGCCTAATTGAATAATCAAACTGTCACTAATCCAAAGATGTGTACTTGTAGATTGGTATGATCACATTAAGAACTTGTACGCCGACATTGTTACTCTCCACAGGTTGCCTATGGACAAGGGGGAGGTGGTCGTGCGCTGGTGGGACCAGGTGGAGAAGGCGGAGGAACAGATTGAGAACCCATATGTGGAAAGAATGAGATTACGGGGGATCGGCAGGGGTTCTGGAAGAATCTCAAAACTGAGAGTGAAGACCAGGAGAACTTTTAATCAGATAGCGGGTGGAACGATTAGTAGTATGACTCTTCGCTGGCTGTTGAACGAGGGGACTGAGCACGAATGGGAATATCATGAGTGCAGTGATGTCGGTTCTTAACTCAACTCAACTCAACTCTCCACAGTATAATCCACTACTATTCTTTCCTAATTTACCGTTCGCTCACATGGTCACCTTCCCTTCCCCCTAGCCGTTGTTCTCTCCTCGGGTGGCGAGGCCAATCTCAGGGCTTGTGACGTTTTTGACCTTTAGTCCATTGACCCCTCGTAACCGCACAAGCGGTTAATTAGCTTCGTTGTAATCATACACGCTGATCCTTTGAAAGACGTCTCCAGCCCACAAAAAGGATAGAGATAAGTATCTTTTATATTTAGTTTTTATATACTTGTTTGTTTATTCTGTGCTGCCGTCCACTTTTTATTTTAAACTTGTAACTATATTCTAGTAAAACTCACTATCTGCTTCTCGTTTATTTTTGGTGATTTATTTATTACATTATTACTATAATTAGAGCCTCTAGACAGTCTGTTACATTCACAATGATAAGTTTTGCCTGGTATATGTCAACTGTAATTTACCAACAACATGTAATACATTTAGTTGAGAGTAAACACTGGCCAAACAACTCCATTCCTTCTTCCAGGGTGAGAGAAGAGACATTTCAACCAGCTTATGGGAATATTGAGTATAACTACCTTAAGATGGCTGCTGCATAGGAGATCTGAGCATTCATGGCAATACAAGATCTTCGGAGATGTCGAACGTGATAACATAACATAACATAACATAACATAATTTTCGACCATCTCTCCCCCTGTTGTGGATATTCTGCCTTCACAAACGCCATCTACTAGTTCTATATTTTCCATTGTGTGGTGGCTTGCCAGAAATGAAATAAATAATGGTGAGAGTTGTTTTGACGCCTCTGTCTAATTGATGAATCGTAGATATTATTTTCACATGTAGAAAATCTGCTACAAAAACTGTCTCGACTAATGATGTTGTTTCTACCATATCCCATTTCTATGAGTATTTCTGGGTTCCAAATGGATCGTTCCACGGCAGAGTGGATCTACCAGTTTTAACATCTCTATCAATTATAGATCAGCACCCACGCCACATTGGCGAAGAAGAAAAGTCACAATGGCAGCGTGGCCGAATGGATAAGAGCCCTCTCTCTTTAACTTCCAGCGTGCTGATGCCGATGTTGCGGTTTCAACCCCGACACTGATCATTTGGACTAAAATGTTGACTTCTCATCCTTGACGTTGGAACATAAATTACAAGTAACTCTGAAGTCGGAGTTGGTCCGCCCGATGGCAAGGGACACTAGTAATAAGGAAAGTAATCCACTCGCAACAATGAGTCCAGTGCACTCACTAGAGTAGCACGTGCAAGCATAACGCTTGAGTTCAAGGCAAATGAGCGCTAATAAAATATATGTGTGGATATGGACAGTGATAGATTCCCTCTGTATCGGCCATTGAATAACTGGAAAGACGAATGGAACAATTCGACGCTGTAAAATAATATATATGTGTGGATATGGACAGTGATAGATTCCCTCTGTATCGGCCATTGAATAACTGGATAGACGAATGGAACAAATCGACGCTGTAAAATAAAATATATGTGTGGATATGGACAGTGATAGATTCCCTCTGTATCGGCCATTGAATAACTGGAAAGACGAATGGAACAAATCGACGCTGTAAAATGGTCAACTACTCTGTCTTTACAGCGCAGTACAGTGGTACCTCGGGTTACGAACTTAATTCGTTCCAGAACTCGGTTCATAACCCGAAACGTTCGTAACCCGAAACATTGAAATCAATGAAATAAAGACCATCCGTTCTAGATGAAAGACTCGTTCTTTTTTTTATTAACATCCGGTCGTTTACCTGACAAAACGCAAAGAATATGTGTACTTCACGCATCTCTCTCAAATGTGTCGCTTCCTTTGCTGGAGAATCTTTCTGAAGTGGACCATCGTGTTATAATTAATCAGGTTTACTGCCCTGTTAGCAACAAGTTTGTTTGGATGATGGTTCACAATGAAGTCTTCGACGTCTGCCCACTTGCTGCAAATTTCTTTAATCCTGGCAGTTGAAACAGTCACTGACTCCTCATTATCGGACAACTGCTCCTCCTTAAATGTCTTTAGCTGTTCATTCTGACAATCCACAAGCTCATATGTAGTATTGTTTGTACTGTACGAGATCTTTTGTCCCCAACGTTACACCTTGCTCTCTCTCTCTCTCTCTCTCTCTCTCTCTTTCTCTCTCTCTCTCTCTCTCTCTCTCTCTCTCTCTCTCTCTCTCTCTCTCTCTCTCTCTCTCTCTCTCTCTCGTGTCGATCCGACCAGGCAACCTAACAAGTATGAACGATACACTAGAGACGTGAACATTGACATGTGGTCAATACACAGCAACGCAGGGGATACAAGGGTGAAGAAATGTCCGACAGAAATCGTAACAACTGTGCCTATTGGCAACGGCAGAAGCTAGTTTGTATGGGGTCGCTTTCCACAGCAGACAAAGTCAAGGAGAGGAAGGGCCAAGTCCGGAAATAGTAAGAGCTGGTTTCCTTTGGGCTCGTGTAGGAGTGACTGTTCTTATGCTGGACGGCGTGGGAAGAAGACAAAATGGCGGCAATGCGGTCCATTGTGGCACTGGAAACCGAGGGAACTGAAGCGGAATTTCACTGCTGAAAAGGGCATAAAAACGTTATTGTGGGGCTTGAAATTGGGCGTGTGTGGTTGTTGTTTTTCTGATCAGCGTTGTGGCATCAAATTTGACGTTTTTTCCTTGACTGCATATCTGTTGCTCTGGTATGCACCGCTGAATTGTGCGTCTATCCCAATAGCAACTAGATTTCATGCTGCATCTGTTCGTACCCACCACCCATGTTAATTTCAGTTCAGCTTTGTTTACGAGGTTTCCTTGCCCCTGGGCATTGATTTGGAGTCTATTGACAATGAAATACCTATTACCTGTTGGGGCACTATTACCACCCTTGACCTAATCCCAGCCAACCCGTTTGGCTGTGGTAAACCATGAAATAGTTATATCCGGTTATGCCGCCCCGCAGGCGTTAAGTGTCAGTACCGGTCGTGTTTCAGGGAGAAGGGAAGGGGGGTTCTGCAGCACATATGTAGACATAGTGAGAACTTTAGTACTTCTTCAAGAGAACAGTTTCTCAAGTCTTTTCAGGGCTCCGGTGAACTCAACGCAAACACATCGAAATTAAGAGTTAAAACTGATGATTGCAGTGTATTCCCAAACAATAATACGATCTGTCCTATTATTGTGCAACTATGATTGATGAGCCATTGAAGTTAGCACATATATGAAACCACGATTGTTACACCGCTCCGGGAACACTTCCTAGCAACAATTGCTTCATTTTTCCCCCCTGCTAATGTCCTTATAACACCGTAATCTGACCAAAAGTCCACGATTGATTGGGGGTCGGGGGGGGGGGAGGGTTTGGGGGGTTGGTGACGATAGTTAGTTAGTTAGTTAGTTAGTTAGTTAGTTATTAGTTGGTTGGTTGGTTGGTTAGTCGAGGTTCCAATTTCATGGCAACGGGTCGTCCCCATTATGCCCCGTTCCTGTGCCTGTGAATATCACCCAAAATGCTCCCCACTGTCCAATGTGAAAAGTGGAACAGACAGGAGTCTTGGCAATTCAACTGCCCGCACAGGTACACTGTGCACAATGGCGCCGCCAGAATGCCAACACAAAAATCATCCACGAATACCACAGTTCATCGTCGATGGAATCGGCAGTCACCAGAAAGACTTCATTGACCCGGGTTTTCTCACATGGCTCTGTCTCTATCCGCAGGGCGGCCCGCCGAAAGTGTCGCATAAAGCACGAACTCCGTAGCTCCAGCACCGACTCCCAGGAGTCTCTTGAAAAAAAGCACTCGTGAACCGAAAAGGCAATTCAGTCAATTCAGGAACAGCCGGTGGCCATTGTTCCGAACTTGCAGGTCACTGTACCAACCAAAGCGGACATGTTAAAGCATTCCACGTGAATATCACAGCTCACAGAGTCGCGCCACGCACTCACTCAGGAGCAAGGCGACGGAACCATGTAATACCAGTCCAACATGAGGAAAATGCGAAATGCAAACCGCAGCTACAAAGATAAATACTCCAGAGGCCGTAGCGGTGCAATGCCTAACCGCCATGCTGGGGAATCTGGCGACGATAATGTCCTATAACGAATAGATGCAAAAATCCACAATGCCTCATATCTAATCAACTTCTTTAAGGTTACACTTCTCCAGGCGTTAGAGGGACAGGCAATGTAAAAGTACCAGGCAAACGAAGTTTAGGGAATTGAGTAGTCTTCATAATATATGTATCGCGCCTTACCTATTCAGAGCAGTTTTATTTGTTCTAAGGACAGGAGACGTCGATCAAAGGTGTAGGTCACAAACCATTCATGTCGATGTGGAATCAATAAGAAGTCACCACATTTTCCTCCCAAAATTAAGTGTGTATTGTGCTTGAGGAGATCATGAATCAGAAATGTATGAGTGCCATGTTCAGAAAATGTAGCATTTTCTTTTGTTTTTCTTTCAACCTTTACCCACATCACACAGCCAACTGTTCTATCCTGAGCTATCCCCGCAGCGTCGTCCATATTCTCCCCATAATATCTGTTTGTCTCTTATTCTCTCCTCCGTGTTTTGTTTTGTTTTTGTTTTGCCTTCCCCTATTTCTGTTGTCGTGTGGATTCCAGACAACGGTATTTCTGGTTATGCTGTTTTCAGGTTTTATCAGTGTATGTCCTATCCATCGTTAGCGATTTTTCTTCACCTCTCCAGCATTCGTGTAGTTCTCTACATAAGCTCCACACTGGATTCTGTCTTGCCATATTATTTTGTCCTACTTTATTATGCTTCTGTTTTCCATAGGCGCCAATTAATGAATGTTTGTACTTTATTTGCAATCGATTTATTCATTTATTCGTTCTTCGTGTTTTCAAAGATCCATTGTAGTACTAATTTAATATTAAAATTGAATGTTCTAAGTTTGGTGCCAAGTTTAATTTCTTTTGACTTCCATACATTTCCTGGTGTTATAAATGCTGCTCTAGCCTTTTATATTCTTATTTTGATATCATCATCACCATCGTGATGTTTGGGATACACCCTAAGGATAATGTTTCTCCATGTCATCCTCTTAGACCATCAAACATTTCTCTGGATCTGTCTCGGCTACGTCAACTGCTGATCTTTCTAGTCGCCACTATTTTCTTCAACGGGTCTCTTCTCACTATACGACCAAACAACACCGTTATTATTTTTGTTACAGTTCTATATACTATTTTTATAATATTACGACACCTATTTTCGTGGTCTTTTATCCATTGTGTCCTGAAAGAAGCTATAATGAGTTTGCCGTTTCATAATATTATGAAATATCTTATGTTTTTATGGTTTATACACATTCTTCTGTGCACTTTACTAACAAGTTTAAGAGTTCAAGGGAGTTTATAAGCATCAACAAAATAGTATAATTTACACTGTGTTAATACAGAACATTTCGAAACCATAAAACAGGCGTAGTGGTTAACAATCTTCCCAGTCGTCTGGTTTGTGTAGAGTATTACGAACAACAGGGAGCCTATCTGTTTCCCAGTGATAACACTACAAATCTCCGTCTATTTTGGTTTGTTCCTTCCTTTCTATCATCCACCCCCTCCGTCCGTTAGAAAATACAGCTTTAGAAGGATATCGGCATTAAGAACTGTTGTGTTCTTGGAGACATAACGATTTTCTATTTATATTCTATGTTATTGAAGCCAGATTTCGTGGAAATAGAATCTGTCAGAGAACTGTCTCGCTTTAACCGCCTGCTCCTGTCTTACAAAGGCCAGATAATTAAAGCCGATATGAACTTTCATTACGATCTAGAGAGAGGCCTGTTGACATCAGCTGGGTTAGAAAATTACTGGCTTTATAAACAACTGTTCTTCATTTGGAAAAGAGAAGAGTATAGAAGGTACGCTAATCAGCCAGATAGAATAAAGAGAGAGAGAGAGAGAGAGAGAGAGAGAGAGAGAGAGAGAGAGAGAGAGAGAGGAAAGGAGAGGATAGGAGGGATCGAGGGGCAGAAAAAAAAGAGAGAGAAAGAGAGAGAGAGAGAGAGAGAGAGAGAGAGAGAGAGAGAGAGAGAGAGAGAGAGAGAGAGAGAGAGGAAAGGAGAGGATAGGAGGGATCGAGGGGCAGAAAAAAAAAAAAGAGAGAGAGAGAGAGAGAGAGAGAGAGAGAGAGAGAGAGAGAGAGAGAGAGAGAGAGAGAGAGAGAGAGAGAGAGAGAGAAATAACCCAGAATACTATAGAATAGTTAACAGAAAAAGAGTAACAATAATTATATTTTAAAAAAAAACATCAGCAAGGACAACTAACAAGATACAATAGCTTGTAACAAAGAATTGTTACAAAGCTAACATGCATGCGCACACAGAAGGAAACACATCTCACAATAGGATCCTGATGTAGGGTTGTCAATTGTTAGAATCATCATGACATTATCAGCACTGTAGCCTTTCAACCTCGCCAACGCGATGGTGCAGGGATGACAACGTTACATTAGTTAAAATTCCCAAGGACATTTACAATCTTAGACCGGGAGTATTGCAATTTCAGAAGACAACTTGTAAATATCAGCCTTCCTTGGCCTTGAGGCGCTTATAAATACGGGAAATCCGAGATCATTCTACTGAATCCTAGAAAATCTCCCTTCTGTTTACGATTCTCATCTGTTCTGATATCTATTTGTAATATATCTGGTTTAAATCTGTGGTATTGTTCGAAATTTAAAAAAAAACACCGGCAACACAACGACCCCCAGCAGTTCCTCATTAGATTCAGCCTGGCGTTGACAGACCTCACTTCTAAGCGTTAACCTGAGAAAGTCTCACTGACAATCCGCTAGTGAACACGCTTGTCGTCAGCAGACCAGAAGGTCTTAGATTCAAACCCTTACCGAGACGAGAATAGTGTTAACGGGAACACAAGTTCCCGGGGTCGATCCAGCCTCAAACAGCTGGTACCGGGAAATGTCTTGAGAAGTGCAGACAACCGGTGTTATACTGGCCACCTTACCCACGAGTACTGATTGTTCAACTAAAATATACGTCTAGAAACATGCCCAATGGGCTCGAAAGCGTATACAGGGGACCTTTACTTGTTTGTTTTACTTACAGGCCCCAGGATAAACCCAGCCTCATACATTGGTACACAGTTCTCAGGGACATTAAGTGGTATCGTGGTGATACTGATTATATTACCCATTGAGGGCCGACTAGTGTAGAAATATAGGGCCTGACACCATATTTAAAATGTGCCACACGGCATAAACTAACTTTCTTGGAAACGTCATTCTGGACATTTCTGTAGCGAGACTTGTCAGAAAATAGAGGCTTTAAGATTTGGTCTCTTAGAATTCCATGAACGACTAAGAAGGCCAATTATAATCGAGGATTGCAGGCGGTAACTTTAAAAGCCATTGGATCAAGACAGTCGTTATATTTTGGTTCCAGTTTGAGTGGCATTGTCAAGAGAGAAACGTGACAGTTGTTGTAAAGGGGTGCTTAACATTTTCTTGTACACAGAAACAGAGGAAAGAAGTAGAGATAAGAAGGTGTAGAAATGGCTGTGTGTTTCTTCAGCCAAACAATATCCTCATTTTGAGACGGCAGGTCCGAATGCATGCGCATGTGCTATAACTTTCAATGTTTATATTGTCCAGTGTGTCATCTGTTATTCTCAAGTGTGTTTCTCTACGTCTGTGAGTGCGAGACACACCCAGTCCACGGTTCGACCTCAGTTGAGAGCTATCTGGAAGCAGACCACGTGGTGTTGTTATCGATGGTATGATAATCGGTCGTTCAGAAACCAATGGCAAACTACTGAAAGCAAATAACATTGCCTAGTAAATCACACATGTGACGTCGTGTAGTTGACATGCAATTAACTTTAATTATGAGAGCCGACCAAAACTTGTGAATGTCCCACCTCTGCACTTCGATGGCAGAAGTCTCTCCGGGAATTCAAATGTATTCAAATGTATGGCCTAGCTGCTTTTTCTACATTCCTGTGAAGAGAACACTGGCGGAATCCATCGACCCGTTTGCTTGTATCCTAGCCAATATTGTCATGTGAATGTCTTTGTATTAACCCAGTCATATTTGCTCTCGAACAGTCTGCGTGTTTGTGTTGTCGTCATATTTGTCACGTGCTTGTTGTCTCTTGCAGTGTGTCTATATAAATTATGTTGTCTTCACAAAGACACGTGTCGACAGCATTAAGCACAGAATCACTACGTTACCCCAGGAGTGTGGTCGCGTGGTTAGATACCGCACCAGAAGGACAACTCCGTCCGTTCAGGTTACATGTGCTAATATTAGCTCATACAAGATTAATAGATCAGAATGTGTGTGTTGGTGACTCATCTTAGCGTTAGACGATTGGCTCTGTGGCAATAGGATCGAATTCACATCAAGACGGATTTGATGATTGACCCGAGCTGCTAGATCGTCCCTAACTGGGTATAGGGACATGGCTTGGGAAGTGAAGGCGCATGCTTGACATTGACCACATCAAACTCAGAGCCCATTGATCTTAACAATGTCCATCTAGCACCATTGCCCAGTGCCACTTAAGGCGTGTCCACGAGCCATTTACTTTATTGTGTGCTCATTCGTGCTCATATACCACCAGGACAACAACAAAACATAAGAGGACACACTGTACAAGACGTAAAACAACGTAACAGAAAACATGCTATGCAAAATAAAGTGTATTTTAGGGGACATGCTAGACAATACAAACACGTAGATATCATAGTCTCAACTGACAAGATAGTCAATATGAGAGGACACAGTAGACAGCAGACATATGCAGATATGAGAGGACACAGTAGACAAGAGACATAAGCAGATATGACAGGGCACAGTAGACAGCAGACATAAGTAGATATGAGAGGACACAGTAGACAGCAGACATAAGTAGATATGAGAGGACACAGTAGACAAGAGACATAAGTAGATAAGAGAGGACACAGTAGACAAGAGACATAAGTAGATGTGAGAGGACACAGTAGACAAGAGACATAAGTAGATAAGAGAGGACACAGTAGACAAGAGACATAAGTAGATATGAGAGGACACAGTAGACAACAGACATAAGTAGATATGAGAAGACACAGTAGACAGCAGACATAAGTAGATATGAGAGGACACAGTAGACTCCAGACATAAGTAGATATGAGAGGACACAGTAGACAACAGACATAAGTAGATATGAGAGGACACAGTAGACAACAGGCAAACGAGGAGAAGGCAATAAGTAAGTCACAAATGGCTGTATAGAAATAACTGAATATGATAACAACTTGAAAGCAGTTTATTTTTATACATACATTGTCCCTTTATGTTTCAACATAATTTCCACCAACATTGATGCACGTATCTCATCGTTTTATCAGCCCTCCCAAACCAACTGCATAGAACTGCGTGCTCTGTTTTCTAAACCACGTTTTCACTTCACATTCAACTTCAGCGTCATTCGCGCCCTTGAGAAAATTTTTCTACCCAGCTATGTTTACGGGACAAACATTTGTCAGCATAAACAGGAAGCATACCCTTATGAATGTCGTTTGCAGGCAGTCCTTTTGCCCACAAAAAAAAAAAAAAAAACGCACAACAGCACGTGCTCTTTGGTTGTACACTCCGTAAGTACAGTCGCCATTTTGTTTATGCTCTGCGCATGCACATGAGACATCGAGCGCCACCTGACGAATTGGAATATAAAGTTCCATGTTGCTGTCACCTAGTGACACCTATAGAATACACCAACTACATGTATTTGCCATCCCACAGAACTGTGTGACTTACTTATTGACTCGCCCTCGAAAGTAGATATGAGAGGACACAGTAGACAACAGGCATAAGTAGATATAAGAGGACACAGTAGACAAGAGACATAAGTAGATATGAGAGGACACAGTAGACAAGAGACATAAGTAGATATGAGAGGACACAGTAGACAGCAGACATAAGTAGATATGAGAGGACACAGTAGACAAGAGACATAAGTAGACAAGAGAGGACACAGTAGACAAGAGACATAAGCAGATATGAGAGGACACAGTAAACAACAGACATAAGCAGATATGAGAGGACACAGTAGACATGAGACATAAGTAGATATGAGAGAACACAGTAGACAGCAGACATAAGCAGATATGAGAGGACACAGTAGACAGCAGACATAAGCAGATATGAGAGGACACAGTAGACAAGAGACATAAGCAGATATGAGAGGACACAGTAGACAAGAGACATAAGCAGATATGAGAGGACACAGTAGACAGCAGACATAAGTAGATATGAGAGGACACAGTAGACAGCAGACATAAGTAGATATGAGAGGACACAGTAGACAACAGACATAAGTGGATAAGAGAGGACACAGTAGACAAGAGACATAAGTAGATATGAGAGGACACAGTAGACAGCAGACATAAGTAGATAAGAGAGGACACAGTAGACAAGAGACATAAGCAGATACGAGAGGACAGAGTAGACAGCAGACATAAGTAGATATGAGAGGACACAGTAGACAAGAGACATAAGTAGATATGAGAGGACACAGTAGACAGCAGACATAAACAGATATGAGAGGACACAGTAGACAAGAGACATAAGCAGATATGACAGGACACAGTAGACAGCAGACATAAGTAGATAAGAGAGGACACAGTAGACAAGAGACATAAGCAGATAAGAGAGGACACAGTAGACAGCAGACATAAGTAGATATGAGAGGACACAGTAGACAGCAGACATAAGCAGATATGAGAGGACACAGTCAACAACAGACATAAGTAGATATGAGAGGACACAGTAGACAGCAGACATAAGTAGAAAGAGAGGACACAGTAGACAAGAGACATAAGTAGAAAGAGAGGACACAGTACACAGCAGACATAAGTAGAAAGAGAGGACACAGTAGACAAGAGACATAAGTAGATATGAGAGGACACAGTAGACAGCAGACATAAGTAGATATGAGAGGACACAGTAGACAGCAGATATAAGTAGATATGAGAGGACACAGTAGACAAGAGACATAAGTAGATATGAGAGGACACAGTAGACAACAGACATAAGTAGATATGAGAGGACACAGTAGACAGCAGACATAAGCAGATATGAGAGGACACAGTCAACAACAGACATAAGTAGATATGAGAGGACACAGTAGACAGCAGACATAAGTAGATATGAGAGGACACAGTAGACAAGAGACATAAGTTAGATATGAGAGGACACAGTAGACAACAGACATAAGCAGATATGAGAGGACACAGTAGACAACAGACATAAGTAGATATGAGAGGACACAGTAGACAGCAGACATAAGTAGATATGAGAGGACACAGTAGACAAGAGACATAAGTAGATATGAGAGGACACAGTAGACAACATAAATAAATAAGAATGACAGAACATAATAGTCAACAGAAAGAAATAGGTATGAGAGGACAGGGTAGACAACATAAAGAAATATAAATGAGAGGACAGGGTAGACAACATAAAGGCATAGATATATGAGGACACAGTAGTTGCAGAAAAGTGAATAATCTGAGAACACATTACATATCAGATAAAACTAGATTTCAGACAGTAGACAGATGCGAATATCAGAGAACATATTAATCTCACCTCATCTCATATTGTTTCTCATGTACCTTGCGATGTTGAGGTGTAGCAAAACAGCAGGAGAATGTCCGTTTATGGACTTCAAATATGGAGATTCCCATGGACTCTATTATTCTCTTTGTCCACCTTTTATGTTGCTGGCCTCTTCTTCTGCTTTCATTTGGTCTGTACACACTACATAGCATTAGTAGATAGACTCGATGGAGCACACCATATAATATGCCTGTCTCGAGTCTATCTACTAATGCTGAACCGTTAAGCCCTCTAGAGTGTTTACACTTGTGGCTACGGTTTGCATTCGCATTTTCCTCATGTTGGTCTGGTAGTACATGGTTCCGTCGCCCTGCTACTGAGTGAGTGCATGGCGCGACACTGTGAGCTGTGAAATTTGTGTGGAATGCTTTTACATCTGACCGCTGATGATTGCACAGTGAACTGCATGTTCGGAACAATGGCCGGCTGTCGCTGAATTGATTAGTTTGCCTTTTCGGTTTACGGGTGCATTTTTCAGGAGACTCCAGGGAGTCGTCGCTGGAGCTACGGAGTTGGGACTTTGTGCGGCGCTTTCGGGGGGTCACCCTGCGGAAAGAGACCGAGCCATGTGGGATAAAACACGGGTCAATGAAGTCTTTCTAGTGACTGCCGATTCCATCGACGATGAACTGTATTTTTCGTGGAGGACTTTTGTGTTGGCATTCTAGCGACGGCATTCTGCACAGTGCACCTGTGCGGGCTGTTGGCTCTCCGAGACTCCTGACTGTTCCGCTTTTCACATTTAGCAGTGAGGAGCATTTCGTGTGATATTTACTAAAACAGGAACGGAGCATTATGCGGACGACCCGTTGCCGTGAAGTTGGAACTGCGACTGACTAACCAACCAACCAACCAACCAACCAACCAACCAACCAACCAACCAACCAACTAACTAACTAACTAACTAACTAACTAACTAACCATCCATCGTGTGCCATGCCTGTAAGCGTGGGCGGTCATGTTTTGCCATCTTACTCGATCACCAGAGTCGTGGATCAGCTCCGTGTTTCTGTCTTGACTATGCCACGCGGCCAAGCTATCCAGGTATTTACTTCTCGGTCTTCCCCTTGGCCTCTTCCCTACGATCTTGCCAGTTGTCACCAAGTTCTCCAATTCATTTCTTCTCATAACATGTCCAAATAAATTTGACTTTCTACGTCTAATGTCTCTAATCAGTTTACGATCCCCATTAACTGTTTTATGTTAAAAGATATTGGGCTGCGTCACACAGAGTTCATTTAGTAAAATTAAACGGAAGACCTTATAAAATAAATGTCATTCAGGTATATGCTCTAACAAGTGAATTCAGTGAAGAAAGTATATAGGAATTTTATAACTAACAAACACCATATAATTTTAAAAAAAAAAAAAAAAAAAAAAAAACAACAACAGCAACAACAACAACAACAGCAAATGTAAAGGGGTGCAAGGGGGGGAAATAAAAAGACACTAGACAACATTAAAAAGTAATTCTTTAGATGACACATTAGACAATAGAAACAAAATATAGATGATAGTCAGGCTAGACGAGAGGAATACTTACATATCTAGTAGTCAAATACAAGGGTCTTTGGAAGAAGTAAACCAGAAATAGTTAATACATACATACAATTCAACTGTCTAAACAAGTCATATCGCCAAATTGACGGAGTCGCCATGGGGAGCCCACTTGGATCTATTCTAGCGGACATCTTCATGGCACACTTAGAAGAAAAGAGATCCTCAGAAATCAATAAATTGGCCTTTTACCGTCGTTACGTGGACGATATACTAATTATCACCACAGACGAGCTACAAGCAACGTCGTTCCAGGCCACAATGAACAAGACACATATAAACATCTCTTTATCTATGGAACACGAACACAACGACGCGTTGCCGTTTCTAGATATCCTAATGAGACGTAGAGCAGATGGCACAATTCAAAGATCGGTGTACCGCAAAGAAACATGGACTGGCCAATACTTAAATTTTCAGAGCTTCGCACCTGTCCAGTACAAACGGCGCTTAGTACGGACCCTGTTTGGCCGTGCTAGGAAGATATGCACCCAGGACACACTGACAGAGGAATTTAAAACTCTGAAGAATGCCTTAAACCTGAATGGGTACTCCACAGGATTTATAAAGCGCCACTGCCAACAGCCCAAACCGAAATCAGAAGTAACTACAGTCCCTAAACTCAAAGTATTCATCCAGCTAACCTTCCGAGGAGATGACGTAATGCAACGTCTGTGGGACCGGCTCACCACAGCAGTCGAGCGAACATTCTGTGCTGCAGCTCTAGTCATCAGGTACAGAAACACACCGATCCCAGTCCCAGCAGTAAAATAACATGTAGCTTTGTACGCCAAATCAAATTGTATTTACCAATTTACATGCAGATGCGAGGCCATCTACATAGGCAGAACTGAGCGACAGTTACATTGCAGGGTTTAGGAACATATTCCGAATTGGTTGGACAAGATACTACACACAGACGATGGTAGCCTAGGCAGGTCGACACACCGGAAAAGTCTGGCTTCATCGGTCGGGAGACATGTGCTCGAGAGTGGTCACGTGGTTGAAAGAGACAATGCCTTCCGTGTGTTGTTCAACACACAAAGTAGTCGATTGTTAAAGATTGCTGAAGCTATACTAATCAACCTTCGTAAGCCGTCCTTGTGTAAGCAGAAAGACATGTTAGTCAGTTTAAAATTACCGTGGTAGACAATCGACATTACTGTGCGAACATGTGTATATTTCAGTTTGAAGGATTTATCTAATTAATTAACGTAAGTTGTGTGATTTCTGCAGTATGTACCTGACGAGATGCAGCGAAATATGCCAGGCAATAAATCGTGCAATCTATTGTTTGTGTCTTCGTTATTCAAAAACAGAAATAGTTAGTTAGTTAATTAGTCGCGGTTCTAACTTCACGGTAATGGATCATCCCCATTATGTTCCGTTCCTGTGCCAGTGAATATCACACAAAATGCTCCTCACTGCCCAATGTGAAAAGTGGAATAGACTGGAATCTCGACAAGCCAACAGCCCGCACAGGTGCACTGTGCATAATGCCGCCGCCAGAATGCCAACACAAAAGTCCTCCACGAAAAATACAATTCATCGTCGATGGACTCAGCAGTCACCAGAAATACTTTATTGACCCGGGTTTGATCCCATATGATTCGGTCTCTTTCCGCAGGGAGACTCACCGAATGCGCCGCACAAAGCACGAACTCCGAAGCTCCAGTGACGTCTTCCAGGAGTCTCTTGGAAAGTGCACCCGTAAACCGAAAAGGCAAAACAGTCAATTCAGCAACAGCCGGTCGCCATCGCTCCGAACATGCAGTTCACGCTACACACAAGCGCGGACAGATGTAAAATCATTTCGCACCAAATTCACAGCTCACATTGTCACGCCACGCACTCACTCAGTAGCAGGGCGATTGAACCATAAACCAGAAATAATTGCCTTCTAATAGCAATATTATTATGCTACCTACTTATTACACGCACTCCCGAGTACCCACGAAGCAAAGCAGCACTTTATATCCTTCGTGTTACTTTGTAGTTCCTGTTGCAAGGTTTATTCCTGTTACTGTCTGTTCGACTGTGCAGCATAGTTGTTGGATGTTAGTTATTACGTTGTGATTGTGCGTTAGTCGTTGAGATAGCAGCAGCTGTTCACTGCCCCTAGTTTGATTCCTAAAAAGACGTGTTCAACGTAGCTCTCTGTGTGTGTGTGTGTGTGAGTGTGTGTGTTTGTGTGTGTGCGTGTGCGCGGGCTAAGAGTACACTCCATTACCAACGCAGTGCACCACAGATCAATGGCCTGTCTTGAAAGAATTGTTTAGCAAAAGGCTAATTATCCGAGAGGAAGTCAATAAAATGTAAACTGACACGGAACAGTTCCAAAATGGTGGCTGGTGGTTTCTAAAGATGCCAGCCGGTGGCATCATCATCAAGATTTATGATTAGCGATGTCAGAAGGCTGCGATATTGGATGCGCATGCACAGGGGAGGATATTCACCAAGAAATGTATGTTGAAAAACTGTCTATCAGTGTGTGTCACATATTAACGTTTGCACGCCTTAGTTAGTTTAGTTTAGATTAGTTTAGTTTAGTCGATGGATCAACATCACGGCACACGGGTGCAACCCACAAGTGTTCGTTCTGCTCCTAACTCAAACCTGAGTCTGGAGAAACACAGCTCAGTGCACGAATTCCGTAGCACCGGCGAGGTTCCTTAAATACTTTGGGTAGATTTTAACTCGAAATTTTGCCCGGGCAGCGCCGTTAGGCTACTCTTTTTCGATTTCCAACTGCCAAGGGATTTTTAACTTGCGCAACAATACACACGGGCGTCCGATCTTACTACCCAGAGACCAGGGGAAATTTTAATACTAGAAGTCCACAAGAAAAGCTCTCGGGTCACCATCGGAGCTTGAACCCGGGACCTCCAGCACTCGTGGCTGACACCATACCTCGAGACCACGCAGCCCACGCTACGCCTTAGTTATACTGGGTATAATGTGCTAGACCCGTATGTTTATAGACCATTTGGCACCAAAGAAGATATGTGGTTGACATGTAGTATTATAATTTTAAATTTGCATAATTTCATAATTTTAAAATTATGTTACAATTTAAGTTTGTAAATATTCATTATAGTAAATTCAATTTACTAGTGTAAACATATTAAATGTTACTAACTTTCTTGACAACATTCAGTGCAATAAACAAGGTACTCATAAATATGCATGGCAATCACAGAGGGTGTATTTTTAATGACTAGGTTTATTTGAAAATAAATATTTATGTTTCAAGTTTTGTATTCACCCTCTGTGACCTCATGCAACATAAAAGGTAATTACAAAACTTGGAACGGCGATATTTTCAAAATCCCCCACAGTCATTAAAAATACACACTGTATCTTACTATGTGAATTCATTCCCCTTGTGTTCTCAATGTTTCTTTTATTTCTTTATATTTGTCATTCGATTCTTATTGATGCTATACTCCATTGTTGTGCTTATAATCTTCTCGTCTCCCCCACCAGTGGGTTGTCAACCACTGTATATTTATGTTTTCAACGTTGCCAGGCAACGATTTAATTCCCTCCCCACAATGCTTACATCCGATGTCTGCTGCCATGGTAGGTAGCAATTCTGCGTGATCACTGACTCCTTTCATTTTGCGTTAAACTGTCTCATGAACTGTGCTCTTGTGCATCATTTGCAAATCTGATTGTTACCTGGCGTTCATCTTTTAATTATGACGTTTTACTCCGTTTTATTTCCTCATCCTCCTCCTCCTCCTTCTTCTTCTTCTTCTTCTTCTTCTTCTTCTTCTTCTTCTTCTTCTTCTTCTTCTTCTTCTTCTTCTTCTTCTTCTTCTTCTTCTTCTTCTTCTTCTTCTTCTTCTTCTTCTTCTTCTTCTTCTTCTTCTTCTTCTTCTTCTTCTTCTTCTTCTTCTTCTTCTTCTTCTTCTTCTTCTTCTTCTTCTTCTTCTTCTTCTTCTTCTTCTTCTTCTTCTTCTTCTTCTTCTTCTTCTTCTTCTTCTTCTTCTTCTTCTTCTTCTTCTTCTTCTTCTTCTTCTTCTTCTTCTTCTTCTTCTTCTTCTTCTTCTTCTTCTTCTTCTTCTTCTTCTTCTTCTTCTTCTTCTTCTTCTTCTTCTTCTTCTTCTTCTTCTTCTTCTTCTTCTTCTTCTTCTTCTTCTTCTTCTTCTTCTTCTTCTGCTGTTGTTGCTGCCACTGCTGCTCGCTCCTCTTCCAATGTTTCTTCTTTCGTCTTCGATTCTTTGGTTTAACATGATTTGTTTCTCACTGGGATGGTTGCTTACTTATAGATAACTTTTACAAATATCCCAACTGCGCATATGTGTGGAGACTGCAGCAAAGTATGACAGTACCAATGTAATGACTGCACATTTAAGTAGACGTCGTGGCTACATTAGGTACCATGCCATTTTAACGAACTCCCGCGCGAAAGGGACAATTTATATTCTTGTTTATTTTATTGCTACTTCTGCTGCTGTAGCTATTGATGCTCTGACCCCTAGAAAAGATTTCACTAGTTTATGGACATGGGAAATAGTAGTAACCTAGTTCCAGGCAGTAGACAAATAACACAGGTATTGTGAGCATATGCATCACACTAAGCGTGCAGGATGAATGTGGTAAATAGTGTAGCACCTTTAAATTGTCTGCCGTGCTATCCTGTGGAGGGGAAGATATTTATTCGCGTGTGGGCGTCATCATAGTAGAGGTCATGGGCTATTATCACTGTGTTAGCCTTACTGCTGCCTGTTTCTAGGATGTGTCGAGGTAAAGAGAGTAGTGATATTGGGCAGTATATTTGACCCGACTCGTCAAACTCTACAGCATCATAATGAGGACAAGTAACTTACCTAAATCTTCAATGTTGGACTATGTTATGCCTATGATTGAACTTCCACAAGCATACGCGCAGATTCAAATACAGTGCATTATCTTAATGAAATAATTTCGAAAACTACAGCAGTAATAAAAATCGTCCCTTTTTGTGTTTTTGTAGTAATTTATTGAATGCCCTGAACTGCTTATGCATGTTTTGTCTTTTATCTCGACAGAGAATTCACACTTGATTTATTAACACACTATGTGTCATTTAATATAGACTATAGTAGTGGTTTTCCCCCCAACATTCCATCAAACATGTATGTATTCAGTTTTCCCCCCAACATTCCATCAAACATGTATGTATTCAGTTTTCCCCCCAACATTCCATCAAACATGTATGTATTCAGTTTTCCCCCCAACATTCCATCAAACATGTATATGTATTCAGTTTTCCCCCCAACATTCCATCAAACATGTTGTCACATAATAGACCAACGTGATTTAACCCGTGATGAGAATAAAAGGCGTTCTGATTAGCGGCATGTTCGAGGCCAAAGGTTGTTTCAACAAATCCAGAAAATGTAACTGCACGTGTTTACATCTGGTCAACAGATTAGGAACATTCGGTGGTGAGTGAGATAAATCCCTGCATCGCTTTGACAGTTTGTCAACATTCGAATACAGATGGAACCCGTCGGATCCTGGTTGCAATCGGATGTCACCCATCACAGGTCGGGCAAAGTTAACAGCTGCAGATGTGTAGGGGAAGTGAGTGAGATGAGTCCATACATCGCTTTGACAGTTCATAAACAGGTTGGATGGAAAGCGGAAGTACTCAGCTCGGGAGAAAACAGTCAGTCTGTCATTTATAGTTTCCGGACATCACGCAGATTGGCAGATTGCTATTGACAACTGTTGTTGGGAGCATACAGTAACTCGCTAGCTTGTTGGGGATGTCAAAACAAGTGATGACAACTCTGACAGTGACTAAGCCAGGGAGGATAGATTCTTGACAATGGATGATATGTCCAAATAACACCTGTGTGGACATAATGAATACCGTCACGTGACCAATTTTAGGTTTTGTCATAAACCATGATTGGGAGAAACAGTGTTGACCAAAACCGTGGATTATGATGGACGTGTTTGTTGGAGAGCTCTACAGTGTTAGATTAATTTAATATTAACTAGCATGTGTCGTTATGGCAAAGTGTAGCAGACATCCCGGAATGGGGCGGTTTTGCATAAGGTAGTCAATATAGTGTATTTAGGCCTAATTAATATAGGCAGTAGTCTTGTTAAAACTAGAGTGTGATGATTAGCACTGTTAGTGGAAAACTAGCTAGAGTAGGGAAGTGATACTTAGCTCTACTAGTTGAGAATTGAGTAATAGGCAATAATTTGGATCTTCCAGTGGGTGCTCCCTGGTGGGGGGGGGGGGGGGGGGGGTTCCGCACGCTGATGGTTGTTTTTTTTTTCTTCTTCTTGTCTTGGCCTGATGAAAACCTCTGTGTTCAGTTCATCTGTCCCTGACAGAGTTAGGTCCACTGTATTTTCTGAGCGAGGCCGATGGCCACGATCATCTAATAGAGATCAGTGACGGGGAGGCTATCACCAGTTGTATGATTTATTTTACAGGTTCCCTCTAGTTGGAAGGAAGAACACGGAACCAAGGAAAAATCCGATCCCGGATAAAGTTTGGCGCAGGAAGATTGGCCCGCAACTTTATCAATGAGCCTATGCTAGAGGCAGATGATCAACATTGCTCAGGGGAGCTGAATGATAGAAGTATCCTACAGGATAAGTACCGAATGAGTTGTAGGTCATCCCAGTCTTTAACACACCAATAGTGATTGAGGTTCACATTGGAGGAAAGATAACATTTAAGTGTAGTTGTTCCACATATCAAGAACATTATAACGTTAAGACAATAACGAAAAAATAAGGAAATCTATAGAACATTTCGCAAGAAGGACAAACGCCATGTTCATGGGACAGTGGTTTATTGTTTTTTTTTACTGTGCAGGAATTATGAGATCTCAGTTTTCTACAAACTATTAGGAACAGTTTTTGTTAGGAACAAACATTAATAGTGTTCCCGGACTGTAGTTTCGAATGGGACTCAGATTTCATGGTTATCAAGGTTCATGGAGGATAACAAGTCTGGCGGAAAAGAAGCAGCAATTGGTGAGGTCTATTGTACTGACTCGTGTGATGTCGTGTAATCCTTGCCATGATGAGTGAACTCTGATCCTGAACTTTGAAGGCTGACCTATACATTTACATCAGAATACACGACACACATTTTCTTCACAGACACGTCTCATATACGTTACACTTTTCTTTTAATAAATTAATCTTTATTAATTTTTAGAAGCAAGAGTTGTTGAGTATGTTGCGTTGGGGAAGTATGAGAGGGGGCATAGTACAACAGTGAGAGAGTGATAGGAAAAGGTGTCCACGGGCTGATGGAGTGTGTTGGACGGAAGCTGGTGGATTCTCCAGGATATTGATAAAGGGAAAAAAATATTATAATGTGGGTGTTGACTCTCCTCACTCCAGGGACGACACTTTAAAGGAAGTCACGACACATGTATGTATTCAGTTTTCCCCCCAACATTTCAGCAAACATGTATGTATTCAGTTTTCCCCCCAAACATTCCATCAAACATGTATGTATTCAGTTTTCCCCCCAACATTCCATCAAACATGTATGTATTAAGTTTTCAGATCTGCAATACCTTGGGATCAATATCTACTCCGTCTCACAAGGCGACAATGGCTTGATTAGATTTAGCTTCTGCTTCATTGATTATCGTTCTTTCTTCCCACCATAGACGTGCTCAAGACAAATTGTTTAGCATGCCAATGTAAGCCGCGATATTCCCCGTTTCGTTGTCGTATTATTTATATCATCTCACGCAGTGGTATGAAAATCTATTGTAACATGCATATTCGATTTTCTTTGGTTATTGTGTGTTCAGGTCTTATTGACGGAAACAAATGCCAGCATGCCCCTCATACACACAATGTTGGGAGTTAATTTTACACCGAGAACATAATAAATCCCGTTCTATCGCAGGCCCAGCTGTTTGGGTGGGAAGTGTTAGACATTCATATGTTCTAGGACACGACACATTGAGGTGGACGGACAGTTCCCTTCCTCGTTGCTTTTCCTATCAAAATAATTTCCAGACAAATTATGGATATTACCTGGTATCCATTACCACGAGACTGGGTCTATCCCGAAGGCGTTCTTATCAGAAACAAATAATCCTGCAAATGCACTAAGCTCCATGTCACCGGTCCACCAATCAGTCGAATCATCGAATGGTTGAGTGATCTATGTACGTACCGGAGTGCGCCCTTTTCCACGTGCACAGATGACGTATATAAAAGTCCTTACCCAGCACCGTCCCTCACATACAGAACGTCACACCATGATGTACGAGTACAACGGGAAAGGCTTGTGTAAATTAGCAACGCCTTGCGGGAGTTAGCGTCACGGATGATTACAATTCACCAGATCGTCGTCAGTGTGAAGAAAGTGTCTCAAGCTTTGGGTGCGCTGACATTTGAAAAAGTTAGTTGTTGCGAACATAATTTGAATGTTGGGAAGTTGGTGTCTTCCTGTATGTTATTTCACTGTCATAATTTTCTGTGATATATCAGTAACTCTTATTTGAAGTACAAGTAACTATAGCCACTGCTAGTGAGAAGAGTATGGAGCAGTGACGCCGCGCTATAAATTTATCGTAACTGCAAAACCAACATCACAAGTGCTGGCTGTGAAAGCAGATGATATGTAGCCTATGTGCGGTATTGTCGGATATGGAATCATGGCATGCACCTACATCGCAATGGCATACTTCCCTGTCAAATACAGGACTTATTGGCATCACCTTATTCCGCACACGTTACATCCTTTCAGGCTGGGATGCCGACAGTAAGATCCGCTAGCCGATAGATTGTCAGAACCAGAACTAACTGATGAAACAGTTGTACTAAGTATAACTAAGAGATGAAACAGCGGCACATGGCACAACTAGCTGTTGCAACAGCAGTACTAACCACAACTAACTATTGCAACAGCAGTACTAAACACACCTAACTGGTGCAACAGTAGTACTAAACACATCCAACTGTTGCAACAGTAGTACTAAACAACACAACTAATTGTTGTAACAGCAGCACTAACCACATCTGTTGCAAAAGCAGCACTAAACACATCTAACTGTTGCAACAGCAGTATTGAACACATCTAACTGTTGCAACAGCAGTACTGGACACAACTAACGGATGAACCAGCAGTAATAGAGAGATAGCTGAGTAATGACGGCAACAGCACTAAACATAACTAACTGATGAAGTAGCATTACTAAACAGAACTAACTAATGAAACAGATGTACTAGACAGAGCTAAGTTACGGAACAGCCGCAAAGACGAATTAACTGACGAAACAAAAAAGCAAGACATAATTAACTGATGAAATAACAATGAGATACAGAACTAACTGACGAAACAAAAAGGCAAGACATAACTGACTGATGAAATAACAATGCGAGACCGAGCTAACTGATGAAACAGTAGTACTAGACAGAGCTAAATGATTGAATAACAGTTCGAGCCAGAACTAACTAAAGAAACAGCATTAGCGTGCATTAACCTTTGACCCATGACAGGTTCTACCATTTTCTATTACATCTCTTAACTATATTTGTATATTTAACTAGTATAACAAATATATACAAGGCACCCGTGACATGGTATACGAGTTTTGGTAATATGCCAGATATATATAAAAAAGCATGAGTGATATGGCATACGAGTGTTGATAATATGCCACATATATAAAACGTACCAACCAGATGGTATACGAGTTTTGGTAATATACCACATCTATAAAAAGCACCAATGAGATGGTATACGACGCTATTTTAATCGATCAAACTGTTAAATGTCCTTCATTTGAAAGAAATCTTTGGAAAGTCGTTCTCGTCTTTTTCTAAAGAATAATTCCTATCGTGTACAAACCCTTAACTTCTTTATTCCTTATTTGTGTGTTATCTCATTTCACACCATTTTGTGACCACTCTTTTGATGTCACGCTTGAATTACCCTCTGGGAATATTATTTTAGCTTTATAAATATTTTTGCTACCACTACCCATTACGTCAGTACCTTTCCTGGATGATCTTCTTTATCATATAATAAAACACTCTTAGTCTAGATACTATAAGCAGGCTGTATTCAGAAGATGACCACAGGGAATCCACTACTTGTGTACGTAACTTAACTCAGCTGAAAAAGATGGAAGTCTGAACCAAGAGAACGATTGAAGTCTTTTCTTAAAAGTGTTAGTCCTGTTAATGACAATTTATCTTTGTCTTTTCTTAGTTATGCTTTCATGTTTGATACTGTCTTCATTCTCCTGCCTGTGTTACCCTTGTGATTGTTCTTACTTTGGTCAATCTTTATTAATTTATCTATCACAAGCGAGGAAACTCCTAGTTACTTAGTTGCACATCCTTTACAATATGTCGCAGTCAACACCAGTACTTTTTGGCTGTTGTGATCTCTTTGCAAATTTACCAGTAGTTTGCCATTGCTTTCTGAACGACCGGCACCCATACTATTTCGTAATAAACCAACGCAAGGCGGTCTGCTGCCAAATCGCCCGCAGCTGTGTTTCGAAAGCTGATATGCGGGATTACGAACTGCGTCCGTAACCACTTCGCCACGGAGTTGTTCCCTACAGATACAATTTAACGATTTAGGAAATCTGGGTCTTCACTGGAAGAGACAGACATAGAATTTATGACATTGGAAATATCACACGTCATCACCATCGTCATCTTCTAATTGTACCGTCAAGTGTCGTTTGTGAAACTCATGACACATCAGATGTAAAGATATAGGACAGTTGTATATTCACTAGAAGATGCAGTCATAAGAATCATAATATTGACAGAAATATCATACATCATCAACCTCATCGTCGTAATCATTTTCTACTCGTGCCGTCAAGCTTCGTGTAGCGTAGCGAGATTAGTTTAATTTCCCATGGGTGACATTGAATAGTGTAATTTCATGTGATGTACAATGTCTGATGTCGTCAATCTGTGGTCTTCTTGGGTACCTACCCTCTTGCTCTCGTATGAGAACTTCTATGGAAACTGATGGTGTTGCAATCCAACGAGATACAATTTTTATGGCAAATCCCTTGTAGAAATTATAATAAGAATGGCCATGGCAAAGATGGAAGATATTTGCAAGATGGAACTCATACTCATCAATCGAAATACGATGTTAACTGAAGTGACAAAAATAGCGCTGACGTGTTATATATAATCTGTATAAGCGGATACCCCTCCCTAGGTCGGACGAGATTACACGTTAGATTTAAGAATTCATGTGAAATGCAGAACACATTAACTCTCCCTTTATGGCAGAACACCTCTAAGTCTAACGAGGAGCGTTTGTGAATGACATGGTGGTTATAGCAAATACAAACATGCTAGGTAGATTTAATTCTGCTGAGTATTATAAAATCAGTAATCGGAAGTATCCCTACGCCTGTTCATAGTTCCTCCTTTGTCTCTCTTTCTCTTCGTGTATTTCCAGCCGTAGGTCTTATGCATCTCAGCACAGATGATGTGATTTTACACCGAAGTGTTTCTAGGACTTCCTTTCTCTGACATTAGTAACTCAGCATAGGGACGAATAAGTCCTCAGTTAGCTTCTTGTTTGTATGCATGTGTATATTTCGATCCTCGGGTTCACTAAGGTTATATTGGGAGTGAGTTAGGCAAGATTGTCCAATGTAAGTCGGGTTTCTGGAGTGGCTAGTAACAGGAACTTTCAGGTTGTATTCGTCATGGCCGGTTAGGTATGGTAAGTGAATATGGGAATATTACTAAAACGACTTGACTGACAATCTGTGCTGTGAAATCTAGCAAGTCTAGTACTGTTGTTGGGCTCCGTATTTTTTTTATCTGCCTAATTTCTATTGTTGATTAATGTTGAAAAGATGTTTTCTGTTTATATAGTTTATAAAGGATAAGTAACTCCCAACACTCATAAACAGTTTTGTGGACGGGGAATAATCATAATCAAGTATCTTGCCAATTGGCTTGGGGGAATCATGAGTTTTTACTTTTCTCAAGCAGACAATATACTCATGGCTGTCGGGAATTATTTCTCCTTTCTTTCTTATTTCTCTTTTTCTAGCAATCTTTTCATGTTACCGTATATTTTAGTTCTAATTTAACAGTGCGGCCAACAAATGTTAACTGCCTATTTGTTCTTACTGTTGTTGTTATTACGGTTGTTATTGTTATTACTGCTTTTGCTGTTAGAATCCTGTAGATATGAGCTGTTCACTCAAATCTCAAGCATTTTGTACTTATGATCATTATCATGTGCCATGCTGATAAGCTAGGGCTGTCATGGTTGGTCATTTCGCATGATCACCGGGGATGTGCATCAGGTATCTCTCGATTATGTCATGTGGCCAAGCCAGTCAGCTATTTATCTCTTTTTTTCTTTTGGCTCTTTTCCCATTGTTTTTGCCAATAGTCAGTAAGTCTTCAAGTATATATCTCCTCACGATGTAAGTAGGTATATACAGGAGCCTATTGCTATCCTTAAGGCACATGGGACATACGGTGATAGACCCATATTTCTATAGACCAATAGGCACTCAGTTGGTGTTCAGTTTTGTATTACGCCGACCGTCTCTACTTCCCAAGACATTTACAGTACCTATTTTACGCTAAATGGACCAGGAACGCCTGGTCAATTTTTAAAATCCTCTGCTCATAATCTGCTTGCCCAAAAAGCCTTGACTGTATACATATAGTATTTCTACTAAGTTTACTGTTTTCATTTGTTTCTTGAAGGTCTGTCTCATGTGTTTTTCTAGAATCCTTTGTATTTTTCCAGAAACCATTAGATTTGTTGTTTGTTTTTTTTACCTTGTGTCCTTATTGTCCATGTTTCGGGAGTCTCCGTGGCGAAGTGGTCAAGCCGTCTGACTCTGGCTTGGAAGGTTGTGGGTTCGATTCCGGTCGCGTCCTTCGGTTCACGACTGCATTTTTTCTGAGACTCCCGGCGGTCGTCGCTGGAGGTACGGAGTTCGTGCTTTGTGCGACGCTTTCGGCAGTTCGCTGCCGAAAGAGACTCAGCCATATGGGATAAAATCCCGGTGCAATGAAGTCGACCCTGTCGACTTTAACGCGACTTATGTCCATGTTTATCGGTATGTCTTCAATCTTGCAAACATCTACTTTTTTCCGCGCTGTTTTTGTTCTAATCTTTACAAGATATTTATAATAATACTGCTCCAATATAGTTGATTTCGTTGAACCGATTCACCTGTTTTAAAATTATAACATTTACTTGGATGATACATTGGGGTATTGCGTTCTTGTTGGAGATGACAGTAATTTCTGTTTTATTACAGTGTAATTCTAACCCTAGCTGCACACTGTGTGTAGAATAACAACATTCACTAAATGCTGCAGATCATGTTGGTTGTCAGCAATCAATGCTGCAACATTGACATATCTTATACTGCTGATGGCATATCTTCTGATGGTGACTTCTCTCATATCTTCAGTATTTCCCATAAAATACCACGTGAATGGCGGGGGCCGGGGAGGGGGAGGGGGCTGAGAATATGGGAACATTACTCATCCTTGTCGCACACATCTTTTGATTACCTGGTATTAATTATGTCAATATTAATTGTTAGGATCTATTGTTGTTCCAGTATGTTTTCTAACGTATGTTGGACATTGCAATTACTTCTGTTGCATTAGTTCGCTAGGAAGAAGCACACTTGAATTGAACAGCATGTCCGTGAGTTGTCAAAGCTATGAGAGCAGCATTTCCTTGGGCTGTCCAAGCTATTAGAGCAGCATGTCTTTGAGCTGTCCAGACCATGAGAGCAACATGTTAGTGAGCTGTCTGACATATGCCGGGTTCACTGACATTAAGGAGAATGACCTTGCTAGTACATAAACAAGTGACCGGATATGAGAAAGAATAGACGAATGTTGGAGACAGTGAGTTAAGGGGTGTGAAGGGGTTTTGCACATCCAAACAGTTGTATTGGTAGACAAATGAGTGAGGAAATAGTCTGTGCAGCGTATACAAAACAGGACCAGAATCCAGTTATTAGACCAAGATCGAAAAGTGTGGATTCAGAACAGAAGTATGAACAACAAGAGCCTCAAGATAATGGTTTCCGTGGCAACAGTTTTAGCAAAGCAGGACGTTATCCATACAAAAGGGGGAATTTTCAGAGACGTCAAAATACTTATGCCGGATGCTGGAATTGTAGGAGCTGGAGACACAAGGCAGCACAGTGTGATGTACAATCATCCAATGGGCCAACAAATAACAGGAAAAGGGAGATTATTTGTTTCAAATGTGGGAAAAAGATCCATTTCAGTTATGAGTGTAGGATGGGAGAAACAGAGCACTCAAATGCAGCCCAAGTAATTGAGACGCTTAACAATGAGAATTGTAGTGGATGCAAACCTCTATTTGAAAAAGACGGTCAACCGGTCTTAATATGTGGTAACACAGTTAAAGCAGGATCAGCAGTGCATGAAGGAGGAAGTGTGAAGCTGCACCATGGATTCGTGAATGATATGCCGGCATTAACAATTAGGGATTCCGGATGTACCAGGAATACATTGGGATTCGAAAAAGTTTAATACATCTCTCAGATTACACAGGGAAAAAAAGATTAGATGCATAACATTTAACGGGACAGTAGAATTCTACCCAGTAGCCGTAATAACAGTGAAAACACCATATACCACAGGAAGAGTGACAGCGTGTGTTCTGGACTCACCAGTGGCGGATCTGATCATCGGAAATGTGCCAGGAGTTAAAGATTGTACAGAAGAAGAAGTAGTTTATTGGGACCAGAAACATAGTTTAAGCAGTAACAAGGTAGTTACCAAAAGAAAACCTAAATTAGAGAGTATAGCTGAACAAGAAGAGGCACTTGAAGTAGAAACAGGGACTGAGGATAAGGATAGGACAGCTGAGCAGGTGAGAATGGATCTCAAACATAGTTGTAGTGACTCCCAGAGACAAGATACTACTCTGGACAAATGTGTCCAAGGGTGTAGTAACGTAGAACATAGGAAATCAAAGAAGGGTAGATGGTGCTTCAAAAGGAAAAACAAGATTCTTACTCGCAGTTTGTCGGATGACAAAACTACACGTAGGCAAGTAGGAGTACCCTTAGCACATAGAGACCAATATACTAGAACAGCTCAGGATAGAGCGTGTGCAGGACACATAGGAGTAAGGCGTAAGCAGCAGAGAGCAAGATGCCATGTATATTGGCCAGGATTTAATAAAGAGGTTAGACTAAACAGAGACTCCAGTGTAACGGTACAATATGCAGATAGTAAGGTTAAGGCAGTTCAAAAGAGTGTTAACAACATCACTGAACCAGGGTTAGGATTAGCAAACAGATGTTTTAAAGATATAGAAAACATGAGGCATGGGTACATGAAGGGTAAACACAGTATCGACAGGAATCAGAGGTTGGTTGAGGCAAGAAAAGAACCACCTGATATATCGTCGGTACACAAACTCTCCAGATAGTTGAGGGAAGACAGAGGCAATGCAGCGCCTCGACATGTATTCATGGACAATTATTAGCAAAGTTACATAGTTTGTGTGGTATTGAAGATGTTAATAGACCTGCGGGTACATAAATATAATGCTTTTCTATGTTATGTGGATTATTATGCCATGTATTAGATCATGCATTGGTACACAAGATGGAAAGTTGGTGGTATTGATCTGTTGGTAATATGGTAGTCTACTATGACTACTTGATGTATTATTTAGTGTGATAGCTAAAGTAAGATGGAGTCATACTTAGGGCTACCCAGGCAATATGTCTGGGTCACATATTTGATAAGTATTAGTCTCCCAACATTTGAAAACGATGTTTTCTTTTGAGGTGGGGGTAATGACATATGCCTGGGTTCACTTACATTAAGGAGAATGACCTTGCTAGTACATAAACAAGTGACCTGGCATGAGAAAGAATAGACGAATGTTGGAGACAGTGAGTTAAGGGGTGTGAAGGGGTTTTCAGCCAGCTAGTGTGGATGGGGAGAGAGACAGTTTTAGGCTGGGGTGTAATGTTGTGGGGAGCCCAGGGAGGGGCTACACAGTAGGGTTAAAAGACAGAGGAAAACATTGACTGGGGCAGTTGAAGCTGAGACCGACTGCGGGTCGGGTCGTGTAGAGAGTTGATGTTTTGGACTCGGAGCTGGTCGGTGGGCTAAGTTGGAGACCTCTGTGTGGTGTTGTTCTCCGAGTTTTGAAGGTAGGCTAAAACCCAGTGGGGTTTGTATAGTTAATGGAGGCCTGAACCCAAAATGGGTTGGATAGTTAGTGGAGGCTAGACCCAGTGTGTGGGTTGTATTGTGTGAGGTCCAGCCGTGGATAGTAGCTGGATAACTGTCTTGTGAATTGGAGATTAATAAGGCCTTGAGAAAGCAGTAATGTGTGCTGGTTAAGTTGTGAGGAGGATATATATATTCTATGGATTATATTGTTTCTGGATATAGAATTATGTTCAGTTTGTCCGTGTTTCTTCTGAATAAAAAGATTATGTGCGCCAACTCAATCTTGCTTAATGACTGGTGGATGTGCACTGCGGGGGTGAGTTGTATTATGAGACAGGAGACTAGCTCAACTTACACTCTGTAATGACATACAAGGAGCAGTGTAACCAAGACAACGACCACCTCACTCAGTTATTATAAAGAACATCGTGAGACTGTCAAAATTATGAGAGCAACATGTTAGTGAGCTGTCCAAGCTATGAGAGCAACATGTTAGTGAGCTGTCCAAGCTATGAGAGCAACATGTTAGTGAGCTGTCCAAGCTATGAGAGCAACATGTTAGTGAGCTGTCCAAGCTATGAGAGCAACATGTTAGTAAGCTGTCCACGCTATGAGAGCAGCAGTCCGTGAGCTGTCCAAGCTATGAGAGCAACATGTTAGTAAGCTGTCCACGCTATGAGAGCAGCAGTCCGTGAGCTGTCCAAGCTATGAGAGCAACATGTTAGTAAGCTGTCCACGCTATGAGAGCAGCAGTCCGTGAGCTGTCCAAGCTATGAGAGCAACATGTTAGTAAGCTGTCCACGCTATGAGAGCAGCAGTCCGTGAGCTGTCCAAGCTATGAGAGCAACATGTTAGTAAGCTGTCCACGCTATGAGAGCAGCAGTCCGTGAGCTGTCCAAGCTATGAGAGCAACATGTTAGTGAGCTGTCCACGCTATGAGAGCAGCAGTCCGTGAGCTGTCCAAGCTATGAGAGCAACATGTTAGTAAGCTGTCCACGCTATGAGAGCAGCAGTCCGTGAGCTGTCCAAGCTATGAGAGCAACATGTTAGTAAGCTGTCCACGCTATGAGAGCAGCAGTCCGTGAGCTGTCCAAGCTATGAGAGCAGCATGTTAGTGAGCTGTCCAAGATATGAGAGCAACATGTTAGTGAGCTGTTCAAGCTATGAGAGCAACATGTTAGTGAGCTGTCCAAGATATGAGAGCAACATGTTAGTGAGCTGTCCAAGCTATGAGAGCAGCAGTCCGTGAGCTGTCCAAGCTATGAGAGCAGCAGTCCGTGAGCTGTCCAAGCTATGAGAGCAGCAGTCCGTGAGCTGTCCAAGCTATGAGAGCAGCAGTCCGTGAGCTGTCCAAGCTATGAGAGCAGCAGTCCGTGAGCTGTCCAAGCTATGAGAGCAACATGTTAGTGAGCTGTCCAAGCTATGAAAGCAACATGTTAGTGAGCTGTCCAAGCTATGAGAGCAGCAGTCCGTGAGCTGTCCAAGCTATGAGAGCAACATGTTAGTGAGCTGTCCAAGCTATGAGAGCAGTAGTCCGTGAGCTGTCCAAGCTATGAGAGCAACATGTTAGTGAGCTGTCCAAGCTATGAGAGCAACATGTTAGTGAGCTGTCCAAGCTATGAGAGCAACATGTTAGTGAGCTGTCCAAGCTATGAGAGCAGTAGTCCGTGAGCTGTCCAAGCTATGAGAGCAACATGTTAGTGAGCTGTCCAAGCTATGAGAGCAGTAGTCCGTGAGCTGTCCAAGCTATGAGAGCAACATGTTAGTGAGCTGTCCAAGCTATGAGAGCAACATGTTAGTGAGCTGTTCAAGCTATGAGAGCAGCATGTCCGTGAGCTGTCCAAGCTATGAGAGGAGCAGTCCGTGAGCTGTCCAAGCTATGAGAGCAGTAGTCCGTGAGCTGTCCAAGCTATGAGAGCAACATGTTAGTGAGCTGTCCAAGCTATGAGAGCAGCATGTCCGTGGGCTATCCAAGCTATGAGAGCAACATGTTAGTGAGCTGTCCAAGCTATGAGAGCAACATGTTAGTGAGCTGTCCAAGCTATGAGAGCAGCATGTCCGTGAGCTGTCCAAGCTATGAGAGCAGCATGTCCGTGGGCTATCCAAGCTATGAGAGCAACATGTTAGTGAGCTGTCCAAGCTATGAGAGCAACATGTTAGTGAGCTGTCCAAGCTATGAGAGCAGCATGTTAGTGAGCTGTCCAAGCTATGAGAGCAGCATGTCCGTGAGCTGTCCAAGCTATGAGAGGAGCAGTCCGTGAGCTGTCCAAGCTATGAGAGCAGTAGTCCGTGAGCTGTCCAAGCTATGAGCGCAACATGTTAGTGAGCTGTTCAAGCTATGAGAGCAACATGTTAGTGAGCTGTCCACGCTATGAGAGCAACATGTTAGTGAGCTGTCCAAGCTATGAGAGCAACATGTTAGTGAGCTGTCCAAGCTATGAGAGCAACATGTTAGTGAGCTGTCCAAGCTATGAGAGCAACATGTTAGTGAGCTGTCCACGCTATGAGAGCAACATGTTAGTGAGCTGTCCAAGCTATGAGAGCAACATGTTAGTGAGCTGTCCAAGCTATGAGAGCAACATGTTAGTGAGCTGTCCAAGCTATGAGAGCAGCATGTTAGTGAGCTGTCCAAGCTATGAGAGCAGCATGTCCGTGGGCTATCCAAGCTATGAGAGCAACATGTTAGTGAGCTGTCCAAGCTATGAGAGCAACATGTTAGTGAGCTGTCCAAGCTATGAGAGCAGCATGTCCGTGAGCTGTCCAAGCTATGAGAGGAGCAGTCCGTGAGCTGTCCAAGCTATGAGAGCAGTAGTCCGTGAGCTGTCCAAGCTATGAGCGCAACATGTTAGTGAGCTGTTCAAGCTATGAGAGCAACATGTTAGTGAGCTGTCCAAGCTATGAGCGCAACATGTTAGTGAGCTGTCCACGCTATGAGAGCAACATGTTAGTGAGCTGTCCACGCTATGAGAGCAACATGTTAGTGAGCTGTCCAAGCTATGAGAGCAACATGTTAGTGAGCTGTCCAAGCTATGAGAGCAGCATGTCCGTGAGCTGTCCAAGCTATGCGAGAACATCCTAGATGTCTAGTGTCTGTCTCCACCATGCTATGAATCTCTCTGTGAATCTCTCTCAGATTCTTAGCCTGCCGTTTGCAGTCCTCTGTTTACTCCACTGCAGACGATGGTCAGTTGTTGACCAGCCAGTTGCATGTTTCCTAGATTGTCAAGAAGTAAAGTGAACTTAAATTTGGTCAGTACAACTCTTGGTTCAGGAAAGTTAATACTTTTTATTTGTATAATACAAATTGTTTCACCGTCATTCTTTTGATATGTGTGATTTATTGTTCTTTTGTTAAACAGTTAAACAGTTGTGACAGGTCTTAGTCAGATATGACTGAGCTACCGTATAACAGTAGACGGTACTACCTGCTTTCTGTTAGCGCCGAACGTTGGGCGGCGCTTACCAAACCTGACATCCCACATTGTGCCAACGGCTTCGGGCGGAAGAGCGCAATTGGGAGGGTACAAGCCTTATCCTGGTGCGAGGAAATGCAAGCTAAAGACAAAATGTCATGGCAGGGCAGACAAGGCCCTAAGCCTTGGTTGGCGGCTGGTCTAGGATCGAAGCTCCGACAGGCGGACAGTTAGAGCATTGCTTTGCTGATCCGGCAGCTTCTGCAGCTTGTCTTGTTCCAGATTTAGGGGTGTTACCTTTCCTCTGGAGTTGCTTGCTTGCTTGCTTGTGTTCATTGGCTTGAGCTCCAACGCAAAGTCCTGTATGTCGAATGAAGTCATCCTGTTGTCCAACATCAGTGTGATGTCATACAGGACCTGAGGTTTGCGTGAGTATCCGTTGTCCCATGTCTGGCATATTGGTGTGCAGACTGGTGGTTCCTCGCCATACAGGCAGACACTCTCCGACTTCGGAGGAATCGGCGATCCTATTGACTTCAGCCAGGACCCCGAAGGGACCTGTTGCCCAGGACGCTCGGCGAGGACGCGTCAATAGGTCTTGGCCAGTATATAACCCGGCCCTGGTGCCTTGGAAACACCTCTGCGTCCCTTCCTCTGGAGTGAACTAGGCAGGCCGAGAGAGGGATCATGCTGCATGGGCAACACATGATCTCTATATTTTAGCCCAGGCTTTGTGCTATGGAGAGGCAATAACTCCATCCCTGGTCTTAACTGGTCTCGGAATCAAAGCGAGAGGCAACTGTTACGGGTTATAAGTCCCTGTCAATTGGCGTAGACATGGAGCGCCATGCGTTGCCTCTGACGGTGGGAGACACCTACAGGTGTCACTGATCAGCTACCGCCCGCCTCAAGCTGGGCAGCCCCCGGCCAATTGGGTGCAGATCCGCCACAGCCTGCCTGCTTCAATGGGTGCTTGGGGCTAGGACAAAATCTGAATCGCATGCTGTAAAACCAGTGCACCAGGTACAAACAAAAATAAAAATCGAAACCTCAAGCTACGGCTTGCAACCTGGAACTTGAGAGCCATGTGTCCAGGATTTTCCACTGACTTGACCAATATTGACGATGTGAGAAAAACGGCTGTGATTGATGCCGAACTCAATCGTCTTAACATTGATAATGCTGACCTGCAGGAGACTCGCCTCGCTGAGGAAGGGTCACTCAGAGAAAACAATTACACCTTTTATTGGAAGGGTAGATGGCAGGCAGAAAAAAGGCAACACGGTGTGGGCTTTGCAGTGAAGAATTCGCTACTGGGAATGATTGAAATTCCAGCAGGAGGAAATGAAAGACTATTATCCATGCTCTTGGCAACCTCTTGTGGTTTTTCCACCATTATTACTGCATATGCACCGACACTCAATTCCTCTGATGATGTGAAAGATTCGTTCTATGGGGAGTTAGACTCCGTGATCAAGGCAGTTCCAAAATCGGAATACATTTATATGCTCGGTGATTTCAATGCTCGTGTGGGCAAGGACTCCAGTTCATGGCCAGTGTGCCTTGGAAAATACAACATCTGTCGCATGAATGAAAATGGGCAAAGGCTGCTGGAGCATTGCACCAGTAATGACCTATGTATTACAAACTCCTTTTTTAAAACAAAAGAGATGCATAAGGTCACATGGAAACATCCAATCACACGGAGACAACATCTGAACCATATATCATTGACTCGAAGTTACCACAGTGCTTACTGTGATATGGATCATTCTTTGGTTGTTGCAAGGGTTAGACTGAGACCAAAGAGAATCTACACAGCTAAACACAAATCTAGTCCCAGTATTAATATTATTAACACTCACTATCCTGAAAAGTGCTTTAAGTTTCAACAGCAACTTGAAGACGCTTTCTCTGATACACCAGAAAATTGTACAGTAAATGAAAAGTGGGGTCAAATTAAGAAAACTCTTTATAAAACTGCCGTAAGGGTTTACGGCACTGTGGATCATAAGAGGCAGGACTGATTTGCGGCAAACAGCGAGACTCTGCAGCCCTTGATTGATAAGAAGAAGAAAGCTCTCTTAAGAAACAAGGAAAGACCAACGCGTAACACTCTGAGTGAGCTAAGGCAAGCTAGGAAGGATGTGCAAAAGGCTGCCAGGCAGTGTGCAAATGATTATTGGATCAAGTTATGTGAGTCCATTCAAATCGCAAGTGATAAGGGAAACATAAGAAGCATGTATGAAGGAATGAAGAAAGCTTGTGGTCCAGTGATCAAAAGAAGTGCACCATTGAAAACCTTGACTGGAGAAATCATCACTGATAAGAAACAGCAGATGGACAGATGGGTAGAGCACTATTTGGAGCTTTACTCAAGTGAGACCAAATAGCGGATGATGCCCTCAACGTCACAGAGGCCCTACCAACTCTTGACCACCTGGACACACTTCCCACCATAACAGAAGTTAAGTGTACTATAAATGAACTTGCATCTGGCAAGCCTCCAGGTAAGGATGGGATTCCAATAGAGGTTATCAGGAGTGGGCAAGACACACTCACTCTACAGATCCACCAGCTAATAGAGCTATGCTGGCGAGAAGGACAAGTCCCACAGGATTTCAAAGATTCAAGCATCATAACACTGTACAAGAACAAGAGCGATCGGAGCGACTGCAACAACTGTAGGGGTATCTCACTTCTGAGTATTGTTGGAAAAGTATTTGCCAGAATTGTTCTGCGCAGACTTCAAGTCCAGGAGATCAAGTCTACCCCGATTCACAGTGTGGCTTTCGACAGAACCGGTCTACCATTGATATTATATTCTCATTGCGACAAATGCAAGAAAAATGCCGTGAACAGAATCAACCACTATTTATTGCCTTCATTGACCTTACAAAGGCATTTGATTTGGTCAGTCATGAGTGTCTGTTCAAGGCACTAAAGAAGATTGGCTGCCCACCAACTCTTCTGTCCATTGTGGAATCGTTCCACACAGGCATGAAGGGTATAATCATGTTTGATGGTGCAACTTCTGAAGAGTTTGAAACCAAGAGTTAAGTTAAGCAAGGTTGTGTACTAGCTCCCACCCTTTTTGGAATATACTTTTCACTTCTACTTAAATATGCCTTTCGTGATCAGGATGATGGTATATACATTCACTCACGCTCAGATGGCGGCCTTTACAATGCTCAGAGATTGAAGGCCAAGACCAAAATTAGGAGGGTACTGATCAGAGAGTTGCTTTTTGCAGATGATGCTGCAGTTACGACCAACTCTGAGGAAGAATAGCAATGTCTACTATCTGCATTCTCCAATGCTTGTTCTGAATGTGGTTTAACAATTAGCAAAAAGAAGACACAGATTATGTCACAAGGTGCACATGGGGTACAATCAATCTTTATTGACGACGCCGAACTAGAGATGGTAGACCATTTTACATATCTAGGATCAGTGGTAAATATCAAATTATCCATAGATAAGGAAATTAACATCGGGATTGGTAAGGCAGCAACAACAATGAACAGGTTAAGAAAAAGAGTCTGGGAGAACAGGAAGCTTACTGCAAAAACAAAAGTCCTTGTCTATCAAGCCTGTGTCCTGAGTACTCTTCTTTATGGCAGTGAAACCTGGACAACTTACTCACACCAAGAGAAACATTTAAACAGCTTTCATATGCGGTGTCTGCGAAGAATTCTTGGTATTAAGTGGCAAAACAAAATCACAAATACTGAAGTATTGGAAAGATCAGGTTGTATGACAGTTTATTCCATGCTCAGTCTTCTTAGACTTAGATGGATAGGACATCTTAGGAGAATGGATGATGGTAGAATACCAAAGGGCATCTTTTTTGGTGAATTACAGATGGGTAAGAGATCTCGGGGTCGGTCTCTACTATGATACAAAGATGTGTGTAAGCGGGACATGATTGATACAGGCATTGATAATGTACATTGGGAGCAAGTCGCCGCTGAACGTGTTGCATGGAGGGCAAACATCAGAAATGGAATAAAGACAAAGGAGAAAATTATTTCAGATAAGTCACACACCGAGCGTTTGAGACGTAAGATGGTGCATGATGGGGGAAATGACCACGCGTTCACATGCACCCACTGTGAACGGACATTTACAGCGCAAATTGGCCTTATCAGTCACATTCGCTACCGCCATAGGTAAAAGTTATTATGCCTTTTTAAAGCACAAACTATCGTCTGCAAAGACGGCAAGGTGCCAATGAAATGTTAAACAGATGTTAGAAAATTAGATCGCCCAATTGGAGTGGCCATAGCATTATTATGCTGTTAAACCACATTTCCTTGCCTTTAATAGATTGTTATCCTACGTCATTCATGATGTATCTAAAATGTAATGAACCTGGGTCTATAACATGTTGTATTAGCAGCTAATCTACCAATAAACTTTATTTCCTTCAACTTTGCACTCAAACAAACATCGTTGAAAGTTTTGCCTTCTCTTCTGGCAATAGTGCTTGGAGTTGTTTCTGCCTTCAGCATGTCCGTTACGATCTTCCAGATGTCCTCCATAGTTCCAGAACAAGCACTTTTTTGTTTGCGTTGTGAGCAAAGCCAAAAATAAGAATTCACACGGACTCAGATAAGGCGAGCATTCGGGTGACCGGAGCAACGGAAAATGCATTCCGGTTCTACAATTCAGACATGGAATGACATTTTTAAAAGGCGTTACTACAAACACAAAGCAAAACTGTGTGTCAAATCTCACATGTTAAAGCTAATGACTTGGCCACATGGCAAGGTCGGGATTAGAACACACATCTGATCCAATAACTATAGTAAACTTGTGGGATGCCGAGCTATGACAGCCTATGCTTATCAGCAGGGCACATGATAATGATGAGAAACGTGCACTGAAAATCAAGTAGGAATGTATGTGTCGGCTGTTGATGTTGGAGGTATGGCTCCAGTGTTGCAGCTTTCAAGCATGTTTTCAACATATTTGTGTCGCGACATTTCGTTTCTATTTCTTTCAACACAGTTCGTTTCATGTGGCTCTGTAACCTCTCATACACACACACCCATGAACGACTGAGCCTGTGATTTGTTCCTGCATTTCATTACAAGTTAAGAGGCTTAGTGTATACAAATAATAACATGCACGCGTTTTGTTTTTTCGACTTATCAGCGTTTTGCCACGGAGGAGTAAATTACGACAAACTCTACTATTTTCGAAGTCTCTTAACTGTTATCAGGACATACACGGCATCCCTGTTATTATTTGCACATGTTAATATTAATTTCACACGTTTCAGATACGATTAACCACTGTAACAATATCCTCAAGATGTAGGGGACACCTCTTTAGCATGTCAGCTGCTCATATGTCAAAGTAAACTCATTCCTTTAGGGAAGCTGGCGTGTGGCTTAGAAGTGGCGTGTATATAATATATATATATATATATATATATATATATATATATATATATATATATATATATATATATATATATATATATATATATATATATATACACTAGCTGACCCTGCCCGGCTTCGCCCAGACCCTGGTGGGGAGCATCTCATTTAATTCATATAAGTAGTCATATAAGTTCTCGTTCCCGTTACCGACTGACTGACTGTCTGACTGTCTGTCTGTCTGTCTGTCTGTCTGTCTGTCTGTCTGTCTGTCTGTATGTCTGTCTGTCTGTCTGTCTGTCTGTCTGTCTGTCCCTCCCTCTCTGTCTGTCTGTCTGTCTGTCTGTCTGTCTAATCATTTATTGGTTAGAACAACCTTAGATAAACGAAGACCAACTTACAAAAAGCATTAGAAAGAGCACTTGAAAGATCTTTACATATTCCCCCAACAATTAACTTGGGTAAATGGAGCGGCGGCAGCAGCAGCAGAAGAAGAAGAAAAAGAAGGAGTAGGAGGAAGGAGGAGGAAGAGGGTGGAGGAGGGAGGAGAAGGGAGGAAGAGATAGGCGGAGAGAGGAGGAGGAGGGAGGAGGAGGAGTAGGGAGGAATAGGAGGGAGGAGGAGGGATTAGGAGGAGGAGAAGAATGGAGAAGGAGGGAGGAGGATAAGGAGGAGAAAGAGGGAGGAGGAGGGAGGAAGAGGAAGAGGGAGGAGGAGGAAGGAGGAGGGGGAGGGAAGAGGAGGAGAGAGGAGGAGGGAGAGGGAGGAGGAGGGAGGAGGAAGAAGGAGGAGGAGGGAGGATGAGAACGCAGGAGGAGGAGGAGGAGGGAGGAAGAGGGAGGAGGAGGAAGGAGGAAGGGAGGGAAGAGGAGGAGAGAGGAGGAGGGAGGGGGAGGACCTCAGAGAGAAGTGTCTATGTAGAAGACCATTTCCTGGACGTACGTATTTTGGGAGGGGGAGGAGGGAGGAGGGAGGAGGAGGAAGAAGAAAAAAGAACTATGACAGTTGGCAGCTCTGGACTGAAAGGAAGGCGTGTAGAAAATTTCATCTCAATCGGATGGGCCGTTCGCGAACGTATAAAGGACATACATACATACATACATACATACATACATACATACATACATACATACATACATACATACATACATACATACAGATGGACGGAGATTGCCTTTTATATATAAGATATATATATATATATTTTATCGTTTCTTTACTTATTCAGTCTCTCGGTAGAGATTTGTTCGCAGCAGACGAGCAAATCTCCGGCGGGCCTATTCTCGCTGGTCGCGAGATCCGCACAGTGGAAGTATGGGAGATTTGCTTGCAAATAGACAGGCAATATCTCCTGCGGTAGCTATGGCGGACCTATTCCCGCTGGACGCGGGGACCGCTATAAGTCAGGTGGGGAGTCTGACGATAGTACACGCTTTACACAGGTCCGGACACCTGTGATTGACAGATGTGCGCGCCCCCATGGTCCGGGCTCGTACAGGGCCCTCACCTGTGGGACATGGCTGAACGTCTCTAAGCCGGGTCCCTTGGGTGTCAGGGTCTGGCCATAACTCGCCACCGGCTCGTGGTGGTGAGGTCTCGGTGGATTGACGCTGAGCCGCCAGCGTCTGCAGCCTACCTTGTGCCAGACGTATTGGTTACCCATTCCTCTGGAATACACAAGACTAGGCCGAGGGAGGGGTCATGTCGTTTGGGCATCACATGATCTCTGAAGCTCTGCCCAGACATTGTGATGGAATATTGGCCACATTCCACTCACATACTTTAGTCTGTCAAGACTGCAAGGTGTCTACTTATATATATATATATATATATATATATATATATATATATATATATATATATATATATATATATATATATAATAGTTTGTTCCAATTCCTTCAGCATAAACTACAGTTTGATCGTTTCAATATCGACATCAATTCGAGATGCCATGTGAGCTCACTCAATTGCTTTCATTTGTGGTATTCGCATTATAGAAATGTGCATGTCTAGAATGTACTCTAGTGTAATATGTCTTCATTATTTTGTCTTCGTCTTGCTTTGCTCTCTTTTGCTACTTTCACCCTTTGCTTGCATGCCGCACAGCGTCATGCAGGAAAGATATCATAACAAGCCGCAGTGCTAGTTGTGCACAAGATGGTATGGCTGTTATATCTATTCTTATGTTCCTTCTCTTAAGTGGTCTTTCTCTTGCTCTTTTTGTGGTGCATCGGCGTGTTAGGCCGTCTGGATTATTGTCTTACGATAAAATTCATTATTGTCTGTATTCCTATATGCATCCTGATGACGTTAAAATTGTCACTCGAAAACACTGTCCTAGTAAGTATCGCTTGTAATCGTCAATCAAACATATTCATTATAACTATTAAATGTAATTGTCTATGAATAAATGAAGTAATTATTAGTATTACATACTTCGGTTCATGAGTGAATTATTTCGGATATTCCTGAGGGTCGTCGCTACAGCTACGGAGTTCGTGTTTTGTCCGACGCTTTCGGCAGTTCGCTGCGGAAAGAGAATGCGCCATATGGGATAAAAACCCGGTGCAATGAAGTCGACCCTGTCGACTTTTAAGTGAATGTTAAGTGACTTTTTATTACATATAATCGTCAATGAAAAAGAATCGTTATAAGTATAACATATAGTGGTCCAAAAATGTTATCGCATATAATCGTGCAAAAAAGTTGTAAGTTTCACTTATAATCTTCAATCAAAAACATAGTCACTGACATATGCCTGGGTCATTGACATTGAGGTGAGTGACTTGTAACCGGGCTACGAGAAAAAAAAACCAGCCATGAGAAATAATGGTGAGGGTGGCTGCAGACCCCCAGGGTGGATGGGGTGAGAGACAGTTTAGCTTTGTGTGAAGTCAGGAGACTTTAAGGGGAGTTGAAGCTGAGACCGGCTGAGGGTCGGGTCGCTTAGGACAGTGGATATCTGGACTCCGAGCTGGTCGGAGAGTGGAGTGAGTGAGCTCCGTCTTGGGTAGTGTTGTTCTCCCAGTTGTGAATGTAGGCCAAAACCCCAGAGTGGGTTGAATAGTTAGTGTGGCCTAGACCCAGTGTGTGGGTTGTATTGTGTGAGGTTAAGCCGTGGATAGTAGCTGGATAACTGTCTTGTAAATTGGAGATTAAGAAGGCCTTGAGAAGGCAGTGATGTGTGCTGGTTAAGTTGTGAGGAGGAGATATATATTCTATGGATTATATAGTTTTCTGGATATAGTATTATGTTCCGTTTGTCCGTGTTCTTTCTGTATTAAAGGATTATGTGCGCCAACTCAATCTTGTTTAATGACTGGTGGATGTGTACTGTGGGGGTGAGTTGTAGTATGATACAGGTGGCTAGCTCAACTTACACTCCATAGTGACATACAAGGAGCAGTGTAACCTAGACAACGACCATCTCACTCAGTTATTATAAATAACATTGTGAGAGTCACTTCTTCTGTTTCTATCTCCTTTCCTCATTTGTGGGTCAGCGTGTAACGATGCATGCCTATATAGTAATCTTTCATAACTCTTCAGCATAATATGCGAATGTGGCTTTGCCTTAACCTGTGTGTACTTGAACATCAGCCTTGCAGTTCTTGTGAGTACCTCTAGGCCGACAGTGAATCTTGGAATGTAAATGAACAAATTAGGAATAACTTGAAGTAACAGAGATGTGGCTACTATGACGAATGTTGCAAATGTACTTGAACTGACGGAATAACAAACGACGATTGACAGTAATACGGGATGATGTATTTGACCCTGACACCTGGAGCCGCTCCATCTATATGACGTCATAATTTACTATACAAAAAGTCTAGCCCCAGAGGTGCTCCAGCAAAAAGCGGCTCACGATTTGCCCTACTTATTTATATCTGGCGCTGTCTTTAGTACTTCCGGTGTGTCTCCCAGGACGACCAGGAACGCTTCCGGTTTGGGAGTTTAAAAAATTCAAACTAATTATTAAAAAAGTAAATTTATACAGAATATTTTTTAATTAATCGTATGTGTGTGTGCGCGCGCGCGCGTGTGTGTGTGTACGGGGTATGTGAATTGAGGGGTGGGGACGCATGGGAATGGGCCTATCGTCCTACTATTAGCCTTTGTCCACAGTGGGCCACAGACACATACATACTGTAAGGAGATGTGAAGTTTGATGATCATCTCGGCCCCGGGTCAGACCAAGTGCACTAAAGGCAATACTACTTTTTGATCTTACCCGAAAGGTCGGTAGACAGTAATATGTCAATGAGTTAATCAGGCATTATTCAACCTAATTAAATAAAGTGAGAACACATTTTTTGGGGTAAAATATTGTGGAAGGAATAGACCAGCATAAATAAATAAGATAATTAACTTGGAAAATTGTCTTTTCCTAGAGAATCTAACATAAAATTCTAGTCTAATAATTAAATATTCAATTAAAATATGCATGTGATTTTTTAAACATAATTATTAACATATAAAAAAAATATACTAAGGTGATATATTTCCCTTGGCAAGCTTTCTCAAAGTAACATCAAGGGATGTAACTCATGAATAACAAATCGACTGGATTATTGCGGATACTTCCCTTTGTCTAAAAATAATTATTTAAAAAAAATAACCATGTCTGCGTGTGTATGTACGAGTAGGCATGCGCGCGCGCGCGTGCGTGTGTGTGTGTGTGTGTGTGACTGATCCCTATAAAGACCTACAATGGTATCACAACAACGGGTCAACTTGTAAAAGTAAACTAGACTCGACCCAATCCTAATTACATGTGTGTGTTTCCAATCCGATAGTTTGACATAAATATCACAACTATGTCAATGTTAGTACTTGTGGAGGTGTTATCCATTCGTATTTCGAGTTCGCCTCTGAACCCGAAATACTTTCTTGTATCTCTTATTTATCGGCACAACAACAACTAAGAAGCTTAATTTTTTAAATATCATGCAATAGGATACATAACTACTTCCGGTTGTGTAAATGTAAAAAGATAAACTTTAATTATTACAATTAATATTTACAAAAATAGTATTGTTGATGTGTAAAGTGAAAAGAAAAGATGGCGGCATGGGTTAGGGGGGCCTGTCATGAACAATTGTGATGCATATTTACGGATCCGATCGTCAGAAGCCCTTGATTTTCTCCAGATATATCTATTGTAAAGTAACCAATTATATATTATAGTGGCGGTAATTACTGTCTGTAGTGGATGGGACTTCAACACTGTTATCATACAAATGGCGAAGTTGTAGAGACAGAAGACTCGTCCTTGGGCTATGCGATGGTGTACAACCAGTCACACGGGCACGTGTCTAGGGAATACACCCGGACATGTCGCTAATGTCTATAACCAGACCAAGTGGGGGAGTTACATACACCATATCACATGCATAAGGGTAAATCCGGTACACATGGGTAATGGTTAAATCCAGTCAAAGATGGCGGTGCTTCCGATCACATGTGTAAAGATTATATCCAGTATACGTGCACACTGGCTAAAGCTGTCAAAGAAGGCAGAACATCCAGTGACATGCATAACAGTACAAGCAGAATACGTGGATAATGGTTACCTCCGGTCAAAGATGGCGGTGCTTCCAATCATATGTGTAAGGAGTACATCCAGTAAGGTGCTCATTGAGTAATGACGGTCAATAATGGCGGTGCATCCAATGACAAGCATATCGATACATGCGGAACACGTGGATAATGGTTAGCTCCATTCAAAAATGGCATAGGATTCGATCAAATCCGTAATGGGTACATCCAGTACACGTGCTCACTGGCTAAAATCGGTCAAAGTTGGCCGTGCAACCGGTGACATGCATAATGATACATGCGGAACATGTCGGTAATGGTCACCGCCAGTCAAAGATGGCGTAGTTTCCGGTCATATGTGTAAGGGTACAGCTGACACACGCGGTTAAGAGAGATAATACAGACAAAAGTGTCATGTCGGGTGTCGAATTACGGGGACTAACTTGGTTTTTAGTTTAGTTTTAGTCGATGGATCAACAACACGGCACATGTGTGCAACTCATAAGTGCTCCGTTTCCCTCCTAACTCAATTCTAAGTCTGGAGAAACTCAGCTCAGTGCACGAACTCCGTAACACCGGCGAGGATCCTGAAAATACTTGGTTAGATTTTTAACTCGAAATTTTGCACCGGAAGCGCCTTTAGGCTACTCTTTTCGATTTCCAACTGCCAAGGGACTTTTTAAGTCCGCATCAATACACACGGGCGTCCAATATCTCTACCCAGAGACCAGGGGCAATTTTATTATTAGAAGTCCACGTGTAAAAAATCCCGGTCATCACCGGGGCATGAAAACGGGACCTCCAGCACTCGAGGCGGACATTATACCTCGAGACCACACAGCCCCCAGGGGGACTAAATAGATATGAACAGAAGTAAACATTTAAAATGTGTGTGTCGGTGGTGTGTGTTTGTGTGTCTGCGCGCGCGCGCGTGTGTGTGTGTGTGTGTGCGTGTGTGTGTGTGAGTGTGTGAGACTGATTGTTATTTTCTATTGCATACTGGCCTATGCGTTATTGTAACAGTAAATGTAAAGAGTAACACGTACTCAGAAGACCGGAAACCGTGACCGAGGCGACCCTGAGGTGACTTCAACAAATTCCACAAGCGACTATATTGCGTTGATAGGCCATGACATTAGCACGTGATTGTATCACGTTCAGACATGCCCAGACAGTGCATAATATTCTGAGTCATGATTCTACTTCAACAGATAGCGTGTATATAACGTCCAGCATTCATCATATAGAAGTATGGTTCTCTTTTAGCAGCAACCAGATAACCAGGTGGCAAGTAGCAAATGGTAAGTTGGTGTTTGATAAATATTTGACATTTTCGTTGTTTTTCTCCAAGTAGGCGTACGGTTAACCTAACAATACTAGTATAATACAGGGGATATTTGGTGCTAGAGGCATGTAACTGAAGAGACAAGACATTTCTTTATAAATCATGGTAGGATGGGTCGAAGTGGAATAGATCTGGCTTTCGAACTTTTGAACACAGCTCCATGGTGGTACCGTAATAATATAGGTAGTAGTGTGTAGTCGTAGGGGAAAGTGGAAGAGTCTTGCGGGGTCTACATGTCGATAGTAATATATGGACCGTTTAACCAGGGGTGCATGTCAGATACAGAGCTATTATTTATAATATGTATTTCTATAGCGCTGTTACAGTACATTATTCTTATCTATGTTTTACAGATACCGATGCTCATGAAAAACTAATTAAGAAACTGTGAATCATATTAAGAGTGGAACCATACAGCTATTGCATAGCGTGTCTTAATGTCCCACCTAATTAAGAAGCTAAGAATCCATCCATTCATTCTTGTGGTAATGGTGGTAGTTGTTCAGACCCAGTAACGGTTCGATTTCAGGATGTACACAACAGAACTTCACCAACGAGGACATTATCATATTTTTTTAAAAATTAGTTTGGCCGAGATATTAGCAAGTTTGCTTGAAATATATTTTTACTTGGCCAATATTTTTTTTCCCATTTGATTAACAAATCTTCCTAATTTTCATAATTTTGGTCGAGATATTTCTGTATTTGGCCATCGTTATATTCCCCCAATTGGTTGACAAGGTTTCCTACTTTTCATAAGTTTGGAAGAGATATATGTCTTTGCTTGGCCAATATTGTTCCCGATTATGCTAACAAATTTTCTACTTTGGTTAACATTTTTTTCTTATTTGACCAACATTTGTCCTACTTTTGGTTAGCCTGTTTCCTGAGATTTGTTGACATATTTCTTGAATTAGTCATTGATATGTAACATTCTTTCACCACGTGACAACTACATATACCGTCACATTAAACATTCAACATCCAAGACGTAGTTATGATATATCATTGTTTATTTACAGTATTTCAGTACATTTTGACCATGATAAGAAAGCATAATGTCGTTATACGAAAGGGTTGATCAGGTATGAGCTGGTATACATAGTATGATAACGGCATGTTATTTTCACATAAAGAGCTATACACATATACTACCATGACCTGAATTAGGTCATAGGCTAATGAGTACAGGTAGTTTAGAGTCCTGCAATTCAGTGACAAGACGTGAAGATTGAGTGGATTGTGAACCACGCTTGACCGGAAGTAAGCAAAGTGAAGGTTCAAGAACGGACTACAGGTCCTTGAGACTCATTCATGTCTAGACCGCGTTTGAAGTCGAGCGGAAGATGGCAAATAGCAGACGTCTATCTATCCGCCACATTTGTGTAGATACAGTAGTTGTAAAGTTGTGATCAAATGTCGACGTCAGTTGAAAGTTCGAGCGACAGATGTTGACTGCAGAGATAGAGTGCAAGTATTGTTGTTTTAGTGACACTGATTTGACATTGTTTTAAAGAAAGACATAATACATCATGTGAAACTTATTCAGCTGTCGTGTTATGAAGAATGTATCGTTAAAGTGGTGTTGACTGTTACATAATGTGTCTGTGAAGATTCTTAGAAGGTATAAAGGCTGATACTACAATAAGCCCATTAAGAATCACTCCTTTAAGACAGGGTGCCTTTTGCCAGATGAATGTTAACCAGAATGTGAGAATAACTTCCTGACAGATACCAGCGTCCAGCACTGGCAAATACTGCCAATCTATTATATGGAAATAAGACAGACAATCTCGCTCATGGCATATACATATAAGGTATTTAACAGCGTTATAGAAATACATTTTATAAATAATAGCTCTGTATCTGACATGCGCCCCGGTTGAACAGTCCATACATTACTATCGATAATGAGTATGCAGACGCCACAAGATACTTTCACCTTCCCCAACTAATACACTCTACTACCTATATTATTACGGTATCACCATGGCACTGTGTTCAAAAGTTCGAGTGCTAGCTGTAATCCAGGTCGTCCCAGTCTACCATGATATATTACGAAATGACTTGTCTCTTCAGTTACATGTGTATAGCACCATATATCCACTGTATTAGACTAGTATTGTTATGTTAACCGTATGCCAACTTGGAGAGCCACAAAGGAAATGTGAAAGATTTATCAACAGTCAACTTACTATTAGTAACTTGCCACAAGTTGATCTGGTTGCTGTTCACAGAGAACGGAAGTCCTATACGGCTAATGCTGGACGTTTTATACACGTTATCTGCTGACGTAGTATCATGACTCAGCAGAATATTTTGCACTGTCTGGACATATCTGAACTTGATACAATGGCGTGCTAAGGTCGTGGCCTATCAACGCGATATAGTCGCTTGTGGGACTGTTTCGAGGTCACCTCAGGGTTTGCTCGATCACGGTATCCGGTCTTCTGAGTACGCGTTACTCTTTAGATTCATTGTTACAATAACGCATAGGCCAGTATGCAAGAGAAAATGGCGATCAGCTACACACACACACACACACACACACACACACACACACACACACACACACAAACATACATTTTATATTTACTTCTTATTATCCCCGTGATTTGACACCCGACATGACACCCTTTTTCTGTAGTATCCCTCTTAACTACGTGTCTCATCTGTACCCTTACACATTTGAACAGATGCGACGCCATCTTTGACTGTAGGTAACCATTACCCACGTTTTCCTCATGTATCTTTATGCATGGCACTGAATGCACCGCCATCTTTGACCGGCTTTAGACAGTGAGCACGTGTACTTGATCTACCCCTTACACATGTGATCGGAAATACCGTCATCTTTGACTGGATATAACCATTACCCATGTGTAACGGAGTACCCTTTTGCATGCGAACCAGTGTATGTATTGCCCCCAAGTGGTTGTAGTAATTATCCACATTTTCAGATGTATTTCTTAGACACGTGCCGTTGTGACTGGTTGTTCACTATCTCACAGTCCAAGGATGATTCTTGTGTGAGCTACCAACTCGCCACTGGTATGATGACAGTGTTTAAGACCCATTCACAACAGACAGTAATAACCGCCATTATACTATATAATCGATTACTTTACAATATATATATATGGGGAAATCCAAGGCTTCTGACGATCAGATCAGTAAATATGCATAGAAATTGTTAATGGTAGACCTCCTAACCCATGCCACCATCTTTACTTTTCATTTTACACATCAAAAATACAATTGTTTTTTAAATATTACTGTTAATGATTAAAGATTACGTTTTTGCATATACAAAACCGGAAGTAGTTATGTATCCTACCGCAAGAGATGTGAAAATTCAGCTTCTTAATGCTTGTTGTACCGACACATAAGCAATATAAGAAAGTATTTCGGGTTCAGGTGCAAAACCGTTCTACGATTGGATAACACCTCCCATACTACAAACATTCACACATATGTGATATTTATGTCAAAGTCTCGGAATGGAATCACGAACATTTAATTAGTCTTGGGTCGGGTCTAGTTTACTATTAAAGTTGACCCGTGTTGTGATATCATTGTATGTCAGTATAGCCATCACACACACACACACACACACACACACACACACACACACACACACACACACACGCACGCACACACACACACACACACACACACACACACACACACACACACAAACATGGCTATGCACGTACACACACGCATGCGCACATACGGTTATTAGAAAATATTCGTTAGACAAGGGGAAGAAACCAGAATAATCCAGTCGAATAGTTATTTGTGAGTTACATCCCTTGTTGTAATTTTGAAATAAATATTTGCCAAGGGAAATAATTAACCTTACTATTCTATTTTTTTATATTCCATTGATGATTTTTTTTTAAAGTCACTGAGTGTTAATTCAATTGACTATGTAATTATTAAACTAGTATTTTATGTTATATTCTCTAGGAATAAGAACATTTTCTATGTTAATGTCACAGAACCACTGTGGGTGACGATAAGATGATAAAATTACAAGAGACAGTCTGTGTTCACAGCTGCAATTGATTGTTGCTAGTAGGGGTGAGATTAAAAGAAACCACCAGTCTTTGAGGTTTCCCTGGGAAACCGGGAAGTTATGTCGAGTGTTGTTTTGCCGAATCGCAAGATAAAAGAAAGACGGTGTCGTTAGTTGAAGAAAGGGGAACAACTGTTCTTGTGAAATTAATTCCAGATGGTCTGCCCTTGGTAACACCTTGTTGTTGACATGGAATGACGTCACTAGGACAATCCCCGACTGGATGAAAACTTAGAATTGTTGCTGCTAGTGTAAACAATGAAGTCGACCTAGGCTGACGGATTTTGAATAGTTCTATCCTTTAGTAGAAAAGAGAATCTAGCGTGTTTTATATCGATTTTATATTAGTGAACATGTGTCTTTTATGGCAAGGTTTAGATTCAATTTGGGATAGTGGAGTTTTCATAAGGTAATTACTAAATAACATTAGATGTTAATAAGGTAGAACAGTCTAGTGATAAATAGAGATTAGGATTTTAACATAGTGTTGTTGTGTTGTGGTTAGGTATTCAGGGAGTGTCGGCGACAGTAGGAAATCGCCTTGTTAAAATTAACTAGTGTGAGAGGGCAATTAACTCAGCTGTTTGGAAATAGTGAAGTGGGATGATATTTAGAGAGATTAAGGATGGTTGGGGGATAGGGGAAATGTCCAATGGTGGGATCTTCCAGTGGGGGTCTACTGGTGTTCTACACTTTACATTTGGTCTTTCCTTGTCTTACCCTGATTCGGACCGATGTGATGAGCTCCTCTGTCCGATGGCAGAGTTTGGTTCACTGTATATATCTGAGTGAGGCCATCGGCCTACACTCATCTAATAGGCACCATTGTTCGGTTGCTCTCACCAGGTGTGTGTTCTCTCTCTTTCACACGTTCCCTCGGGGTATGATGAAAACCACTTAAACATTGCAAATTCAAATCCTGGATAAACAAGTGCATGAAGGTTTAAGCTGCGGCCTTTGCACTGGGCCTATGATAGATAAGATCGGAAGAACATGGCTCTGGTGAGCCGATATATATAAGCATCCAACAGGATGAGTTCTTAGACAATAGTGTTTGTGTTACACGCCACACGAGACCTGAACAATAGTGAGTGTTTTCCCCCACATCATATGGGAAAATAACAATAGGAAGTGTCAAGGAAATTAGTAGATTCCTGTGAGACTATGAACAATACTTGAGAGAGGGTGATAACTTTAGGACATTTCTTAGAAAGAAATAATGTTAATTTCAAGGGCCAGTGTTCGGAGTTTTCACTATGCAGGAATTGTGAAGTCTCAAACTCTAAGAACATTTAGGGACAGTGTTTATGATCAAGTTAGGTTCAGTATTGGACTATATCTGTGATTGATGTCCTGGTATCGTGATTATCACAAGCTACTGGAGATAGTCTACATCTGGCAGGAGGGACACATCGTATGGTGAGGTCATTTTGTGCTGACTAAAATGATGTTGTGTAGTCCTTACCATTATGATCGGGCTGTGCTCCTGAGCTGTTCGGTCTGATTCTACAGACACACTAGAGTATACGACATAATTCTACACATACACTTCACACATACATACACTTTGCTTCAATAAATTATTTGTTGTTAATTTTTAGAAGCTAGAGATGATCAGTATGTTTTTTTTTTTTTTTTTTGGGGGGGGGGAGGGGGAGAATGAGAGGGGGCATGAGCAAGTGGAGAGAGAGAGAGAGAGAGAGAGAGAGAGAGAGAGAGAGAGAGAGAGTGAGAGAGAGAGAGAGAGAGAGAGAGAGAGAGAGAGAGAGGTGTCCATTGACTGAAGGAGTGTTGTGGATGGAATCTGGTGGATTCTCCAGAATAATGATATGGGGTTAAATATAATGTGGGTGTTGATTCCCCCCACTCCAGGGACGACACAATAAAGAAAATTCACCTCATTATTGGGGGTTCGTAAACGTGATCTTTTGACAGTGGGATCTCTCGTAAACGGGATCTTTTGACAGCGGGATCTCTCGTAAATGGGATCTATTGACAGCGGAATCTCTCGTAAACGGGATTTCTAGACGACGGGGTCTTTTGACACGGGATTTCTCGACACGGGGTTTTTAGATACAGGACGGTGATATCATATTAGTGAGGATCCAGCTAGGGTGAATGTGGATAGAAGTTAAGACACATATCTTACATGTTCACACCTCACACGTCTGCATAAGTCTGTGGTCCTAATTCTACTCTCACTGAGTGATTGTGTTGTGTTGTGCTGTGTGGTGTTAAATATATAGATACATTTTAATTAGTAAATATCTATATATTTGTTTTGAAAAAAATAAGTTACACTCAACCTGCTGACTTAAGTCTCTGAAATATGGCCACTCCTAAACTAACCATGACAGAACTAAGGCCAAGTGGGGAAGAAATGGGCTTGTCGGGTTCTGCACTAACATATTACATACAGGACGTGGAGAGGGATTTTCGTCAAGCAGAAAGGGAAGATCGGAAGGCCGAGTTGGAATTGAGAAGGATGGAGTTTGAACAAGCAGCTAAGAAACTTGAGGCTGAGCAAGCAGCTAGGAAACTTGAGGCTGAGCAGGCAGCTAGGAAACTTGAAGGGAGCAAGCCACCAGAAGGATGGAACTTGAAGCTGAGCAAGCAGATAAAAAAAACATGAAGTTGTGCAAGCAGCTAAGAAACTTGAATTTGAGCAAGCTGATAGGCAACGGGAAGCTGAACAAGAAGCTCAGAAAAGGAAGCACGAGTACCGAATGCGGGAACTCGAGCTTAAGAGGTAATCTAGTGGGGAAACTGAGGGAGTAGTGGGAGGCTCCTCCATCCCAGGCTCAACCCCAGTAGGTGGACATAGTTACCATGCTATGAAGTTCCTTCTAGCCGTCTACGAAGAAGACAAGGAAAAGATTGATCAGTACCTACAACGCTTCGAGGCCATGTCTGTTGCTATGGGTCTGGATCGTGACAAATGTGTCTTAAGTTGTCCCAGGGATTACGCGGGAACGGTTACGAGGTTTATTCTCGCCTGCCGCCAGGACACGAGACCAATTACGACGAATTGAAAACGGCTCTGCTGAAACGCTTCGAAGTTACGTCACATAACTACCGGGAAAAGTTTCGAGCAGCGAAACGAGAACCGGGAGAGTTGTTTGCCGCCTACAGTCTGAGTCTGAATTCCTATCTCCATAAGTGGATGGATTTGGCTGGATTCGCGCATGACTATGAGAGTCTGGAAGAGCTCATGGTAGTCGACCAGCTGCGGAAGCAAATGTCGAAACCTCTCAGGACATTCCTGGGAGGACAAGGGGCGGAACGTATTGTCATCGAGACGAAATTGGCAGAACGGTTCATCGAGGTACTTGCGGAGGCGGGAGAAAACCTTTTCATTAACACTAAAAGTCAGGAGAAACAGGACAGGAAGAAATCCAAAAACTCAGGAACCAAGAAGGGGGAACCTTATGTAAAAAGGTCAGAGGAGAGTTTAGAGAAGACGAAGGAGGGAAGCAAGAGCACTTCGAGCTCTACACCAAAACGACCGTGGTCGGAGAAGTGGTGTTTGATTTGTAAGTCACACTCTCACAATACGAGAGAATGCAAATCGAAGGCTAAGAGCCCTCACTTCGCGGCATGTCAAGTGACTTCAAAGGAGGTTGTCACTGAAAATGCCAAGGTCGACAAGAAAGCTCGCCACCAGGAGAGCTCACTCAAGTCCGGTACTAGAAAATCTAGGACAGGGAAATGGTGCAAACACTGCAGGTCGAACACGCACAATGCTATGGACTGCAGGGTTAAGTCAGGAGACTCTCATTTCGTCGGGTGCGAGAAACTTAAGGTGGAGACCACCGAACAGGTTGAGGCCGAGGAAGAGACTCCAGACCAGGATAAGCCACCTGTAGTGTAATTGATAGAGGTTAACGGTCCACAAGTTGTGTGTCTGTGTGACACTGGACTGGACGGGGAGGCCGTGATTTCTGCGGATCTGGTACACCCAGAACAATTCACAGGTGAGACCATGGAGATACAGCCTGCACAGAAGAGTGCTGTAGCCATGAAGTTGCCCATTGCCAAAGTGGAGATTCGGTCAAGATATGTCACCGGCACAATAAAGGCCGCTGTATTGACCGATCCCATTTTCCCCGTCATCCTCGGTTGCCGGTATGTCTTTCTGGGACTACCCAGGGAGCCAATCCATATGGGAGCAATACAGACTCGCTCTCAGACGAGAATGGATCAGGCAGAAGCAATTGTGACTAACCCACTGCCGGGGGAGTTGCGAACTGCCCAGAGTGAGGATGCAACCTTACGTCCTTGCTACAAGAAGCTGCAGAGAAGTGCTGGTCCACCAGAACGGGGACAGTACTACATGAAGAATAGGATACTCTACAGGAGTGCCGGAAAGGGAGACAACCTATACGGTCAGTTGGTGGTTCCGAAGGCTCACCGTTCCCAAATTCTTCATATGGGGCATACCATCTCCTTTAGTGGGCATATGGGTATTGCCGCCACCATGCAGCGAAATTCCTGCCATTACTATTGGCCGGGAATGACAGATAATGTGCGTCGGTATGTGAAGTCATGCCCTGAGTGCCAGAGGGTGGCACCGAAATGCTGGACAGCACCGGTGGTCTTGGGTGAAATGCCCATCGTGAACTCTCCTTTCGAGAGGGTAGCCATCGATATCGTTGGGCCTCTTCCTAGGAGTAAGAAGTGGAACATGTACCTCCTCACAATGGTGGATTGCTGTTCGATGTGGGGTGATTGCCAACCATTGACTCGAAACGAGTGGCGGCTGCACTTGTGGAGGCCTTTACAAGAGTAGGCTTCCCTGATCAAATTCTGACGGACAATGGGTCCCAGTTTTGTGGGAAACTCATGGAGGAGGTATTTAGGGTGTTCCACTCTAACCACATACATACTAGCCCTTACCACCCTCAGGCCAATGGACAAGTAGAGCGTTTCAACGGCCCGTTGATGACAATGCTCCTGAAACTGGCACAGGAAAAACCTAATAGGTGGGATGAATATATCCCAGCAGCACTTTTTGCCTATCGGAAAGTACCTCATGGCTCAACATGTCTACCACCCGCTACTTTTCTGTTTGGTCGTCCAATAAAGGGACCGTTGGAAGCCATGTTGAGGAGTTGGACTGAGGAGGAGACGTTAGAAGAAGTGATCTCCTCTTATAAATACGTGGAGGAACTGAAAGAGAAACTTCACAATGGATGGACTCTGGCGACTCAAAACTTGAAAAAGGCCAGAAAGAGACATGCGGCTTACGAGAGAGAGAGAGAGAGAGAGAGAGAGAGAGAGAGAGAGAGAGAGAGGAGAGAGAGAGAGAGAGAGAGAGGTCCATTGACTGAAGTAGTGTTGTGGACGGAATCTGGTGGATTCTCCAGAATAATGATATGGGGTTAAATATAATGTGGGTGGTGATTCCCCTAACTCCAGGGACGGCACAATAAAAGCAATCTATGACAGTTAACTAGCATTTTTATTTATGCTAGTCTATTCCTTCTATAATATTTTACCCCACAATTTCCCTCACTTTATTTAATGAGATTGAATAATGCCCGATTTACTCATTGACATATTATTGTCTGCCGACCTTTTGCCTAATATCAAAGTGTAGTATTGCCTTTACTGCACTTGGTCTGGCCAGATTCTGAGCTGATCATCAATCTTGACACCGCCTCACAGTACGTGTTTGTCTGGTAGCCGACCGTGGGCAAAGGCTAATAGTAGGACTAAGGGCCCATTACCCTGAGTCCCCACCTCTCACATCGACATACTCCTTACACACACACACACACATACACACACACACACACACACACACACACACACACACACACACACAAACAATCACACACACGCATGATTATTGAAGAAAATGTTTTGTATAAATTTATTTTTTTATAATTAAAGTTTGATTTTTTTAAACTCCCAAAACCGGAAGTGTGCCCGGTCGTCCCCGGAGTCACTATGGAATTACTAAAGACCGGAAGTACCAACATCCGCTCCAGATTCAAATAAGTAGGTCAAATCTGGAGCCGCTGTTTGCTGTAGCACCGCTGGAGTTAGACTTTTTATATAGTAAAATATGACGTCACCTACATGGAGCGGCTCCCTATTTTAGAGCCAAATACAACATCCCGTACTACGATTGCCCGAAAGAGGCTAATGAAACTAGATCAGTATAGACAACAATTTGAAAGATATAAACAGCTTTTTTTTGGTCATGTTATGAGAAGAAAGGCGTTGGAGAACATCGTGACAACTGGAAAGATCAAAGGGAAGAGAGGAAGATGCCGAGCAAGAGAAATTATGTTGGATGGAATGAGACGATGGCATGGAGGATTATCATTCGCAGAGTTGGTCCAGAACATCAAAGACTGAGATACGAGGAGAGACGTGAACTTACACCAACTGGCATGACACTTGATGATGATGATGATGATGATTACCTCGAGGCCTCTTGCCCTTAACTGAATCAATGGAAAGGCTTTTTCGAAAAGAATTCGTGAGGAGCCACACAACCAAAATAGGAACATGCTTCACTGTTCAATATGTACAGTAGCGTTAGCGGGTATTGTAATTGGAATCGGGATATTTCTGGACTGTTCCCCTGAAGCGTTAACCTTTGATGGAGAAAGAATTGGGTTAAAGTAATCAGGCGATGACCATGGCGACGGTGTAGATGAGAAGGTTGCACAGAGGTAACGACGTGTACAACTGTAATCACCATCGACATATTTAAGGGTTAAGGTGATTCACCAACACTTTCTTTGCCTGTCCTTCACACGACAATCTAACAGGCTTCTCCTAGTTCATTTCTTGTTGTTGTTAACTCACATTGCCTTGCTATTTTTGGGTTGCCACCCAGCATATTTAGTAACAAGGATTGGTGTCTTATTATATGCTCAAAGCACCTTGATTTTCTGGTCTTGGTTTCATTTAGTTGTTTTCTTCACTGCGAAATTTTGGAAGAAGTGGTTGTTGGCTTTCTTCTGTTGCCTTGTTGTTTAAAACTGCAATGTCGTCTTGAAGATGGGCATGCCGTTTCATGAACTATTTCAGTTTTGCTTGACATTTTAATGGTTCAATGACAACTTTCTCTGTTTCAGTGAGAGCGTTTTATGTTTCATTCACAATGTTGTTCTGTTTCAATGACGTGTTCTTGTTCGTTCACAGTGTGTTTTGTTTCATTCACAAAGTTGTTATGTTTGATTCAGAATGCTGTTTGGTTTAATCAAAAATGGTGTGCTGTTCCAATGAGGTGCTCTGTTTCGGTCACAGATTTGCTATATCATAGTGTCATCTTCTTCTTGCTCGGTAAACCATTGCTTTTTATTAACAGGTGTTCTTTTTCAGTGACCACGTTGGGGAGGATAAAGACGTAGAGGAGGAGGGGGAGGGGAAGAAGAAAACAGCTAGGAATGTAATAGTCAATTCTCGGTGTATGTGAAAGTGATACGGTTAACTTGTGAAGTGTATAAATGATATAGATATAGAGTAATCAAGATAGATATTATATTTATTACTTCAGCTGTAAGCTCCTGGATTTTTGTCGTATTAATTATTTTTTTTTGTTAACTTGTAGCTCTCATTCCACGTGAGAGTTATTTTATTGTTTGTGCTGAATAGGTCATACTTTCTCCAGTTACAATGCACCATTATATTTTGTATTTCTAAATGCACGCATAAATAGGTGGCCATCTCCCCCCTCACTAAGCAGGTGACGAACCCTGTCGTTGGACTCGCCTCCAACAATGATCATGCATCATCAACGCAGTCCCCTATTAAATTTAGTTAGCGCCGTTTTATGTTTATATATTGCTGGATGTATGTTTATGGATTGGTGGTTTTATGTTTATGCATTGGTGGTTTTGTTTTATTTACGTATTGGTGTGTGTGTGTGTGTGTGTGTGGGGGGGGGGGGGTTAAAATTAGTTCTGCACACACGAACCGTACCGTTGAATATTGTCCTATGTTTACACGTTCATTCATTATTAATTGTAAACGTGTTTCTGGTTACATCATATTGATCATAACTTGATAGTTTCGTTGATATTGTTTGTTGATCTCTGACAGAGACACTGGGTCGAAACGTCCAGCACTGGTTGATTCCAGATAGCTGATATTGTAAATGCACATATTTTTAGCAATAACGGCTTGGAATGAAGCTAACAATGCTGTTGATAAACATATGTTCTGATAATGCAGACAGGAATTCATTCACAACACAAATGGTAAACAGCACGAGGGAGGAAAGCCAGATGTAGTGCGGAGGGACACATCTCCATCGCCACTCAACTCGGCACTTCAAGAAGAAACCTGACAATTAACGCCAACTGCGTGTTATCGAAGCACGATTTAAGAGAACAAGCCAGGCCTCACATGTTCGTTCACCTAGCCACGCGCGTGCCTTGCTGTATGCTGGTGATCACGTGACACCAGCCCGAATCAGGTTGGATTTGTTCATGTTGGTGTCCCCAGTGTGAACTGTTCAATATTGTTGACCTGCCCACAGGGTCCACTAATAGTTCGCGACTGGATAAATATTTCCACTTTGTGTGCTCGCAAACAGTGAATTCCGTTTTGGTAATTCATAAAGTGCTGTATTGTTTTACGTTTTTTTTTTTTTTCGTTTGTATCTTTAACTTCAGTTGTATTGATTAAGATTTAGATGATTAGTTTATATGCTTTTGAATTTGTTACATGGACATATTTTAGGTTTATTGTATATTATTTCTATTTGTCTAGGCACTTGCAGTTTCAATATATACAATTTTCATTGATAACTGACGTCAGAGTAATGCTAACACAGAGTGGCGTAATTTACAATCCCGCCTAAGTGTTAACACAGTTGAGTACGATTTGGACACAGACCGTCTTGCGCAGGTTTTCATACAATGGTTTGAGTGCCGGCCGTTCAGAAATAAGTGGCAAACTACTGAACGTAAACTTGCCTAGAAATCACAAGCAGCTAGAATATGCTAGGGTTAATTGCGACGTCGTATATAGGATGTGAAACTAAATATAGTTCGTTGTGTTCTTTTCCCCCCATCTGATCTTTCTGAATATAACCGAAAGCCTTAATTCTTTGTGGAGCGTACCTTGCTTGCTTGCGTCCGCTGTGGAGAGTACCTGATCAACTGATCGTGATTTACTCAACGTACTTGAACTGACATATGTTCGTACTTCATTCTGTTGTCTTCATCAAGTTAGTCAGCATGATTAGGAAGGGGGGGGGGGCTGTCAGTGAGTACTATGCACGTGAATATGTTGACAAACACTAGAAAGCACGTGAGATATTAACTTAAACACTATTTATTATTTAGTTTTAATGTCCACTCTCATTTTCGGCTCTGTGGCCAAGGGTTTACTACGCAATTCGTAATCGGGCACATTGCGTTCGAAACACAGCTGCGGGCAATTTGGAAGCATATTACCTTGCGCTGGTTTCCATACAATGATATCTCCTTCTGCTGCGTTCATCCGGAGTTTTTGTTTTCGGACGTGATTGCGTTGTGCCTGTTTACAGCAGAGCTGCGTTCTTGCGCCGTTAGGCCGACACATCCGACTTCTGCGGGCATTTGTTGACCGGGTTAACCTTCCAGGGGATACAATGAAATGAGTGCCGATCGTTCAGAAAGCATAGGCAAACTACTGAACATAAACATGCCAAGGAAATACAAACAGCCAAAAAATGCTGGAGTTGACTGCGACGTACTGTAAAGGATATGCAATTAACTAACTAGTTTTCGTCGGCGCTGTGGCGAATCGTTTACGGGCACAAAACATAATCCCGCATACCATGTTCGAAACACAGCTACGGACGATTTGGCAGCAGACGACCTTTCGCTGGTTGTATACAGGTATGAGTGCAGAAACACAGCTGCAGGCAATTTGGAATTGAATCGTTTAGAAAGCAATGACAAACTACTAAAGGTAACTTAACAAGAAAACACAGACAGCCAAGAAGCGCAGGTGTTGACTGCTACGTTCTGTAGAGGATATGCAACTAACAAACTCTATTTTCGACAAAATCTCTACCAATATTGAAAAAAAAAAAATTGTCGCATAGCTGAATCGGTGCTCCTAAACAGCACAGAAGTGCACTGTCTCAATCAGACTCACACTTTACACATGACCTGCCAAATATTTACGGCAAGGCAAGCTTTCAGTGGACCGTGCAGGTAAAATTAACTCTTGGCTAATTTGGGACTCTGAGTCCGATCTTGAAGAATTAACCACCGTCACATTTCACTTTTCTCATCGATTTAATCGAGCTGACTGTGCATTCACAATGTCATGATGTAGCTGTACCCCTCTAGACAGTAGGTCACGGAATTTACTTCCCATCATCATCATCAAATGATTCGCCGGCTGGTGTGAGCGATCATGCCTCTCCACAAATTGCGATCTCCGATGTATTCGATCATTTCTTGTGTTGACTCACTTCAGTGCCATGACACAAGACTGACAAGAATCTTCTCACGCTCTCTTCCTCTATCTCTCTTTCCGCAAATCTTTCCGGTTGTCACAACATGTTACAGGTTGTTTTTTCTTCTTCTCATAATATGGCCAAAACACATTGACTGCTTCTTTCTGATGTTTGTGAACAGATGTCTTTGCGAGTCAGCTTCCCTCAAAATGCCCAGATGGCTCATTTTGGCTGTCCAATTAATTTTCAGCATTCGTCTATAAAACCACATCTCCAAGGCTTCCGGATATTTTTTGTTTGGCCTGTTTTCTAATTGTCCAGGATTCGCAGTCGTTAAAATGTGTTCTATTTAATATGCAACAATTATTTTTCTAACTTTCAAGGATATTCACCTATTGCACAAAATTTTCTTCATTTGATAGAATGCAGTTTTTATCCACGACGTCCTCTGTTTAACCTGCTGCCCTTTACTTTCTTAATTTCACTATGCAGTGGATGTTGTATGTTTGCGTTGACTCTGAGGCAGGCACGTGCCTGCAAATTTGTATTCTGTCCCCAATGGTTGGAATATTAAGAATATATCGCATCGCCATGCATGCCGTATTTCTTGTACACTCAAGCATAGCTTCGTTCTGTATCCTTTCCATCCTTTCCTTCTGCTTACAGCTGATAGTCAGGATCGCCTTGGCATACCCCCAAACAGAAAGGACCAACCCGTCGTACAGCTTGAAATTAGCTTATAAAAAGCCAAATCCATTTAAATAGATATAACATCGGCCAACCAACATCATGCCACCGATCAAACAGTTAAAGAGTTGAATGTCTGTACTTGTCTCAAGTCAGCCACATGCACAGATGGCCGTTCAGGTAAAGAGATAAAGCCAAGAGTCAACAAAGCCTCGTCTGCAAGATTGAATGTTATCTGGAAAACCAATGGCTCCTTTGCCGTCTGTAAAAATCGAGCTATACACGTTCACGATGCTGCCTGTTCTCTAGCAACTTGCTAACGTGAAATGTAGGCACACGCTGCAGATGTGCAGACCTCCGAATGCACATGTTGTTGACAACTTGTATGCGTGTTCAATGTTAAATATAAACAGCAAATATCGTTCTAGAGAACATACACTTAGATTACCAGGAGTCTTGTTAGAAATCAAATGTAGGCAGTTTACGTGGTTTAACTATTTAAAGCGTCATTATTCTGTGCAAATAGCATCCTCAAGTAACCGGTATAGCCAACGGCGAAGTTGCAGACAAATCTAATCCCTGGCTGATAACACTAAGGAGTGGATATAGAGATCAGTTGCCACCATTATTATTTTGTTGATATAGAATTAGAACAATTCGTGACCTTGACCGACTCATCGATTAGGCTGTGTGATGATATACAATGTTTTTTTTTTCATTTGTTCATTTATTTATCCATCCATTCTATCTTTAACACTTACCCACATCCTTCTCGTCAACACTCATTCATTCATTAATTCATTCATCCATCCATCCATCCATCCATCCACTTTATCAATGAACACTCACTCACTCATCAGTAAGTTCCTCCATGTGTTTATTAATTCATGCACCCACCTATTTATTATCCTTGTCCGTCTATCATGATGTATAATTGTGTTGACCCCAATTACCAAGGCACCAAGAAGCTTGTGGCCTAGTCCGTAGTATACTAGACTCCACATCGCTGTAGGCCAATAAAACTGTGTCCATGTATTGGAAGTCACCAACACATCCAGCCTGTACAGTGCGGACAAATGACTGGCGTACTTCTGCACATGATTAGTTCTGTTCGCCACTAAAACATTGTTCATTTATTAGGATCCAACAAGTCTAGCTTGGACACTGTTGGCGATAGCCTGATGTTGTTATCGTCATATATTATGCGGGCAGACATGGACGGTCATTGTTCGTTATTCCTGCGATCACCAGAGCCTCGGATAAGGTCTCAGTTCTTGTCCCGATTATGCCATGAGACGAAGCCGTCAATGTAGTTATTTATTTAATCGCTCTCCATTTGCTCTTTTCCAACAAGTTTTGGCAGTTGGCACAAAAATTTCATGTTTAATTCTTCATATACTGTCATTAAAAAAAAAACTGCCTGTAATACTTTTAGTGTAGGATAGGAGGGTCTTGAGTCTGAGGGATTAAGGCTGCCTGGCTAGTGCAGTCGCCGCGAACTGTGCAGGTTTTTCTTTTTACAGCAGAGTTTTCTTTTTACCCCCGACAGAAAAAACCCAACACCTTACCGAGGATTCGAACCCGGGTCTCCCGAAGGAGAGCCCGGCATTCTAGCCACTCGGTCAGCCGCTCCACATTCTTCATATAACGTGCCCAAAACGTATTGACTAAGTCTAACTTCCCTAATCAGTTTGCGGTTCTCATTTTTCTCCTGCAAATCTGTGCCATACATCTTTTGTCTGTCCATGTTATTCTATCTGGCATACCATCTCCACTTTACGGGTTCTATTGGCCTGTAAAACAGTGTTCATTTATCGGGAGTCAACAACAATTCTGTCAAGTGCATTGGCGGTGACAGACTGCTATTCTAGTCTCCAAATTACGAGTTCTGTTTGCCAGTAAAACATAGTTTATATATCGGGAGTCGACAACAAACCTATCAGTTGCACTGCTGGCGACTGTCTTGGCAAGCGGTCGTTGCCTCCAATCTCTCAACAATATCGGCTCTACGGACACGGGCAATAAACACTACCAGCCTCAGGATAGTGAATAGTGTAGTGCCGAACCATCGTGCCCAGTCCGAGACTTCACACTGGAGATCAAACTCAGGACGACCACAAGAGTAGAAACATGGTAACACTCGGGGATGAATATTCATGAAAACACTGTATTTAAAGATGTGTTGGTATCTCATCTCATCTAATCACTTTGCGGTGTCGAGGTGAAGTATAAACAGCGGGAGAGTGCCGGCTTATGGGCTTCTTGTAACGATATTCCCATGCGCTCTGCTATTCCCTCAGTCCATCGTTTAAGTGGTCGGCCCCTTCCTCTGCTTCCATTTGGTCTGTACATCATTGCTCTTTGTGGTGTAATGTTAGTTGGTAATCTACATGCATGGCCAAACCATTTTTTTGATGCCTTCTAATAAAATCTAGTGCTGCTATAACCCCCACTGTAGTCCTGATTTCTTCATTCCTGATCTTATCTCTTCTTGATATATTCAGTATTCTTCTCAGGAACATCATTTCTGTTGATGTGATTTTTCTTTTCTCTTTTCCTGTCATTGTCCAGGTTTGGGCCCTGGCCGTGCGGGTGTACGAGGGAATGTACAGGCTGATAGGCTAGCAGGCGAGGCACCTCTTGGTGAAATTTTGCCTATGGATAGGGGTGAGGTGGTCGTGCGCTTGTGGAACCAGGTGGAGAAGGTGAAGGAACAGATTGAGAACCCATATGTGGAAAGCATGAGATTGCAGGGGATCGGCAGGGGTTCTGGAAGAATCTCAAAACTGAGAGGGAAGACCAGGAGAACTTTTAATCAGATAGCGGTGGGAACGATTAGTAGTGTGACTCTTCGCTGGCTGTTGAACGAGGGGACGGAGCACGTATGGGAATGTCCTGAGTGCAGTGATGTCGGTTCTTAACTCAACTCAACTGTCCAGGTTTGGCATTGGTAGCATCGAGTTTGTAGTGCAACTAGACAGACATGAGAGGCCGAAATCTTGCAAAGGAGATCACCTCAGATAGGTGCAAGGCCCAGAACATTTCGGATGGAGACCCAGTGACAGTGAAAGAAATCAAGACTGCTTCGATGATAAAAAAAAAAAAAAAAAAAAAAAAAAAAAAAAAAAAACAGCGCTCCAGGGCCAGATGGCATAAGATATGACGACACCAATAGGTGTACCGACAACGAGGTAGAGAAACTAGCAGACATGTACAACAACAGTATAGGGAGTGCTAGCATCAAGGAGGAGTGGTTACACAGCTAATTACCTTATCGAAGCCTGGCAAAGACCACATACAAATTCAGGGATATCGAGTAATAACCATGCAGAATACAATAGGCAAGCTGCTGAAGAAGTTAATTGCCAGAAAAATATCAAGCCAGCTAGAGAGGCAAGATGTTTTCCCACCTACCCTGGGAGGGTACCTTCCAAACAGAGAAACCTGGACCAATGCAGCAGTTTTTGCCCATGATGTCTATGAAGGTTTCCACTCAGGCATTGAAACCGTTGCTGCAGCGATTAATCTTGAGGACGCATACAACAGAGTACCATTGGATTTTTTAATGCTTCAGCTTCTTGAACACAAAATAAGTCCGTTCCTCCTTAGTTGGATCGCTGCAGCTCTCTTCCAACGGAAAGTAGTTTTTAGATGTGGCATTTGGACTTCGGAACCAACAACAATATATCCTGGCCTACCACAGGGATCACCATTATCTCCGGTGCTGTTCAACGCCTACACTGTGAGAATCACCAGCGAGCAAATCATAGGACCGGGAAGGACATTGTCGTATGCAGATAATGTTTTAGTGTATCGTCAGGTTAAGGATAGAGATCAAGTTGCTGTGGAACTACAGTCCGAACTCAATCGCATAAGCACTTGGTATGTTGAAGCTGGGGCAGTGGTCAACCCAAAAAAGGCAACAGTGACATGGTTCTCTTTGAATAATCATATTGTCACCACCCCAACGCCAACTGTAAATCTGGGTTCAGAGACGGTGGAAAGAACGCGGGCAATGAATTAGCTAAGGATACGATTTCATTGAAGTCTAGCTTATACTGAGCACGTAGACCAGGTGATAACAAAGGCCAAGTGGGGTCTGGCTGCGATGCGGCTGATGGCCGTGATAAACTGTGAGCAGCGCCATCTATGTCTTCTTTACGAGGGTCTGGTCGATCCTGTTTTGGAGTATGCGATGGCCATCCAGACTCTCAGCCATAAGCAGATAGAAAGAATGGAAAGATACAGAACGAAGCTATGCACATTATGCTTGGATGTACAAGAATTTAGTTTAGTTTAGTTTAGTTTAGTTTAGTTTAGTCGAGGATCAACATCACTGCACACTAGTGTAACCCATAAGTGCTCCGTTCTACTCCTAACTCAACCCTAGTTCGGAGAATCTCAGCTCAGTGCACGAACTCAGTAGCACTGGCGAGGCTCCTGAAATACTTTGGGTTGATCTTTAACTCGAAATTTTTGCCCGGGCAGCGCTTTTAGGCTACCCTTTTTCAATTTCTAACTGCCAACAGATGTTTTACCTGCGCAACAATACACACCGGCGTCCGATTTCACTACCCAGAGATCAGGGCAAATTTTATTACTAGAAGTCCACGTGAAAAAAATCCCGGTTATCACCGGGGTTTGAATCCGGGACCACCAGCATTCGAGGCGGATACCATACCTTGAGACCACTCAGACCCCTCATATGTTAAAAGCTACCACTATGCTAACCCACACGCACAATTCAGTCCATTACTTCTATAAATAGTGTGTAAGGACTACGCTTGAGTTTAAAGCGAGCGAACGAAAAAGAAAAAGAAAGAAAAAAAAAGAAGAAAAGCTACCACTTCACACTAAAAGGATTGTATCATATATGGAACTACCTTTACCTCACCATGTCTATTACTGTGCATTGGTACATTTTCACAAATGATAGCACCATCACATGTTGTAGGTTTGTGATGTGCTAGAACCATCACACGTTGTAGGTCTGTGATGTGCTAGAACCATCACATGTTGTAGGCCTGTGATGTGCTAGCACCATCACATGTTGTAGGTCTGTTATGTGCTAGAACCATCATATGTTGTAGGTCTGTGATGTACTAGAACCATCACATCTTGTAGGTCTGTGGTGTGATAGAACCATCACATGTTGTAGGTCTGTGATGTGCTAGAACCATCACATGTTGTAGGTCTGTGATGTGATAGAACCATCACATGTTGTAGGTCTGTGATGTGCTAGAACTATCACATATTGTAGGTCTGTGATGTGATAGAACCATCACATGTTGTAGGTCTGTGATGTGATAGAACCATCACATGTTGTAGGTCTGTGATGTGCTAGAACCATCACATGTTGTAGGTCTGTGATGTGATAGAACCATCACATGTTGTAGGTCTATGATGTGCTAGAACAATCACATGTTGTAGGTCTGTGGTGTGCCAGAACCATCACATGTTGTAGGTCTGTGATGTGCTAGAACCATCACATGTTGTAGGTCTGTGATGTGATAGAACCACCACATGTTGTAGGTCTATGATGTGCTAGAACAATCACATGTTGTAGGTCTATGATGTGCTAGAACAATCACATGTTGTAGGTCTGTGTTGTGCTAGGACCATGTTGTCGGCCTTGATGCACGGAGGAATAGGTGACCAGACTTTCCTTTCCCTAGCGAGTGGCGAGCCCAGGTATCGAACCGTCGTCCCACCGTGCTAATGCCATTGTCAACGCAGCTTCCTAACTTTCCCGCCAAGACTCCCTCTGCATGTGTCAATACAGAGCTCAAACTGTCAATACAACATTTGCTAGTGCATTCCTACCATGTGACCACATTAAACATCATAGTGGCTAACCAAGAACAGTACTGGATGATGTTTTCTAGGAGAAGAGACAGGAGACGATTAACACGGTGGAGCCGGCTTCGTGGCTCAGAGGTTATGACTTTTCTCCGTAATCTCGTATACTCTCGTCAAGTAACGTGATGACGGTTCAAATCAGCAGTGGTTCGAATCGCATCGGTAACTTACGGGGTATGTGAGCCAGCCGCTCAGAAAGCAATGGCAAACTACTGAGCGTAATCTTGCCAAGAGATCAACATACAGCTGAAAGATGCTGGTGTTGACAGCTAAGTCCTGTAAAGGATATGCTAAAAAAAAAAAAAAAAAAGTCTGTCTGTACACATGACCTTTCACACGTCTAGTAGATATTTGGTGTATGATGCTACTCCCTTATTTGATATACCAGCCAGCAAGCACTCTATGGGCGACGTGGTCAGTATCTCCACGGTTGCCTTTACTTCTAAGGGCATTTCCAGGTACCAGGTGTAGGCTTGATCTACGTATTTGCTTTAGTCAATTAAATAATAAAAGAAAAAGCATTTGCCTTAGTGGGGATTCGAACACATGAACAGCCCTACGGGAGCCTTGAGAAAAGTGTGCCAGCCACTGCATTAACAACGACACGTTTTAGGTTGAAGAGAAACAGTGTTCGTGCTCAGGAGCTGGCTAGTCCATGTGCACGCTAGGAATCGTATTTCTCGAATAGAAGGAAACATGGCTAAATAGAATGGACAGATTAGGTATTTCAAATTGGGAACGTAATGGGAATAGCTGGACGTGATCAAATGTGACCACTAACATGATTGGAAGAGATCACATTTCAACAATAACATTACTGGGGGAGAACAAACTTGGAGAATAACATAACTGGGGAAGATTAAACATCGAGAATAACATAAGTGGAGTAGATCAAACTTGGAGATTAACATGCCCGGTCAGGATCAAACTTGGAGCTAACATGACTGGAGGAGATCAAACTTGGAGATTAACATGACTGGAGGAGATCAAACTTGGATAATAACAAAACCGAACAAGATCAAATTTGGATAATGACATGACTGGACGAGACCAGAGCAGGTTCTATATGTATATATAATTTCAATGCTCTCTTTCTGATATTCAGTAATGGTCATGTAAGCTTTTGCTCGGCCTGTTTCGCTATTAATCCCGGGATGGTTTCGAATTTTTTAAATTGTCCTGGGCCTTCAGGTCGACCCAGCAGAAAATGGATACCAGGAAATACCTTGGGAAGTCAAGGCGACCGGCGCGATACCGACCACATCAGCCAGTGAGTGCCGTGTGGTCTGCATAAATGTGAATCTGGCTCCATATGTACACTGCACCTTAGGCGTGTAACAGAAATCTTTACTTGTATAATTTCAGGTTTCAAAACATCACAAGGTTTATATCCACTGTTGCGTATTCATTCATTCATTCATTCATTCATTCATTCATTCATTCATTCATTCATTCATTCATTCATTCATTCATTCATTCATTCATTCAGCAGCATGTCCTTTGCTGAACCTCGTTCCCATAACAACCTTACGGAAAACCTCTCGACCACAAGCAAGATGTCACACGACCCATACACCCATCTGGAGATCATCCATCACATCCTGCATCCATTTTCTCTTTGGCCTTCCTCTTCCTCTCTTCCCAGGCATGTAACCCTCCATTATTGTTCTCTTCAAACTTTCGTGACGTTTCAAGTGACGAAAATATTTCAATTTTCTTTGTTTTAGCATCTTTAATAGCCTGTTAATAACTGGTGTGTATATCCTTATAAATACTTCAGTTCCATATTTTCTCTGTACTTCTAATCCCTCTAAAGCAGTGGTTCCCAAGCTTTTCAAGCACTGGGCCATATCTACTATTTTCGGTAGTTAAGCAGGCCACAACGTTATAAAATTATAAAAGTCGTGCAATATCATTCTTACCTTTCTTAACTTTCGTCAACAAAATTCTAAAACTTTAAAGGCAATCAGTGTCAGTACTACACTGCGGTCATTATTTGGGGGTTTAAAATCAAAAGTTCATTTAACAATACATTTTTTATCAGTTTCGAAAATCGCTATTAATGTAATTAATTTTCAATTGTAACTCTTCTTCGAAATCAGTTACTTAAGTTAAGATGCCAGTTTATCAATGTCTAGGCATAAATATAACGTGCCCAAAGTCATAAACGCAGCTAGGTTACTGTCGGTGAGTCTGGAACGTTGCTTGTTTTTTTTATAACATCCATTGCGTAAAATGACTGCTCGCATCTGTAAGTCTCACCAAAACGAGAAATGTATCTCTGGGCGAATGAACGCAAGTGTTCCAATTGTTCGACAGACAATAGTTGCCAGAATGAAATCGTATGATCAGCTGAAGGTTGCGAACTGAACAGGCGCATTCAATAATATCTGAACATAACAACCACGAGCAGAGTAAATTATCGCACGATCCGAGTGCATTTTTTGAAATTATTAAAATATATTATTGTAAATAATGAGGCCTCGCGTGCCACTTACTAACAGCTGGCGGGCCACAAGTAGCCCGCGGGCCGTGGTTTGGGAACCTCTGCTCTAAAGCGATTCCATACTGTGTTTCCTTTCTTCATAAGTCTGATGGTGTCAGTGACTTCTTCTTTAGTATTATTAGACCTTCTAAGTTACCTCCTTTTGTTAATTCTGCTCTGGTTCTATCAGATCAAGATTGGGTTGAAGAGAAACAGTGTGCGAGCCCAGCAGCTGGGTAGTCCATGTGCACGCTAGGAATCGTATTTCTCGAATATAAGGAAATATTGAGGTTGATCCGTCCTGCTCTGTCTATGTATTTATTCCACTTCTTTATTAGCTCATCTTTTTTCCAATAAAACCTTTCCTGTTTGTTTTTGTCAAACACCATGTGTTTACTCTTGTTTTTCTTCCTTTGATCTGAGTTATTTGTTTGTGCATATTTTGTGTATAAGAGAATTAAGATTTTTTTTTTTTGTTACAGTGCTACCATAACCAATTTACTTTACCATGTCATATTCTGCTATGTAATTTTTACTTTGGTTTCTTTTATCCATCAATTGTAAGATTTCTTCAGTCAACAATTTCTTCTTAGCTTGTTGTCTTTCTCTCCAGTAATATTACTTTGCTTGCTTGATGAATGGAGTGGCTTGGCGTTTCCCATTGCTCATGATTAAAATGTATAGTGTATTCTGTATGTATATAGTCAGTAAAGTAAAGAACCCGTTTACAGATCTCAAGGTTGATTGAGCGTATGATGCTAGACTCACTTGTTATAGACCAATCGGCAGTCGGCGAGAGATGCAGTTAATGTCACACCTTCTTCCCAAGACATTACCCGGTGGTCATTATTGGGCTGGGTTATCTTGGGAGCACAAGTCAAGTTTTAAAATGCCATTCTATGAGGTGTGGATATATTGGGCACGACGTACCGGATAGTATGACGCTCTTGAGCATTCAGCATGGTGTGCCTTGATGTTCGCGCCTCTCGTGCTTTCCTCCTTGCGGTGCCCTTTAGTTTATAAACAGATGCATTGGCAAATGAATCCCAAACACAATATTCCTTCTGCAACATATGTATTAGAACGACAATCTGGTGATACCTGAGTGGGTTGATTGACTGGTGGCATAGCCATGACATAACTGCTTGTGCTCGCAGTCGTTATCTGCTAGAGGCAATGTACTGTTGTTGTAAGTCTGCCCAGTAATCAAGCCATTGACACAAACATGCATGCTTTCACGAACAAATGACAGTGTCCGTACACAAACTCACAACCTTCTGAGTGAATTGCAAACGGTCTGACCACTTCGCCATGGAGCATTCCTATCCCCACTCCACCTTTTAAACAAGTTAACAGTTTCGGTGGCAAAAGAATGTAAGTTTGGACCAAACATGGTACACATTCACATTAACAAGTATTATACAGTAAACGAGGAGCGGCTGGCCGAGTGGCTAGAATGTCGGAGTCTTATTCGGGAGACTCGGGTTTGAATCCTCAGGGCGACTGAAACATGAAAATACCCACAGAGATGACGTAATAGATTACACCGTCGGTTCTGTGCGTTATAAACAGACATCTGGGGATTCTTATCTGGATTCAGAGAATATGTCACCGCTGATCAGAATGGAGCATGCACATCTACAACCTCACGCATGAAAATGAGTGTGGCTGCGATAACTGCATCATGGAAGTGGCTAGCGGGTGTTCGTGTCACCAGAGCAATAATAGCTTCTAATATTCAGTTCGCATTGTGTAAAGTTAAGAACTAACAGATATGGGATGTGTGAGTGCCGAGTATATACACTTCTATCTTACTAGAACACAATGGATATTATACTTGGTCATGCTGGAGTGGGAGTCATTGAGTGAGCGGATCTGTTGAATTTAAGAGGACCAATTGCCTGAACACCCGTCTTGTAGAATGGATATATTGTTTCAGACTATCTATGCAGGACTGTTAATTTAAGATGAAATAATAAAGAAAACAACACATGTAAAGTTGTATGAGATTGTATTTTATCGTGATTCCAGCAACAGGGAGGAGAGCGTGTGAGCCAAATGGGCTGTGGTGTCGATTCTTCACAAACACTAAACCACGCTGCCACCTAATGGCACCTTTTGCTAAACAGTATCAACTATAATTTTCAGTTGCATATTATCGGTCATTCGGGGTATATGTTTTAAATTGTCCTGGGCTTCCAGGTGGCCGGAGCCTAAAATTGGTCTCAGATAATGTCTTGGGAAGTAAAGGCTAATTCATCAAGTGGTTTTACATTATGGGTCTAACAGCATTGCCAAATACCTCAGAAGTGGAAGTTGGTTCGCCAGATCGTGAGGGACACTGGTAATAGGAAAGCTAATCCACTCAAAAATCAGTCCAGTGCACCAGAAGCAGTAGCACGTGTATGGACTACGCTTGAGTTCAAAGCGAACAAACACACCCCCCCCCCCCCTCACACACAAAAATAAGGTTCACTGCGTCTGCAGCAGTGTATAAGAGGTTCATGTTGACGTCATGACCAGTCCGTGAAGCACTGACACACATCGCATCAAAATTGCTTGGACCTTTTGTTTTTCTTTCTGAGCTAATTTCCGTACTAAGGGTTTTCATATGTCTATTGTTTCAGCCAGGATTTCTGATCCTGTCCTTGCTTTGCGATCAGCGGCATCAGCAAACCATAGGCTGCGCTCAAATTGACACCCAATCGATGATTAATTTTCAGACACAGGATAGTTGATTAGAAAAAAATTAATGGCGGAAATATCACAAACTGAATAATTCATATAATTGTACAGCTGGTTTCAGACACTAATTAAGTGTTTTTATGCGGATTAAGTGTTGGGCGATGTTGTTGACTTGTTTCCATTTCGATAATCAAGCATAACTTCTTGTGTGCAGACGGCGGGGCTGTGGCTTCATTTAAAACACTTGCTAGTTGGACTTCTGCTGTGTCTTCTCGTTTAGAAAGCAATGGCAAACTACTGAACGTACAAATTGCCTAGAAAATCATGCAAGGGTTGAGCGCAACGTCTTGCACAGGGCATGCCACGTGTGTTAGACCAGCAACAAACACACATTCCGAGCATGATCGCGAGTTCTCCCAGCGCGAGTGCAAGTCACTGTGTTACTTATTGTTGGATAATTGTTAATACTCTCACGCAGTTTCGCATCGTACAAAGTATATAGTCTTCAGTATGTCCTACACAGTTGGGGACTATGGTTGATTCTCCGGTTATTAGCCACACTTCTGTCGGCCTAGAATGCTCAATGTGAATGTGAAGAGATTGATGGCCTGTAGGAGCAAGGAATATGACACATCATCGCTTGTGCATCCACTATCATCATCTGCCATGTCTATAGCCATGAGCGGTCAGAGTTCGCCATCTCAGACGACCGTTGTAGTCTTGGATCAGGTCTGTGTCTGTGTTCCCATTATGCCGTTAACCAAGCCATCCAAGTATTTATCTCCTGTGTCTTCCGCTTGCTCGCATCCCACAACATTGTCCCGTAGTCAGTAACTATTCAATTGTATTTCTCCTCACATTGTGTTAACAAATATTAACTGCATACGACTAATGTCTCAGATGAATTTACGTGTTTTAATTTGTTTCTGGACATGCATCCCATAGAAGACAGTAGAGCACAAGCTCTGTTTGACTTGTCTACCCGCTGATAAACTTGAGGCAGACTCTTAGATCTGCTTGTTCTTTACTCTAATCGTTGTGGAGAGCTTTGCTTTTCTCTCTTCTTTCAGATGTGTTTGGTGCATCAAGCTCAGAATATTTCTTACACACATTATATGGACATTTTAACCGGTTCTCACCATAATTGTCTATTTCAAATCCCTGTCAGCGGGCCTAGGTAATCATGCTGTTCCACAGTCCCCGTTATTCAGTATCAATTAATATGCACATATGTGACCATGGCATACTATGTAGAATCTTCTTTTGCTACTTTCCTCTAAGTTTGCATTTCCATTAATCTTACAATATGTACTTGTTTTACTCTTTTCAGAATACAGCAAACATTACGTCTCTGTAATCAAGTGTATTGTTTCGAAGAATATTGCATGATTTATATAGTTCTTCTAAACAAATAGAGTGACCAGTTTCGTTAAGTAATAACAGTAATCCAGTTCTCAAGATCACAGCGTAAGGTCTTCGGTTTCTGACAGGAAACGTCTATATGTTGAGGGAGAGTATACAGTTTAGCTAGGCTTTCCTGCTTCTAAACTTTACTTGTGACTAGCAAACGAGACCTTCAAGAGACACATTGGATTTGAGACTGTTTGCCTCTATAGATGTATGTATGAATGTATTATGTCTGTCTATCTGAATGTCTGCCTGCTTGCCTACCTGTATGTTTGTCTGTATGTCTGTGCGCGCGCGCATGTATGCGTGCGTGCAGGCTGACATACAGGCCCTTATGTTCTTCCGTCCGTTTCTCTGTATCATGTAAATAGGTAGTTAGGTAAGTATTATGTGCGTGTGGCTGCATGTGAATGTACGTGCGTACAAGTAAGCGAACATGTAAGTATGAACGCACATACTTACGTATGTCGGTCCGCGAGTCTGTGACTAAATGAATACATGCATTCTTGAGATACATTTAGAAGTAACGTATCAACGTTCGCAAACTGCCAATTAGTACTATCATACTGTAGATTACATGTTATTAGTTTTAGACCAGACACATGAACGCTAATCAGGAGATATGAGGATAACAGAGATATCAGTGCCAACTATCTACACAAGAGACCTGTCTTTAGACCCAGACTAAAAGATAATAACATGGGAAACTTGAAGAAATTGCACCCACTAGAAGTTTATCCTCGCATTTTAATGCGCCGTGGGCAAAGGTGAAGACGTACTAGTCTTATTTTATTTCTTTTTGTGTGAAGTAAACCCAATGTCTTGTGAGAAATGGATTGCCAGCTATTCTGGACATTCGAATCTTAGATTGCTGGAAGGAGATTTTGGTGTAATTTCGCCGTGGAGAGAATGATATGTTGTAAAGTTGTTGTCAATGAATAATTGTAACATTCACTGTATTCGTTCTGTATTGTGACTGTCAAGGTAGCACAGTGTAAGCCCAGCATGGATTGCTCAACTGAAACTGTGCTTAGAAATTGATATGTGAAATGTTCCCATTTACCAGTGATTGCTGAAGATTGTTAGACTTCAGCGTCAGTGCTGCTGTGACAACATACAGGTTGTGAATGCTGGCGTGTGACTAAAACTGATTCTTTCATTCTGATGATGGCAGCGCTCATGGCATAGTTTGTTAGGATACGTTGTAGTGGAAGACCAAGCACGTGATCACAGACAGCTGCCGCCATGTTATCTACTGGGTGTTTGTAAAGTCTCACTACACTTTGTATGTAGAACAACTTTGACAAATCAAGTACATGATGCCATTCAAAAATGTGCTCCATGTCCATCGTGAAGCAATATGCAGCGAATGGCTGTCGTCTACTACACTAATACTTTGCACTCCAAACAAAATGGTGTTATCAGCGGAAGATTGATTGATTGATTGATTTAGGAACCGACATCACAACATTCGGGACATTCCCATAAGCGCTCCGTCCCCATCTTCAGCAGCCAATGAAGAGTTCCAACACCAATAGTACCAGTAGCAATCTGATTATATGTCCGTCTCGCCTTTCCTCTGAGCGTCGAGCGTCGAATGCGGAAGAAAGATTTTTGTTTTTCAAATTTGTTCTAAATACAATGTGTAGTGAGACTTTACAAACACCAGTGTATTATGTAATGCTATCCTGGTTGTTCTCGCTATCAGCAAGACACAGTAATCAAGTGTGTCTATTGTGGGATCCCAAGACCCGCTGGGAGCATCAGGACAATGCACAGTTGGTAGTGCGCATAAACATCACTACGATAAAAGTGACTGGTGACCAGGTATTATGGTGCTTACTAACGAATATCTTCTTCTTCTTCTTCTTTCGTTCGCTTGAAACATGTCTACAACTGCAATGTTGTCTCTTGTATGAATCTAACAGTCTTTTTTTAGTTCATTCAGCGGTCCATAAAGTTTATCTTCCACTGTTGTCTCTTTAGGCCAGAAGGTTCGCCTGGATATGTTGTAGTTTGGGCAATCCTGGAGTATGTGCTCTGCTGTCTGCGACGCCAAACCACATGTGCACATGGCTGAGTCACCAATCTTGAATTTTGTATACAAGTGGTTGCGTAATCTATTGTGTCCTGTTCTGAGGCGCAGAAGAATGACCTGTTCTGATCTGTCCATAACGTGGTAGTCGTCTTGAGTAAGGTTTGGTGGCTTTCTGATTGATTTGATCATTCTTTTCTTTTGGTGGTATGTAACGGGCACATCAGGTTGCTCTTCTTTTGCTCCTTCCTTAGCTAATCGATCAGCTCTGTCGTTTCCGGGGACTCCACAGTGGGATGGTATCCACTGTATGGTGATCTTACGCTGACTGCTAAGTTCAGAAAGTAGTGTCCTCAGAACTGGCAATTTCCCAGACAGGAGCGCCTCTATTACTGATTTTGCATCTGTCAATATCACTGCAGGTTGTGTACCATGGCTGGTATTTTGTAATTTCTCTGTGGCTATCTTGATTGCCTCAATTTCAGCATCATAGTTATGGCAGTACTTTCCTGTTGGAATTCTGGCCGTGTCTCTAGTATTATTTGGGTATTCTATGTACACTCCCGCTCCTCCATTTCGAACAGCATTTTGTGCAGACCCATCTGTGTAGACTCGGATCCAGAGGTCCTATGGGTATTCATCATCAAGGAAGCTGAGAGTGGCTGTTCTGCGCTGTACACTGTTCTGTTCTTCCTTGTCCAATATTCCTCTAACTTTTGACTGGATTTGTAGCGATATTCTATGTTCATCTTTCCACGGGGTTCGCTCTGGAATAGTTGTCAGGGGGATACCAACTGTGGGAAGATCGATGGTTTCTCTGCAGAGTTGTTTGGCCTGGTGGATGAAACTACTTCTTTTAAACCGCCCCATAGCTAAGTTTTCAAATCTGTTCTTCATAGGGTGGCCTGGCAAACTGAGAAACTTTTCTGCTTGTATGAGTGTTTTTGTATCTCTGCGTTCTCTTAAAGCTTGTGTCCTCCCCATTTTCTCCGTTGCTACTATAGGGGTTGATCTCATCCCTCCTGTGATGACTCTAAGAGCTTGATTTTGCACCTTGTCCAGCTCCTGCAATGTAGTTTTTGATGCTGAACACCACGCAGTTGACCCGTATTCCAAGTGTGGTCGTATGCTCTGGTGGTAAACTTTGCTAAGTATTTTCCCACTGCCTCCCCACGTGGTTCCAGTAAGCTTTCTCAGGATGGCAATTTTCCTTCTGGCTTTTGCTACACATTGCACAAATCCCGAGTTCTGTTGTTACCCGGTATTTCGTTGTGTTAGCTATCTGTGGTGTCCTGTCCTTGACAAAGATTCTGAGAATCGAAACGTCGGCCGTACTGTGTTGTCGTATTGTACGCGTTTGTGTGTATTTTATTTTATTTTATTATTCATTTAATATATTTATTGAGTGCTTCTGATTTCGGATTTTCACCTGTATTTCGCGATACGGATCTCCTTGTAAGGTATGTGCACGTGTTGATGTTTAGTACGTTTCTTCTCGCAGGAGCTTAATATACCTATTTGTTTCCAATTCATATTGTTATATCCTGCTGCAGCCGCTGCTTTTTCTTTCTATTCCATATAGGAGCATTACAATAGTGGCGGTCACTTCACAGACTATAGGAGCATTACGATAGTGGCAGTCACTTCACAGTCTATAGGAGCATTACAATAGTGGCAGTCACTTCAGACTATAGGAGCATTACAATAGTGGCAGTCACAACACTCTACAAATTATAGGAGAGTTGTTACGAAGGCAGTCACAACACATCAAAGATTAAATTAGCACTTCTACAGTAGTAGTAGTCTAACATTGTACAACCACACGGAATGACTATGACTATCCAGTACCGCCTACCGGGCGCTGGAACGCAAATTATTCCTTCCCACGACGCTTGACGGCAGAAGTGGAAGATGATGATAATCATGATGATGATGATGATGATGATGATGATGATAGTAGTAGTAGTCTAAACGGGATATGTTACACTGTTATGTTCAGAGTATCGAAATGGGAAACTAAGCTCTGTCCATCACAGGATGGTGGTGTCAACATGAATTGTAACAAAGCAGCATACTTTCTTATGCAGCATGATTTACAAAAGTATTGTTTACTTTTGTAAACATATACAACTATGAAACAAAATACACCGACTGAGTATTAACTTGATTACTTTGTAGCTTGGAAAGGTCAGCACGCTGTTATAATTTCCGTTTGTGCCCACCTTGCCAATGTCCTTTAAACACAACATAAATGTTTGATAGAAATATGACCCTTTTCATTATTTGCGCCGAGATAAATCTCCGGTTAACATTTAAAGTTTATGTCAGATTGTTTTTCAATTCATAAATGATAAATGCAGGGGTGGCCAACACGAGGCCCACGGGCCACATGTCGCCCGCCGGGGGTCATGTTGCGGCCCGCGGAGCTAAGTCAAATGAACATAAATATTAACTTTATTGTACATATCACCAAAAGAACATTACATCATGAGTTGTTGTGACATATTTCAAATATTGTCTGCCTATCAACGACACTTGGATTCCCTATTAAACTGTGTATTCAGAGGTCACAATATTAATTCGAGGCCAAGCCCAATTTTCTAACCACAACCTTAAGCGGCCGGTACGTTTCGTTTGAAGTTGACAGGAGTTGGAAACTCTGTCCACATGACCATCTGGTTGGTGACAAGTAGACGGGAGATAGCAACACTACTGCTTCCCCCCCCCCCCCACACCTCTTTCTCCAGCCCGGCCCTTTCCGATACACCATTCCCATAAAGCTGTCATGTTTCGTGCTAAAATTGCGCCTAGGATAGGTACATGAAAAGAAGTCGAGTGTGTGGATTGAATTGAGAAGTTTTTAAGGTTTTAACATTGAGAACTGTAAGGAGTCTGAGAAATGCTTTTCTAGCGACCAGCTGTATTTTCCGTATTGCATACAGTGGGGTTCTTTGGACTCCAGGATGGTGGACTGTGCCTTGGCCGAACCTGAAGCATAGTACAAATTCTCTAGCTCTCATTTGGAGTGGCTGATTCATCGGCATATGATGAAAAGGATTCGCCTTTATATTGCTGTAAGAGTGGAATTTCCTGAAATTTTTTTTTCTCTCCAAGTTTACGACAACCTCAACATCACAGAAGTATATTGAGTGAATGATCAATGCATATAAGAGGATGGCCTGGCCAACACCAATGTACCTACTACTCAAGTAAATGCACCAGCTGAGTCCTCCCTTCATGGCTAGCTGTTAAATTCAGGAGAAGGGTTATGAACATTGTCGAAACCTGGCAGTTATCCAGATGGACATTTATAAAGCATGGATTGTTTCCACCTGGACATTTTTAAAACCTGAACTTTATCTATGAGGACATTTTGAAAACCTGAACGGCATTATCGTGGATATTTTTCACCCCCTGAAACTTATTACTGCCGGTCGTTTATCATGTATGGATAATTTCCATCCTTGACTGGTATCATTATGGATATTTATGACTCTTGAAGTTTATCTGCCCTATGGATGTGTATAACTCCTGAAGTTTATATGCCCTTTGGATATTTATAACTCTTGAAGTTTACTAGCCCTGTGGATATTTATAACATCTGAACTGTATCTGAACTATGGCCATTTATAACTCCTGAAGTTAATCTGCCCTGTGGATGTTCATAACTTCTGAGGAAATTTATTATCAGGTATATTTCACCGCTTGAGGAATGTTTCACTGGATACTCCCAAATCCGGAACATTTAGCAGAATGAATATGTGCACCTTGGGAACTTATTAACCTGGCTAGTTCTACTCCAGTGACTTGAACATGAACATTCGTAAAGGGAATATTATAGACCATAGACTGTAGGAACCATGGTGGTTTAGTTTGTGAAAAGACCTTCTGGTATTAGATATAAACTCTCTGTTCCTGATATTTCTCTGAGTTGATGTTGTTGAAGGAAGAAATAATATTGGTTGGATATTGGCTGAGAACATCAGCGAGAAAGGTATGATTAATATAGATTATTAATATTATTTTGATGTGGGTTTTTGTTGTGTGAATATTCATTATGTGTATTTGAGGAATTACGTAACCATGGCGTCAGCTAGTAAAGACGTTGGACCAAAGAAGAGAAGAATCACAGAAGAATTAAGAAGTATTCAAGACAGGTGGACTATATACTATTTTTTCGTGGACATTAAAACAAAGCTCTTATGCTTGATATCCAACGAACCTGTTTCTGTGTTGAAAGAGAATGACATCAAACAGCACTACGAGATTAAACATGCAAATACGTTTTATAAGTACAAGGGGCAATTTCGACAAGACCAAGTAAATGACTTTACAAAAAAACATTTCTGCACAACAAAGGATAATTACTAGAGCCGGTTCAGAGTTAACATGCAATGTAAAAGCTAGTTATGTGTTATTTAAAAAAAAAAAAACGAAGCAATATTCAGATGGTGAAATGGTTAAGGGATGTTTGGAGAGCGTCGTTGAAACTCTGTGTCCAGAAAATAAGAAAGATTTCTCAAAAAATAAGTCTGTCTCGTCAGGCTATTACTAGGCGTGTGGACGACTTTGGAAAATATATTGAAGATAAATTGAAAAGTCGAGCATCCGAGTTTATATTTTATGCTCTAGCAGTGGATGAAAGCACAGATATGGCAGATACTGCACAACTGGCAATTTTTATCGTGGGTGTTGATTGTCGTGTGTGTAAAGAATGAATGTCGTAATAGTTATTTGTTCTTCGTTACCACTTTAGTGTCGTCCCTGGAGTGAGGGGAATCAACACCCACATTTGTTTTAATTCAATATCTCTATCTTGGAGATATCCACCAGACACCGTCCACACACTCCTTCAATCTGAAGACACCTTCTTCTCACTCTTATTCACCTCTGGATCATGCCCCCTCTCATTCTTCCCCAACATAACATACTTGACAACTCTAGCCTCAACAAATAAAAACAAGAAATTTATTAAAGCAAAGAGTATATGTAGGAGAAGTGTCTGCGGGTGTATAAGGTGTAGAATGTGTGACGTGTACTCTAAACTGTCTATAGACTCAGATCAGGATTCAGGAGTATAGTCATTCTCATCCCTGTGCTGAAAACACACAAGCACCATGTATCCCATACAAGTAGCCTCACCCAGGTGGTGCTCCTCCGGTCACATGAAGACTTCCTCCGTTGTCTCTTGAACCACTAGGATGCTTGGACACCCATGACAAACACTGTCTAATGAGAGTCTTCAATCTGATTCACACTATGAATTTCCTCTGTTACTTAAAGGATTGGTAATAAGAAAATTCTAACCCTATTGTCACTGTTTATTGGGGAAATCTCACTGGATCTAGTGACACTGGTGGTAAAGATTCCCCATATTAACACCACAATCTAAATGTTCTCTGTATCAGTATAAATTTGGTGTGAATGTTCCTGGTATCAATAGTGTATCTCTACAATGATCTGACTGTTCAGTGATACAATTGTCACTTGATAATCTCATCAGCATGTCCTGCTCAGCAGAAGCCAGGTTCCCGCAAACCAACTTGGGTATAAGCCCAATGTAGCGGCCTCTCAGCAACTTCTGTCTTCAAATTCTGAGCCATCTTCTAAAATGTGTTAGCTTCCCTCTTGAAAAGCATAGCACACATACGTGGACCTGTAACTGGAACCTGGAGAATAGAGAATACTATGGTGAGGGCAACTCAGTCCTGGCCGGAATTAGGTAAGTGTAGGCCAATAGCAGCACTTAGATCTATAACAGAGATCCGATCTCTGTCATACGGCCAAATAAATCAATCATATGATCTGAGACATGGCAACACCAGGAAAGAATAAAGGAACGGGTAGAAACCCAGCAGATGCCCTACTGGAAGATCCTACCATTTCACATACCTCTTCCCCCTCTCAACCATCTTTAATCTCTCTAATTATTATTCCACCACATTGTCCTCAACTCCCTGAGTAAAATGGTATATCACACAAGCTAGTTGAAGCCACACAATAGGATACTAGTGCCGACGCTCCAATGATACTTTCTAGCACCGCACTTATCGAACACTCTATCACTAATCCTAATACATTATATCACCGCACCTATAATACCTTATTACTATTCCTAATCATACTCTTAAGTTATATATTAGTAATAGCCTACCATATGCCTATTTCGGTTGCTACTCGAGAAACTATGCAATCAGACTGGATCTATGTCCGCGGATAACTATCACCACTTAGACATTATAGTCTCTCTTATGTAACTCAACTCGGAATAATGCACCGATCCTAACACTTCAGAATGTTTTCCCCAACTCCCTCCACTTGTTTACCGCAACTGGGTTTTATATGGGTGCTTGAGTGACGTCACCAAAAAGTCCAGACGCCAATCAGTCCAGAATCTGGTTTTGTCCTCCTGTTTCTAGACTAACCGGAGTCAATTCGCTGTCAAATTCACTTTCATCTGGGAAATTCTTTGTCTCATACAACAAAGATCCTGGCTGTCTGTGAGCCAGAGACCCCCCCCCCCACATCACAGAATCCTTCCGACCTCTGGCAGACATTATGTCCATCGTTTTCAACGGCCGATTCCCGCCCTGCAGACAGATGACGCCAGTGCACGTCTCTCGAACAACAACATGTCAACAAATTGTCGACCGTGTGTAAACATCGCGACGTGACTCACTTTGATCTCATACACAAATGCCGACCAGGTGCAGACAGTTTTAACGACTTATTTTTCTCAGTCTGTTCAATATCAAAGGATCTATTATGTTTGCAGACTAATGCCGGGCTTAGTTGTCATCGATCGCAACTAACAAATTTATTTATCTCGCGACATAGGCCCCTCCTAAGAGATTAGTCTGCAACACTCTTTCTTCTTGGAGGTTCGATCCAGATGATCTATTCCTCTTCTTTAGGAGCTGGATGTCTAGACAGGAAATCAGATCCAACATTTTCCCTCCCAGGTATATACTCCACTGTAAAGTGGTATGGCTGAAGTAGCAACGATCACCGCATCAAACGGGCGTTGAGCTTCTGAGAAGTGGCCAGGAACACCAAGGGTTGATGATCCGACTGAACTCGAAACTGAACTCCATACAAATAAGGCTGGAATTTTTGTACGGCCCTTACGAGAGACAAACACTCTCTGTCAACGGTCGAATAATTCCTCTCAGCCGGGAGAAGTTTCTTGCTTGCGTATGCCACTGGTTTGAAAACTGAAGCATCGTCTTTTCCCTCCTGTAACAAAATTTCCCCCATCCCAATCCCACTTGCATCCGTTCTCAACACAAATGGTTTAAAAAGGTCCGGGAGCTGTAACACAGGTTTGCTGACCAAGGCATCCTTCAACTGACTGTAGGCACTCTCACATTCTGGTGTCCAAACTATTTGGTCTGGGAATCCCTTTTTCAAGGTTTCTGTTAACGGAGCTCCCAGTTAAGTGAAATGTGGGATAAATTTGTGGTAGAATCCACACAACGAGAGAAAAGATCGCACATCCTTCTTCGTTTTTGGCCTTGGAGCACTTCTGATTTTCTCTAGGTTCTTTTCCTCTGGGACAATGTGTCCTGGAGTTATGGTGTGACCTAGAAATTCCAGAGTCTGGTAACCGATCATGCACTTGGTTGGGCGAGCTGTAAGCCCTGCTTCCTTGAGCCTATTGAAAACTCTTTCAAAGGATTGTAAATGGTCATCCAAACTGTCACTGGAAATCAGAATATCATCCATGAATGAAATGATGGACGGATAATGTAAGGGATCAAGTAAAGTCCTCATCATGCGAGTAAACACACTAGGTGCATTGCTGAGTCCAAAGGGCATGACCTCGAATTCATAATGTCCACTGGGGGTACTGAAGGCCAGTAGGGGTCGAACCTCTGGTTTGACCGGAATCTGATAATACCCGCGACTCAGATCCACCTTTAAGAAATACCTTGCCCTATGGAGCCTCGCGAATAGCTGATTTGGATTCGGCAAAGGTTCCACATGAAATTGTGTATGATTGTTCAGAAGTCGGTAGTCTATACCCAACCGGTGTTCTCCACTTGGTTTTCGTAACAAAACTAACCCCTCATTGTATGGGGATGTGGAAGGTGCAATCACGTCATCCTCCAACAGTTTCTGTATTTCCTCCTCCATGGCCTTTTCTTTTGAGAATGGCACTGGGTAAACCTTTTGGCGAACAAGCTCCTGGGTGGTCAAAGTCATCTCGAACTCCACCAACCTCGTTCGTCCTTGTTTGTCAGTCAGTATCTCCTTATGAGACTCGAGAACCTGGGTTATCTTTTCCCTCTCCTTCGAAGTCAGATCAGGGTTCACCTGCACATCTTTGTAGGTTTCTTGGTGTACAAGGGATATTCCCTGCCCTCGTTGGTTCCCACTTCTGTCTCCACTGCAACTGCCATTGCCATGGGGTAAGCTGCTTTTTCTCCGGGTCTCTCTTCGTATTTCCGCAAGAGATTGATATGGAAAATCTTCGACTTTCCCCGGATCCGGATCTGATAGGTCGTTCTAGATATCACCCTTTCCACGGGAAATGGTCCTTGCCAACCTATCTCCAGTTTGTTCTTTCCTGTTGGGAGTAGCAACAAGACTTTGTCTCCCACCTCTAGAGATCTGTCTTTCGACCTACGGTTGTAGTAAGCCGCATGTCTTTTTCTGGCCTTTTTCAAGTTTTGATTTGCCAGAGTCCATCCCTTGTGAAGTTTTTCTTTCAGTTCCTCTACATATTTGTAAGAAGAGATCACTTCTTCTGACGTCCCCTCGTCAGTCCAACTCCTCAACATGGCTTCCAACGGTCCCTTAATTGGACGACCAAACAGCAACGTAGCGGGTGGTAGTCCTGTTGAGCCATGAGGAACTTCCCGATAGGCAAAGAGTGCTGCTGGGATATATTAATCCCACCTATCAGGTTTTTCCTGCGCTAGTTTCCTGAGCATTGTCATCAACGTGCCGTTGAAACGCTCAACTTTTCCATTGGCTTGAGGGTGGTAAGGGCTGGTATGGATATGGTTAGAGTGGAATACCCTAAATACCTCCTCCATAAGTTTTCCACAAAATTGGGACCCATTGTCGGTCAGTATTTGATCAGGAAAGCCTAATCTTGTAAAGGCCTCCATCAGTGCGTCCGCCACTCTTTTCGAGTCAATTGTGGTCAACGGTATGGCTTCACCCCACATTGTACGGCAATCCACCATGGTGAGTATGTACATGTTTCTCTTCCTAGTCCTAGGAAGTGGACCCACAATATCGATGGCTACCCTCTCGAAAGGTGAGTTCATGTTGGGCATTTCACCCAAGACCACCGGCGCTGTCCAGTGTTTCGGTGCCACCCTCTGGCACTCAGGGCATGACTTCACATACCGACGCACATCACCTGTCATTCCCGGCCAATAGTAATGGCAGGAAATTCGCTGCATCATGGCGGCAATACCCATATGCCCACTGAATGAGATGGTATGCCTCATATGAAGAATCTGGGAACGGTGGGCCTTTGGGACCACCAACTGACCATGTAGGTTGTCTCCCCTTTCGGCTCTCCTGTAGAGTATCCTATTCTTCATATAGTACTGCCCCCGTTTGGGTGGATCAGAACTTTTCTGCAGCTTTTTGTAGCAAGGACGTAGAGTAGCATCCTCACTCTGGGAAGTTCGCAACTCCCCTGGCAATGGGTTAGTCACATTTGCTTCTGCCTCATCCGTTTTCGTCTGAGAGCGAGTATGTATTGCTCCCATATGGATTGGCTCCCTGGGCATTCCCAGAAAGACATACCGGTAACCGAGGATTACGGGGAAAATGGGATCGGTCAACACAGCGGCCTTGATGGTGCCGGTGACATCTCTTGACCGAATCTCCACTCTGGCAATGGGCAATTTCACGGTTACAGCACTCTTCTGTGCAGGCTGTATCTCCATGGTTTCACTTGTGAATTGTTCTGGATGTACCAGATCCGCAGAAATCACGGCCTCCCCGTCCAGTCCTGTGTCGTATAAACACTCCACTTGACGACCGTTAACCTCTAACAATTCCACTACAGGTGGTTTTTCCTGGTCTGGAGTCTCTCCTTCGGCCTCGACCTGTTTGGTGGGCTCCACCTTGGGTTTTCCGGGGCACACGACGAATTGAGTGTCTCCTGACTTTCCCCTGCAGTCAATAGCATTGTGTGTATTCGACCTGCAGGGTTTGTACCATTTCCCTGTCCCAGATTTTCTTGTGCCGGACTTGAGTGAGCTCTCCTGGTGGCAAGCTTCCTTTTTGACCTTGGCATTTTCCGTGACAACCTCCTTGGAAGTCACTTGACATGCTACGAAGTGAGGGCTCTTAGCCTTCGATTTGCAATCTTTCGTATTGTGAGAAGGTGACTTACAAATCGAACACCACTTCTCCGACCATGGTCGTTTTTGTGTAGAGCTCGAAGTTTTCTTGCTTTCCCCCTTCGTCTTCTCCGAACTCTCCTCTGAAGTTTTGACATATGGTTCAACCTTCTTAGTTCCTGTACTCTTGGCCTTCTTCAGGTTATGTTTTTCCTGAATTTTGGTGTTGGTAGAAAGGTTTTCTGCTGCCTCCCCATGGACCTCGACTAACCGTTCTGTCAATTTCGTCACCATATCGATTCGTTCCGCCCCTTGTTCTCCCAAGAATGTCCTGAGAGGTTTCGACATTTGCTTCCGCATCTGGCCGACTACCGTGAGCTCTACCAGACTCTCATAGTCATGCGCGAACCCAGCCAAATCCATCCACTTATGGAGATATGATTTTAGACGCAGACTATAGGCGGCGAACAACTCCCCCGGTTCTCGTTTCGCTCCTCGAAATTTTTTCCGGTAGGTATGTGACCTAACTTCAAATCGTTTCAGCAAAGCCGTCTTCAACTCGTCATAATTGTCCTCATGTCCTGGTGGCAGGCGAGAATAAACCTCGTAACCGGTCCCACGTAATCCCTGGGATAGCTTGAGATTCCATTTGTCACGCTCCAGACCCTTAGCAACTGACATAGCCTCGAAGCGTTGAAGGTACTGGTCAATCTTCTCTTTGTCCTCCTCGTAGATCGCTAGACGGAACTTCATAGCATGGTAGCTATGTCCACTTACTTGTGTTGAGCCAGGGAGAGAGGAACCTCCCACTGCTCCCTCAGTTTTCCCACTAGATTGCCTCTTGAGCTCGAGTTCCCGCATCCGGTACTCGTGCTACCTTTTCCGAGCTTCCTGTTCCGCTTCCCATCTCTTAGAAGCCTGTTCAGCTTCAAGTTTCTTCGCAGCTTGCTCTGCTTCCAATTCCATCCTTCTCAATTCCAACTCGGCCTTTCGATCTTCCCTTTCTGCTTGACGATACTCTCTCTCCACTTCCTGTATGTAATCCGTTAGTGCAGAACCCGACAATCCCATTTCTTCCCCCTTTGCCCTAAGTTCTGCCGTGGTCATTTTAGGAGTGGCCAGTTTACAGAGAGGTAACTCAACAGATAGAGTATAGATTATCTCTAAACAACTATATAGATAATGACCAAATACAATTTATCTATATATATTATAACACACCACACAACACAACACAATCACTCAGTGACAAGAGTAGAATCAGGACCACAGACCTATGCAGACGTGTGAAGTGTGAACAGGTAAGATAATTAATAACACTTATCCTCATTCCCTCTAGCTGGATTCTCACTAATAGGATATCTCCATCCTCTAACTAAAGATCCCGTGTTAAAAGATCCCGTTGTCTAAAGATCCCGCTGTCCAAAGATCACGTTTACGAGCTCCCAATAAATGTCGTGTGTGTAAAGAATGAATGTCGTAATAGTTATCTGTTCTTCTTTACCACTTTAGTGTCGTCCCTAGAGTGAGGGGAATCAACACCCACATTTGTTTTAATTCAATATCTCTATCCTGGAGATATCCACCAGACCCCGTCCACACACTCCTTCAATCTGAAGACACCTTCTTCTCACTCTTATTCACCTCTGGATCATGCCCTCTCTCATTCTTCCCCAACATAACATACTTGACAACTCTAGCCTCAACAAATAAAAACAAGAAGTTTATTAAAGCAAAGAGTATATGTAGGAGAAGTGTCTGTGGATGTATAAGGTGTAGAATGTGTGACGTGTACTCTAAAGTGTCTATAGACTCAGATCAGGATTCAGGAGTATAGTCATTCTCATCCCTGTGCTGAAAACACACCAGCACCATGTATCCCATACAAGTAGCCTCACCCAGGTGGTGCTCCTCCGGTCACGTGAAGACTTCCTCCGTTGTCTCTTGAACCACTAGGATGCTTGGACACCCATGACAAACACTGTCTAATGATAGTATTAAATCTGTTTCACACTATGAATTTCCTCTGCAATTTAAAGTATTGTTAATCAGAAAATTCTAACCATATTGTCACTGTTATTGGGGAAATCTCACTGGATCTAGTCACACTGGTGGTAAAGATTCCCCATATTAACACCACAATCTAAATGTTCTCTGTATCAGTATAAATTTGGTGTGAATGTTCCTGTTATCAATAGTGTATCTCTACAATGATCTGACTGTTCAGTGATACAATTGTCACTTGATAATCTCATCAGCATGTCCTGCTCAGCAGAAGCCAGGTTCCCGCAAACCAACTTGGGTATAAGCCCAATGTAGCGGCCCCTCAGCAACTTCTGTCTTCAAATTCTGAGCCATCATCTTCTAAAATGTGTTAGCTTCCCTCTTGAAAATCATAGCACACATACGTGGACCTGTAACTGGAACCTGGAGAATAGAGAATACTATGGTGAGGGCAACTCAGTCCTGGCCGGAATTAGGTAAGTGTAGGCTAATAGCAGCACTCAGATCTATAACAGAGATCCGATCTCTGTCATACGGCCAAATAACTCAATCATATGATCTGAGACATGGCAACACCAGGAAAGAATAAAGGAACGGGTAGAAACCCAGCAGATGCCCTACTGGAAGATCCTACCATTTCACATACCTCTTCCCCCTCTCAACCATCTTTAATCTCTCTCATTATTATTCCACCACATTGTCCTCAACTCCCTGAGTAAAATGATATATCACACAAGCTAGTTGAAGCCACACAATAGGATACTAGTGCCGACGCTCCAATGATACTTTCTAGCACCGCACTTATCGAACACTCTATCACTAATCCTAATACATTATATCACCGCACCTATAATACCTTATTTCTATTCCTAATAATACTCTTAAGTTATATATTAGTAATAGCCTACCATATGCCTATTTCGGTTGCTAACTCGAGAAACTATGCAATCAGACTGGATCTATGTCCGCGGATAACTATCACCACTTAGACATTATAGTCTCTCTTATGTAACGCAACTCGGAATAATGCACCGATCCTAACACTTCAGAATGTTTTTCCCAACTCCCTCCACTTGTTTACCGCAACTGGGTTTTATATGGGTGCTTGAGTGACGTCACCAAAAAGTCCAGACGCCAATCAGTCCAGAATCTGGCTTTGTCCTCCTGTTTCTAGACTAACCGGAGTTAATTCGCTGTCAAGTTCACTTTCATCTGGGAAATTCTTTGTCTCATACAACAAAGATCCTGGCTGTCTGTGAGCCAGAGACCTTCCCCCCCCCCCCCACATCACAGAATCCTTCCGACCTCTGGCAGACATTCTGTCCATCATTTTCAACGGCCGATTCCCGCTCTGCAGACAGATGACGCCAGTGCACGTCTCTCGAACAACAACATGTCAACAAATTGTCGACCGTGTGTAGACATCGCGACGTGACTCACTTTGATCTCATACACAAATGCCGACCAGGTGCAGACAGTTTTAACGACGTATTTTTCTCAGTCTGTTCAACATCAAAGGGTCTATTATGTTTGCAGACTAATGTCGGGCTTAGTTGTCATCGATCGCAACTAACAAGTTTATTTATCTCGCGACATTGATCATCATCATCTTCTTCCACTTCTGCCATCAAACGTCGTGGGGAGGAATAATTTGCGTTACAGAACCCGGTGGACGGCACTGGATAGTGTCATTCCGTGTGGCTGTACAATGTCTTTGATGCCGTCAATTTATTTTCTTCTTGGACGTCCTCTTGGTCTCGTCGCAGATGATCTTTGATGTAAGGCCGGTGATGGCAGTTGCTGGTGTTGCATTCTAACAACATGGCCAAACCACTTGATCTTCTGTCTTTCAATAAATGTGGCACAAGGTGTTGATCCCACAGTCTGTCTGATAATAGCATAATAGTTGACATCCATTTAAAAAAAGTCAGAAGAATTAGCGGAGCTGTATCCACCTAAGGACACTACTAAGTTACGAGATTTGTTAGAAGTAGTTACATCGACATTGAATTGCTTTTTGTTACAACTTAACAACTTATCGGGCTTAACAACGGATGGTGCCCCAGCAATTGTTGGGAAACCCGAAGGTTTAGTAAAATTGATTGAAAATTGGGCCTCCAAAGTAGGTAACACTTCAATGCTAAATTGTCATTGCATTAACCATCAGGAGAATTTATTTTCGAAGCCCCTCAAAATGGACCATGTCATGAAAGTAGTCGTCAAAATAGTGATCTTCATGAAGTCGAACGGGTTGAGTCACCGTCAGTTCCAATACTTTCTATTCTTTGGATTCAGATTATCATGACGTTACATTTTATGTAGAAGTAAGATGGCTGACCCGTGCCAAATTCTATCCAAACATGGTTGAATAGTCTATGTAACCATGCTGTTCCTACTTCTCTAGCTGCTTTAATTAGTTCATTTGGCATTTCATTTTGTCCCGATGATTTGTTCAATGGGGCTAATCTGACGGCTTCTATAATTTCTTCTTTCAGTATGTCTGGTTCTAGTTCTTCCTTGGCATCTGTGTTGGTTTCTTGAATTCCTGTGACATCTTATGGGATGTTGAGAAGTTGTTCGAAGTACCGTTTCCATCTTATTATAATTTTTTGTTGTTCACTTATTGGTTCTCCATTTCCACTGTTAATTATTTCAGTTGGGTCAAAGGGTTCTCCTCTGGTTCTCATTGCACTTATCTTTTTGTAGACGTTTCTAGTTGCCTCCTTGTAGTTTTTATTTAGAGTTTCTCCATACTCTTCCCAGTCTTTTTTTTCTCTCTTTACTAATATATTCACATGTCTTCTCGCTATTCTATATTCTATGTAATCATGTTCCTGTTTGACTTGACTTGATTCGTAAACAAACATTCCACATTCCCTCTCGTTCAACCTGCTTCTTTCAGCCGTGGTTAGAGGTGAGATCCGTTGTTCTTGTGGGTTTTTGTCGTGTGTTTCCTTTAAAGTGTCGTCCCTGGAGTGAGGGGAATCAACACCCACATTATTTTTAACCCCATATTATTCTGGAGAATCCACCAGATTCCGTCCACCCCACTCCCTCAGTCAATGGATACCTCTTTCTCTCTCACTCACCACTGGATCATGCCCCCTCTCACACTTCCCGAAAACAACATACTCAACAACTATAGCTTCTAAAAACTAATAACAAATAATTTAATGAAGCAAGGTGTATGTATGTGAGAAGTGTATGTGTAGAATGTGTGTCGTATACTCTAGTGTATCTGTAGAATCATACCGAACATCTCAGGAGCAACATCCGATCATCATGGTAAGGACTACACAACATCATCTGAGTCAGCACAAAAAACCTCACCAAACGATGTGTCCCTCCTGCCAGATGTAGACTATCTCCGGTAGCTTGTGATAATCACGATACTAGGACATCAATCACAGTTATAGTCCGATACTGATCCTAACTTGATCATAAACACTCTCCCTAAATGTTCTTAGAGTTTGAGACTTCACAATTCCTGGATAGTGAAAACGCAGAACACTGTCATTTGAAATTAACATTATTTTTTTCCAAGAGATGTCCTAAAGTTCTCACCCTCTCTCAAGTATTGTACATAGTCTCACAGGAATCTACTAATTTCCTTGACACTTCCTATTGTTATTTTTCCATATGATGTGGGGAAAAAAACCTCACTAATGTTCAGGTCTCGTGTGGCGTGTAACACATACATTATTGTTCTGAGAAGACCTCTTGTTGGATGCTTATAGGTATCGGCTTACCAGTCCTTCAGACTTTTTCTATCATAGGCCCAGTGCAAAGGCTGATGTATAAACCTTCCTGAACTACTTTCTTCAGGATTTTAATTTGCCATGTTTCAGTGGTTTTCATCCTAACCTGAGGGAACCTGTAAAAGAGAGAACAACACACCCGGTGAGAGGAACCTGTCACTGACCCCTATTAGATGAGTGTAGGCCGATGGCCTCACTCAGATACATGACAGTGAACCTACTCTGTCATGGGCAGAGGAGCTCATCACCTCGGTCTGAGGTAGGGTAAGACAAGGACAGAGCAAAATGTAAAGTGTAGAACCCCAGTAGACCCCACTGGAAGATCCCACCATTGGACATTCTCCTTATCCCCCAACCATCCTCAATCTCTCTAAACAGCATCCCATTTCACTATTCCCAAACCGCTGAGCTACTTGACTTCTCACACTAGTTAATTTTAACAATGCGATTGCCTACTGTCGCCGATACTCCTTGACTACCTAACCACAACGCAATAACACTATGATAGAGTTCTAAACTCTATCTATTACTAAGCTATTCCACATTATTTACAGCTAGATGCTATCCCGCAAGTACCTTATGCAATCCTGACTCAATCCGGAATCGAATTCACAATTTGCCATAAAAGACACATGTTAATTGATACAGAACACATGCGATTCTATTCAACACTAGAACCGAGCCAGCTAACACTTCTGTCTAGTTCAATTCCATTCTTCACACTGGCGGCAAAAGAATTTATGTTTTCTGCAGTCGGAGATTGTCCGAGTGACTTCATTCTCCTGTCAACAACAGGTGTTCTCAGGGGCAGACAATCCGTCCCTAACTTCACAGGAATTTTCGTCTCCCCTTTCTACAACTAAAGCAACCGTCTGTCCCTTCATCTCGCGATTCAACAAAACAACAAGCCGACATTTCCCGTTTCCTAGGGAATTTTCAAGGACTGGCCGTTCCATTGATCCGACGTGAATGTTTCTGTAGTAGTAACAAAGAATTGCAGCTGTGAAAACAGGCTGTCTCTGTTAGTTTATCATCTTATCGTTAACTTACAGTGGTTCCGCAACAGTTTTATACCCTGTTTTTGTCTTGTGCGCTCGTACGAGTGAGTCCTAGCTCGGACTGGTTACATAAGCGTTTGTGTCTGTGACGTCAGCTGTGGGATTAGTCGGCGGTGATCCACTGTGTTCGTCTCCTCCGGTGGTTTCCTTGATCAGTGTTGGCTCCTGGGGCGTCTTGTTTGACTGGTTTCAGTCCTTATAAGGACTGTTTATTTGGTCTTTTTTGCCTACTTTTTTGTGTATTGTCTGTAGAAGCTTTTCGATGTTTTCACTTTCTTCCTTGCATCTTTTTTTTTTCCTCTTTCGAGTTTGAGTTTCTGTTACCTTTCGATATTTTCCTCCGTGGTCAGCCACGGGATGATCTCTCCGCCTTGTATATAGTCCGGCTCATCGTGTTCGTCATAGTATATATCCGGGTATTTTACAGGGATCTGGTGGTGCCTTGGTTTCCCCTTGAATGTCTTGTTTTCTTTTGCTTCCTTGCGCCTTATGAATTCCTTACGCCTAAGTTCCTATTTTGCTCCCTCTGTGAGGAGCTCCTCCAAGGGAGGTGGTGGTGGATACACTGTACTGTCGTCATGGTGCTCATCTAGGTGTTCTTCAGAGGTCTGGCGGGATATTGGTTTCCCTTTGAGTTCCTTGTTGTCCTTTTCTTCCTTGAGTCCCTTGAGTTCCGTTTTCTATTCTAGAGTTCCGATTTACTGTCTATTTCTGCGAGAACCTCAAAGGTAAATGCTCGGGGCAACGAGGTGTCCTCCATGCCGTCGTTGTGGTACTCATCTCGGTTTTCTTCAGATGTTTGGGGGGGGGGGGGATATTGGTTTCGCTTCGCTGGCGTCGTGGTTGGACTGCTGGCTTTAGCTTGCAGTTCCGGCTGGTCTTTTATTGTGTTTCATCTTGCGGCTTTTCTGTGATCTTTTCCGTGGCTTCTGCTGGTTATTTCTGATTAATTCTATTTCAGCTTTTAGCAGTTCTCTCTCTGCTTTAATGGCCCGCATGGTTTCCTCGTTCTCCTTCTCTACCAGTGTCATGTGTTCCACTTCTTGCTTGATATTTTGCTGTATCTCCTTTTTTCAGCCATCAGTTTTTCATTGTCGCTGGTTTGTATCGGCGTCTGGAGTAGCTTGACTTGTTTCTTTAGCTCGTCTATCTGGTCTTGCAGTTGAGCTCTTTCCGCTTGTGAGATGCACGTGGCTGTCTCGCACCTCCGCATTGCGTCCTTGTATGGTGTTTTTGTGGCTTGGAATTTCGTGTCCTGTTTAGCCAGCGAACACTCCTTGAAGGCGTGGTGAATGGCGCAATACCGCAGATCTGTCTTACTGCGACATGCTGTTCTGCTGTGACCGGCCCTCTGGCATCTTGTGCATTGTGTGATTCTAGAGATGAATCTTTCTGGCTGTTGAGCTCTCTTGTTCATCATCACTTTGATCGGCAACTCGCGGTCCTCTGTCGTCACCACCGTGAAAGTTGTTGGAATCTTGGAGTAGGTGAGTAGTCGCTCCGCCTTCAAGATTCGGATGTGGAGATTCTCTTCTTGTAGCTGCTTCAGGATTTGTTCTTCTGTCAGCTCCACGTGGATACGTTTGACAACCCATCTGATTGTCTGTGAGTCGGTGTTTCCGACTCTGGTGTCTTTCTCCTGCTTCTTCTCGGCAAACTTGGCTCTTGTCTGTGGTGAGGTGTCGTCGGTCTTCCTCATGGTAGATTCAGTTGAGGCGATTGTAGTTTCAAGTTCTTTGCTGCAGCTCGCAGGCAGGCTCTCTCCGCTCGTCTTCTTTACGGTCTTGTTGGCTTCCACGCTGCTTCTCTTGCTACTGGTATGTTTCTTGCCATGTGATATTTCCTTCCCCTGTATCAGGCTTCTTGAACTGTTCAGGTAATTTGTTCTTAATAGCGCTCCGCAAGTGTGAATGCGTTCCTGTTTGCTCTTCGGCTATTTTTTTTAATATTTTTCCTTTTGGTCTTTTACAGCTTAATTTACTTCGGTGTTCCATCAATTTGTTATTTTGTTTATCCGTGGTTTGCATGATTTTTTTTGGTGTTCCACATGTTATTTTTGCAGTGTGTAAAATGCTTGATTGGAACATCTCCAATTCTTCTTTTACTGCTTTTCTTTCTATAGGTAATTTTACAAAGATTTCAGTTAGTTCTTTCTCATAATTTTCCCTCACTACCTCGTCTTTGAGGTTTTCTTTTTTAAATTTACTGATTCGCATGGCATGTATTTCCCTATTCTTTGCTTTCTCCTGCTGGTTCTTATTGCGGCAATGACTTCTTTGTGGTCTGTGTTTATACTTAAGTTGGGCACTGCTCTTGAACCTAATATATTTCTCCTTCTGTTATTTCTTGTTATTATAGAATCAGTTTGGCTTTTAGTATCTCGATCGTTCCATTTATACCAGGTGTATATTTGTGAATCTTTGTGTTTATAGAATATGTTTGTTATATAGAGGTCGTTTTGGCTGCATAGCTATCAGTCTACTTCCGTTATCATTTCTTTCATTATGTTGGTCTCCAAATGCTCCAAGATGTTTTTCTATGGCCGTTCTGTTATGTCCTATTCTTGCATTGAAGTCTCCCATAACTATGATGTTGTACTGCTTATCTGTTTTATTTAGCACATCATGGATGTCTTCGTAGAATTCCTCGCATATTTTCTCATTATTGTTTGTATTACATGGTGCATATATTTGTACGTGTGTTGTAATTGTTTGTTCTTTTATTCTCACTGGTATGATTCTTTCTGATATATATATTTTATTTCTAGTTTTCCTCTTGCTAGCAGTGGTTCAATGATTATTCCCACACCGTGTCTTGCCCTTTCTTGCTGTTCCACCCCAGAGTAGACAAACGTGTAACTGTGGTGGATCTCCTTGCATCCTTCACCGTTTATTCTGGTGTCCGCTATTCCCATCAGTCCAATTTTCCTCTCTTCCATTGTTTCTATACATTTTCTTATTTACTATTAAAACCACAGAAGTTCATTGTGCCTATCTATTTTTTAATCGATGATGCATCTCGTAGTCCTTTAACATTGCCGGGTCTATATCCATTTGGGTCAGTCCGTTTATACTTCTTAGTTTTTCTACGAGCAGTATGAATTGAGACACTAAACGTGGGATATCCAGTGAGGCCACATTAACGAGCCATTCAATAAGATATTATTAGTAAGATATCCAGTGAGGTATATTAATGAGCTGTCCAGTAAAATACTATTAACGAACCGTTCTTGTGTAGACACTATTAAAGAGCCGTTCATTGAGAACCATTAACGATCGAACGTAGTCCATACATCAGGTGAATCAGGTGCCGTCTCCACAATGAAGGTTGGCTGCAATGGATCTCCAACACTGTCTGTCTCTCGCCTTGACTGTACATTCTGTCAGGCTGATGTTCGTCCATCTATTGATATCTTCCCACTTGTATCGTTGTCTACCTCTTGCTCGCTTGCCCTCAACCTCAGTCCATACATATGCTACTACTAATAATAGATGCTATTACATTTGATTCGCACTAAGCGACATGCGATTGGCTGCCCCTATTACTAAAATCCCTCGTCAGCAGATCAGTCTACGCCTACGTCTTGGGTATTTGTTATTTACGTCTCCAAATTAAGGACTAGAAGTCAACATTCTATCTAACCGAGAGGTGTAGGTGTTTAACCCGCTATCATACCATCAGCGCAGGTAGTTTAAGAGTGAGAGTTCTTATTCTTTCCACCATGCACTGAGACGCTATTTACGAGCTCTTCAATAAGACACTATTAATGAAATATCCATTGAGACAATATTAAAGAACTGTGCATAAACACTTCAAATTATTCACTCATGCTTACGCTTTCTACCGGTCTCTGTGGCTAAGGGCTTGCGAACGCGGTTTGTGAGCCCGTATACCCGGGTTCGAAACACGGCGGTGCTGGATTTTTCGAAAAAGGTATAGGGGCCGGTCGTTCAGAAAGAAATGGCAAACTACTGAACGTAACACTTGCCTAGTACATCAACAGCAGCTGAAAATGCTGGTGTTGACGGCAACGTCCCGTAAGGGATACTAACACAATTTTTTTTAACGCTTTCTCTATGTGTGTGCATCTCTCTCTCTCTCTCTCTCTCTCTCTCTCTCTCTCTCTCTCTCTCTCTCTCACTCTCTCTCTCTCTCTCTCTCTCTCTCTCTCTCTCTCTCTCACTCTGTCAAACACACACACACACACACATCTAGAAACATAACCAAGACACACATAAATACATGCTTACACGTGAACAATTACACACACATCTAGACACATAACCAAGACACACATAAATACATGCTTACACGTGAACAATTACACACACATACATCTAGACACATAACCAAGACACACATAAATACATGCTTACACGTGAACAATCACACACACACACACATCTACACACATAACCAAGACACACATAAATACATGCTTACTCGTGAACAATTACACACACACACACACATACACACGCACATCTAGACACTAACAAAGACGTACATAAATACATGCTTACACTTGAACACCCACACACCTTCAAACACTATAAAACACACACATCTACACACATCATCAACACATACCAACCTTCCTACCTACCTACCTGCCTGCATGCCTACTTACCTATCCACTCCCCACACAACCAACTCACCCACCTACCTACCTACCTACCTACACACAACACACACACATACACACACACACACACACACACATACACACATACACACATACACACATACACACATACACACATACACACATACACACATACACACATACACACATACACACATACACACATACACACACAATCATTTTGCTGGAAGGAATAACATTCCCAGTCCGGCATCTACCGCGAGAGAAGCATGGTTGTGTTCCCGGTCGTGTGACGTAATTGCTGGCTAATTAACCATTCAGTTTATGGGAATGTCCCGAATGCTGCCATGTCGGTTCTTCAATCAATCAATCAATCAATCAATCAATCAATCAACCAACCAACCAACCAACCAACCAGCCAGCCAGCCAGCCAGCCAGCCAACCAACCAACCAACCAACCAACCAACCAGCCAGCCAGCCAGCCAGCCAACCAACCAACCAACCAACCAGCCAGCCAGCCAGCCAGTCAGCCAGCCAGCCAACCAACCAACCAACCAACCAACCATCGAACCAACCAATCAACCAACCAACCAACCAGCCAGCCAACCAACCAACCAACCAACCAACCAACCAACCAAGACCATTCCATGTACTCTTCATTATATTTCTCTCTTATCTTCTTCTCCATATCTGTCTATTTCTTTTCTCCTGTGGTTCTAGAGAGAGGACATTCCATTTAAACTGTTAACATACGCATTTTCTTTCTTGCTGGCTTTCTTTCTTTGGTAACTTCACCAGATATCCTCCTTTTCAGTCTGTTGGTATTTCTTTAGTTTCTCAGTCTAAGCCAAATCATATGTGCAATAATTCAGTTAAAGTGTTTATATTAGCTTTCGAATAGGGGCCATGGAGATGTGGATACATAGAAGAATATATCGTATTTCATGGACACAGAAACAATCAAATACAGAGGCTCTAGAAAACCTAGGAAAGGAAAGAGAGTTGATGAAAGAATTAAAAAGGAGAGAAGTTAAATATTTTGGCCACTATAAAAGACATAACGCTCATGTAAAAACCATACTGGAAGGTAAGGTTCAAGGCAATCGAGCAAGACCTAGACATGGATAAAAGTGAGAAGATAACATCAAGCGATGGACAAACAACAGCCTGACAGAATGTACAGTTAGGTCGGGAAACAGACTGTGTTGGGGATCCATTGCAGCCAACCTTCCCTGTGGAGACAGCACCTAATTGATCGATTGATATTTTAATATCCTCTGCTTGGATGCCGCCTTTACACCCTTCAGCAATTTGATACCATTTCTAATTTCCTTTTCGGATGATGCCTCATATATGGAATTGATATCCACTCATACATTTGGACATTCGGGGTCTCCTTGGCTACTGGTTCTGGTGAAAAGTTCTTCAAAGTCACGTGATCAGCCGATCTTTAATGCTAATGAAAAGTTCTCTTTTATTATTGTTGATTAATTGATTGATTGATTGATTTAGGAACTGACATCACAGCATTCGGGGCATTCCCATAAGCGATCCGTCCCCATCCTCAGCAGCCAGCGAAGAGTTCCAATACCAATTGTTATTGTTGATAAGCACATTTAGTTGGTTTTATTTTCCTGTTATTTTCCTTGCAAATTATTTCATATTTCGCACTGTGGTATGATTTAACGATGTGTGCAAAGTATGCGTATATATCTGTTTCTACATCTTTATGTTTTTTTCTATTGTTGTACTATTAATGAATGTGATCGCTCCAGATAGAAGTAACAAAGATCTGGGGCAGAATATGAACACCGATTATATTAATGTCTATCGACGTTACTGCCATGAAGTACCACAGATTCAGATCGTTCTCATCACGCAGGACATGTTGGTCATATGTACAATTCAAAGCCGAACAAACTAAAGGTACAAAACAAAATTGAATTACAATATAAAAATGGGAAGACAGCATGGAACTAGATATCACTGAACATGATTATACTGACAAACATGGTCTGCAAGGTGGGCGTGAACACATTTTTGGAGCAGTGCTTTGAAGTTCATTTGTTTTGATTATTTGGTTGTTTCGGGATTTGAAATTTAAATATTGAGCACAACCCACTACTGGCAACGCTGATCGTATTCTGGTATGAACCTAAGGCCTATCCACGTCAATATGGAAGCACTATACTCGAGTTTCGCTCTCGTTTGAGCTCGTCAGTAGTGCATATCCCTGACCGGATCCGGAAACAAGCCCCGGATCACTGGCGTGCGATCAGTTTTGCCAGTAGTGGGTTGTGCTCAATATTTAAATTTCAAATCCCTAAACAACCAAATAATCAATTTGATTATTGCTCACTGGATTTTAGGAGGCCAGGTGTTACTTGCCAGTGAGCAGTCCTGATCGTTCGGGTCCACATCGATTGACGGACGTCAGTCGCGGCGATTGGGCAATCTTGAGCATAGCCTACGATGGGTAACGTTGTAATATTCTGTTATGATAATTTGGCGTGTCCAGCGTGTGCCGCGTGGTTACACACCCGCTTCACACGCCAGTGATCCGGGGCCTGTTTCCGGATCCGGTCAGGGATATGCACTACTGACGAGCTCAAACGAGAGCGAAACTCGAGTATAGTGCTTCCATATTGACGTTCATTTTTTTGTTCGCATATCCTTTTATAGGACATCGCTGTCAACATCAGCATCTTTCAGCTGATTGTTGATTTCTTGGCAAGATTACGCTCAGTAGTTTGCCATTGCTTTCTGAGCGACCGGCTCACATATCCCCTAAGTTACCGACGCGGAGAGAACCGCTACCGATTCTCGCACAACGTCACGTTACTTATGAGAGTATACGCGATTAGGGAGAAAGTCGTGTAACCTCTAGACCAGGGAGACCAGCTTTGAAGTCCACGGAGCAATGAAAATAGTTACAATTTACGTTACAAGAATCAGGGGCGGGTGTCGGAAACCATACATGTCAAGACGAATGATAAATTGTTAGAGATATCCGAAGGTTTATGACTTAACGCGTGTAATCTATTAAATTCATATGAAACAATTGTTTTGCTGTATGACAGTGAATCTTGGAATGTAAATGAACAAATTAAGAAGAAATTAGAAGCAACAGAGATGTGGTTCCTGAGACGAATGTTGCGAATTCCTTGGACTGCCAGAGTAACTAACGACGACTGCCTGAAACAGGCTAATGAAACTAGAACAACAATAAGAAAGAGACAAACATCTTTCTTTGGTCATGTGATGAGAAGAGAGGCATTGGAGAACATCGTGACAACTGGAAATATCGAGGGGAAGAGAGGTTGAGGCAGACCACGAGAAATGATGCTGGATGGATTGAGACTGTGGCATAGAGGAATTTCAGCAGCAGAGTTGATCCAGAAAACCAAAGACCGAGATCTTTGCAGAGCCATGAAAACCTACGCCAGCTAGCAGGGCACTTGATGATAATGATGACACAATTGCAAGGTTAAAAAGACTTATGTATTTCGACATCTGACTGTTTAAAACCGAAAGTGGCTTCCTCCTTCGCTAGCTCTATTTCGCTATGGTGTGGTTAAGTTGTAGTCTGTAAAGTTGGATTCTTTCGACACTTTAAATCTTCTCTGGTAGGAGGTATATTTCAAAAATAAAATCGAAAATTAACTATTTATTGTTTGCGAAACCACTCGATTTACGTCCCATACATCAACGCCAGCCTTCATATTTCCATTAATATATCCTCCACCCTAAATCATATTGTAATTTTATATCTTCATCAATATTCACATCCTTCAACGTTTTGCTTTTCTAAACTTCGTTTACGGTTGCAATATTCCATAATCGTCTTTTCATTAGTTGGGCGTTGTCACAAACTTCAATAAATTCTCTTTACGCCCTTCTCTCTCAAATATCGAGGCTAGAAATATTAGAGCTTTGAGTACATTTTAACAGCACATGCATCTCACAGTTGTGTTCCTCAAATAACAACCCCCAAATGTGCAATCTGAAATGAAGAGAAGGTGCTGGCTTCCCGTGCCACTTCCTTCAATAACACCCACAGGAACTAAGTACGTGGGGCGGGCTGCGACTGAATTCATTTCCCTGATGGATTGGTCTTGTAGAAACAATGGATTGTTTAACTCTACGAGTACGCTACTTGCGTCCACTTTTGCCAACAGGAAGCTGCAGAAATGTTGATGTTAAGGCAGTAGATATGGTGTAAACCAGATGCAGATACTGGTGCGTACATAAAATAACCTTTCTGCACACTATGTATATAATTCTTCGTCATGCCAGCGCTTGCACTGCGTGATAAAGCTTCAGTTCAGATGTTGTTTCTGAGTAACATGAGCCTAAATGGGTTTACATGTATGCATATACACATGGTAAGTCAGTGAAAGATACCATCGTTTGTGCTACCTCTTTTTCTTCACCATAGAATACTATGTTGGCTCTACTCTTTTTATTCACCACATAATACTATGTTGGCTCTACTCTTTTTCTTCACCATAGAATACTGTGTTAGCTCTACTCTTTAACATAGAATACTGTGTTAGCTCTACTCTTTAACATAGAATACTGTGTTAGCTCTACTCTTCACCATAGAATACTGTGTTAGCTCTACTCTTCACCATAGAATACTGTGTTAGCTCTACTCTTCACCAAAGAATACTGTGTTAGCTCTACTCTTCACCATAGAATACTGTGTTAGCTCTACTCTTCACCATAGAATACTGTGTTAGCTCTACTCTTTTTCTTCACCATAGAATACTGTGTTAGCTCTACTCTTTTTATTCACCATAGAATACTGTGTTAGCTCTACTCTTCACCACATAATACTGTGTCAGCTCTACTCTTCACCACATAATACTGTGTTAGCTCTACTCTTCACCACATAATACTGTGTTAGCTCTACTCTTCACCACATAATACTGTGTTAGCTCTACTCTTCACCACATAATACTGTGTTAGCTCTACTCTTCACCATAGAATACTGTGTCAGCTCTACTCTTTTTATTCACCATAGAATACTGTGTCAGCTCTACTCTTTTTATTCACCATAGAATACTGTGTTAGCTCTACTCTTCACCACATAATACTGTGTAAGCTCTACTCTTCACCATAGAATACTGTGTCAGCTCTACTCTTCACCATAGAATACTGTGTCAGCTCTACTCTTCACCATAGAATACTGTGTCAGCTCTACTCTTCACCATAGAATACTGTCGTGTCTTCCTTTAAAGTGTCGTCCCTGGAGTGAGGGGAGTCAACACCCACATTATAATTTTTTTCCCCCTATCAATATCCTGGAGAATCCACCAGCTTCCGTCCAACACACTCCATCAGTTCATGGACACCTTTTCCTCTCTCTATCGCTGTCGTACTATGTCCCCTCTCATTCTTCCCCAAACAACATATTCAACAACTCTTGCTTCTAAAAATTAATAAAGATTAATTTATTAAAAGAAAAGTGTAATGTATGTGAGACGTGTATGCGAAGAAAATGTGTGATGTGTTCTATAATATGTGTAGGATCGGACCCTCGGATAACAGGATAGTCAGTTCATCCTTGCAAGGACACACCACAGCACGTTAAGTCAGAACAAGTCCATCTCACCCAGGGCTGTATCCCTCCTGCCGGACACCGACGGTCATCTGTAGCTACCTGGTAATCCATCTTCCTGATCATCCGAAATAGATACTGTTTGTAATTACAGCTGATCATGGACCGATTGCACACCACACACTATAAGTTCCTATAGTTCCAAAACAATGTACGAATCCTTTGTATTGTGTACTAAGGTATCACTGTTATTGTTAATATACTTGATCCTAACTAGTGTCTATCTAGTTTCAAGTATCATGTCTTTTGTACTATTTCACTAGAATATATCACACCATGTGACTTTTATATTTTAATGTTCTTGTTTAGGTACCACTGTTCTTATGCTGTGTGTTGCATCAACAATCATCACCCATCTTAGGTGAACCATCTTCCTTCTAGCGTTATTTAATTTCCGTAAGAAACAGGTTACTGTTCAACTGAGGTTCTTTCAAATTGGAGTTGCACCTTTTCTAAAACAGGGTTGAGCTTCCTCGTAACTGGTAGGGAACCTGTGAGAGAAACAACACATCTGGTGATAGTACTAGTCACTGATAAACCGAACTTCACCTCCGGCAACAGCCACCTCACTGTGTTCAGAAAACACTCCTTCTCTTCCCACACCACCCTTGCGTGTACCCCAGGAACACAATGTTGTGAATAGCAACCCAAGCTCCAATCCAAATGCTGCTAAATATGATACGTTGTTTCCTACCTTGCCCGTAAAACAGTCTCCCTCTATGATGTCAAAGGGGACACCGTTAAACAATGGTGCTGTACCGTCGATGCCTGCTTCCAATGTAGGCACTTCCAGTGACACTCATAGCAATCCCTCGATGGACGGTAGTCTACAACCCTATGAGTGGAACCGTCAACTTCAGCAGCTAATGCGATACAATCCTGCAGCCCTGCACCAAGCATTCATGATATCACTCCAGCAAAGACATTTTCCTGCCCCCTCTAACAGCCTTAACTATTTCTAAATAAAATTTAAAAATCCCTGCAATTTGTATACCACAAGCGACATCTTCCTTTTAGTTTGTAATGTTCGCTAATCACGATCAGTGGCTCAACAAAAATGGTCTATATATAGGCCATCTCAACATCTTTCATCTGCTCAACAAATTACCTGAGCTCTCGGTAATACTGTCCAAACAGTTCCATGTGTTTGGAATCACAGAAAGTCGTCTTAACGACAAAATAACCGACTCTGAAATCTCACTTAAGGGATTTAAAGTAATTCGGAAAGATGCAAATCAAAAATTAGAGACAGGTATTGCTGTATACATTTCCAATTCTCTCAACTGGTTCCGTAGAAGTGATCTCGAGACAGTAGAGATAGAATGTGTTTGGTTAGAGGTGAAGCCAGCCAGCCAACAACCGTTTCTCATTGGATACCTGTATAGGAATCCTTGTGCCGGGTACAGTTGGTATGACTGCTTCACTACAATGATGGATAGAGTGTTTACAGCAGGTAGAGAAGTTATGATACTAGGTGACTTCAACATAGATATTAGTAAATCCAACCAGACATGGGACGATATCATTCTTTCTTACAATTTCAAACAACTAATAAACCGTCCCACAAGGGTTACTGACACATCCTCAACTATAATTAATCATGTATATGTTACTTGTCCAGATAATATTATTGAATGTTCTGTTCCTGTTTGTACAGTTAGTGACCACTACCCGGTATGTTGTACATGGTCAAGAATTGGGTTCAAACCTCTTACACATAAACATGTAAGTATCAAATTCAGGAATTTTAAAGCATTCAACCAAGATTTATTTTTGCAAGACTTAAGAAAAGCAGCCCTTGATCACGTTTACCAACTTCCTGACCCGGACGATGCATTAGCTTTCTGGACGAAGACAGTCTACAATGTGTTCGATAAACACGTGCCAATCAAAGAAGTTCGAGTCAAAAATCAACATAAATCCCCATGGGTCACTAGAGAAGTGCTGGAAATCATGAGAGAGCGAGATACAGCACACAAAAATAAAGACTTCATCAATTACCGCAGACTAAGGAATAAAGTTAAATATGAAATTCGTAGGATAAAAAAGATCATTTTAAAAATTTGATTGTAGATAATTCAAACAGTACAAATATATGGAAAGCTATTAACTTACTAACCAATAAGAAACGCCCTACAGAATCAGCAATACCAAATTCTATAACATGCGATGAATTCAGTTGGTTCTTTCAATCAGAAATAGAGAATCTAAAGTCTTCAATACCAGACTCATCGTGTAATTTACGTTCACTGGCATCATTCTGTGAGGAGAAGTGCACCAGAAATATTCCCGCTGAGATTCCTTTAATGTCTGTTGCAGACGTTTATAAATATCTCTTGAACCTCAAATCAACAAACTCACACGGCCTAGATGGTATCAGTAATAGAATTCTTCGTTGTGCTGCACCAGTCATTAGCGAGTCCTTAACGTTCATATATAACCAGTGCCTGGCCAAAAACTACTTTCCATCTGCATTTAAAATTGCTAAAGTTTTTCCGCTAATTAAAAATGGCTCAATCGATAATAGCGTTTTGGGTAATTATAGACCTATTTCCTTACTATCGTCGCTATCAAAACCACTAGAAAAAAACATTCATAAAATAACGTTACACCATTTAATTAACAATGATCTAATAATTAACAGTCAATCTGGGTTTCGACCTAAATATTCTTGCCATAGTGCTCTAACAAAAATGACCGATAACTGGCACTTAAACATCAACAACGGTAGAATTTGTGGAGCGGTGTTTGTAGACTTTAAAAAAGCTTTTGATATGGTAGATCACGATATTTTAATTAGAAAACTAAAGCAAATGAAGACAAGCACCAACATGGTGAATATAATTACGTCATTTCAATCCGACAGGCAACAAGTCGTGTCCTTCAACAACTGTCTATCAAGACCCACACAGCTTAATATTGGTGTGCCTCAGGGCTCAATACTAGGTCCGCTGCTTTTTGCAGTTTATATTAATGATCTTCCTTTATATATCAATACAACTTGTGATCTATTTGCAGACGACTGTACTATATATACTAGTCAAGAAAACCGTAGTGAATTAGAGAATTCTTTACAAAAGGAACTTGATAATCTTACTAGATGGAGCAATGAAAACCGCATGCAAATTAACATCGACAAAACCAAATCCATGCTAATAACGACCAGACAAAAACTACAGACACTAGCCATAACTGGATCACCGCTCGAACTCCGCATGGGCACGTTACCTATAGTTAATGTGACTGAACATAAAACACTAGGGCTTTTAATAGACAGCCATTTGAACTGGAGCTCTCATGTTCACGCTCTTACCAAGAAAATAGCACAAAAAGTTTACCAACTTGCTAAAATTCAGCACTTCCTGGACGAAAGCACACGAAAAATATTCTATACATGCTATATCCAATCACATCTCGATTACTGTTCCACAGTTTGGGATGGTTGCCCTAAATCTAATTTAAAACGACTATGTTCTCTACAAAACTGCGCTATTCGTCTGGTTTCTGGCATAAAGCAAGTTGAAAGTAATAATTTGTACAGTCATCTAAGACTTCTACCACTACAAAAGCGCTTCCTTTTCAACAAAGCCAAATTAGTGAATAAAATTATATCTCAAAATACCCCAGAGTATCTTCTGCCGCTGATTCAATCTAATGCAATGAACAGCAAGCGCCTAAATTTGTTACATGTCTCAAAGCCTAGATTGGACCTATACAAAACATGTTTCGCCTATTCTGGTGCTCACTTATGGAATGATCTGCCTCCAGATCTGAAAACTCCAATGAGTCCCTACACATTTAACCGAAAACTCTTTCAATACTTAATCCATACCAACTATATGCCTATACGACACATCCGACTTCTGCGGGCATTTGTTGACCGGGTTAACCATCCCGGGGACCATAGAATACTATGTTAGCTCTACTCTTTTTCTTCACCATAGAATACTATGTTAGCTCTAATCTTTTTCTTCACCATAGAATACTATGTTAGCTCTACACTTCAGTAGTTGGTGACTTTCTCTCTGACCAGTACGGCTCCGTGGCCGTTTCGGCTTTGTGACATTCGTATCAGAGTTTAGTATAGTAAGTTCACTTGAACAATTATTGTCGGTGCGTTGAGGTATATTGTATATACGGTGCTGGCCACATATCTGTATAGATCAATCAGTACTGGATAGGTCAGTATCACACCGACTATCGTTACTTCACAGAACATTTCCTGGCATATATTTTAGACTGGGTCGCCCTGGGAGCCTAGATCAAGTTTATACACCTTCCTGGCCGCGACAGGGGTACGAACACGAGGTCTCCGGGCTCGCAGGCGAGAGTGGTAGCCCCTACCACCGTTTTCATAGAATAATACAGTAATCTCTACATAAATCCTAAATATGCCGAGTGGGCACCGAAAATATGAACATTGAATCATATCGCAAAGATTGCCTAATGTAGCCTGTAAGGGGTATCTTACTGAACTCTTTCAAGTATTTTCATGTTCATTAATTTTATTTGGATTATATAAGTTGAATTACACAGTGTAAATTATACGTTTTGTGCCTCATAAAGATTATGTGCAGGTTATCAAAATATTGGTGTACAAATTTCGTATTTCGTTGTAATTGAAGAGGCCACATTTCCTTTGGAATAGGAAATATAAACAGATGGGTATGTGTAGCTCCTGCGAAAAGATGAGACATACTAAATAGTATATACAGACTCAGTGTACATACAACGAACTCCATTATGGTGAACATAAATCAGTAATGACGTTGCGATTATATACATCTTTATCGGGGACGGGACAACACAAACAGATGTAAAGTACCCGATGAAAATTTATTTAATTAAAACGTCCTTTGTTGTGTCCTGGAATACATGTTATTTTTGGTTTTGATTATTATATATTTTTAATTGTCTCTTATTTTGGGGATTTTCACTCTGTTATTTATGTTCAACTTTATGGAGTCCGTTGTAAGGTTTCTACACTGTGTCCGTGTGTAGTATGCCTCATCTTTTCGCAGGAGCTACAAATACTTGATTGTGTGTATTTTATATTGTTATATCCTGCTGCAGCCGTTGCTTCTATAACTAACGTTACAGTTTTCATAGCTTGATGTTACGATATGGTGTCAATAGTTGGACATTACAGCACATGGTGAATATTAGGATTTTACCGTGCTGTGTCTGTAACTTGATTTTATGATGCTGTGTGCTTAGGTTGATGTTATGGCACAGTGTCGATAGTTTCATTTTACCGCACCGTGTATATTCATTCATTCATTCATTCATTCATTCATTGAGAACCTATATGTGGAGAGAATGAGATTGCGGGGGATCGGCAGGGGTTCTGGAAGAATCTCAAAACTGAGAGGGAAGACCAGGAGAACTTTTAAACAGATAGCGGTGGGAACGATTAGTAGTATGACTCTTCGCTGGCTGTTGAATGAAGGGACGGAGCACGTATGGGAATGTCCTGAGTGCAGTGATGTCGGTTCTTAACTCAACTCAACTCAACTCAACCCATTCATTCATTCAGTAGCATGTCCCTTGCAGAACCTCGATCCTATAACAACCTTCTGGAAATCCTCTCGGTCATAAGCAAGATGTCCCGCGTCCGATATACCGATCTGCCAATCATCTGCCATATCCTGCACCCATCTTCTCTTTGGCCTTCCTCTTCCTCTCTTCCGGAGCATATGCCTCTCCATGTTTGTTCTCTCCAAACTTTCATGACGTTTCAAGTGACCAAACATATTTCAATTTCATTTTATTTGTTTTTAAATCGTCGTTAGTAGCCAACCCTCTTCAATATTCAGATCTTTGTCGTATGAATGCATTTGTTCTCTTCTGTATCCAAGATATTCTTAGAACCAGTCTATAACATTTATATTCAAATGCATTTATGCACTATTTAGCTTGTGTACTGTGTATATAGTCTGATTTTATGGCAGTTCGACAGTTTGATTTTATGGCAGTGTTGAGAGTTTGATTTTATGGCAGTGTTGAGAGTTTGATATTATGGCACTATGTCTATAGTTTAATTTACGGCACAATGTCTATACTTTTATTTTATGTCTCAGTGTCAATATTTTGATTGTATCGCATTGTATCTATAGTTTACGTTTATGGCACACTGTCTATATTTTGATTTTATGTCGCAGTGTTGATATTTTGATTTTATGGTATAGTGTTGATAGTTTAATTTAATGACACTGTAACGATAGTTTAATTTAATGACACTGTAACGATAGTTTAATTTAATGACACTGTAACGATAGTTTAATTTAATGACACTGTAACGATAGTTTAATTTAATGACACTGTAACGATAGTTTAATTTAATGACACTGTAATGATAGTTTAATTTAATGACACTGTAACGATAGTTTAATTTAATGACACTGTAATGATAGTTTAATTTAATGACACTGTAATGATAGTTTAATTTAATGACACTGTAACGATAGTTTAACTTAATGACACTGTAACGATAGATTAATTTAATGACACTGTAATGATAGTTTAATTTAATGACACTGTAACGATAGTTTAATTTAATGACACTGTAATGATAGTTTAATTTAATGACACTGTAACGATAGTTTAATTTAATGACACTGTAATGATAGTTTAATTTAATGACACTGTAACGATAGTTTAATTTTACCGCACTGTGTCCATAGTTTGATGTGAAAATTCAATGCTAGATTCACGTGTAATGTGAGACAAAATGTGAAAAATTCAGTGACATTATGTTAGACAACGTGAAAATTTCATTGCTATAACGTTGTGTATTGTAAGATAACATGTGAAACAAGCAATGCTAGACTGGCATGTAATGTGAGACAAACATGTGAAACAAGCTTTGCTAGACTGGCGTGTAATGTCAAATCACATGGAACACGCCATTGCTTGATCGACCTGTACTGCGAAATAACTAACTGAAAGCTTCCATACTAGATATATAGTCATCATATACTTGTTATATGTGATAAAACGTGAAACAGACTAGTCTTATATTGACGTATAGTGTGAGATAACTTGTGAAACATGTCAGTGTTAGACACAGGTGTTACGTGTGATACATATAAAACACACAAGTGTTAGATTTACGTAGAAAGTAAGATAACATGTCTATCACACCAGTGTTGGATTGACGTGTAGTGTGGGGTAACCTCTGAATTATACCAGTGTTAAATTTTTGTGTAGTGTGAAACATCCTAGTCTTAATGAGCAGTGTGAGATATTATGTAAACCATTCCAGTGCTAGGTAAATGTGTAGTGTGTGATACCATGTGAAACATTTAAATGTTAGACCCAAGTGTCATATGTGATAACATGTGAAACATTCCAGCATGAAACCGGAGTGTAGTGGGTGGTAACATGTGAAACATACCTGTGTTAAATGGACGTATAATTCATGATAAGAAGTGAAACACTAATGCGATATACACGTGCAACGTGAAATAACACGTGAAACACACAATTCTTAGCTCAACGTCTAATGGTGAATAATGCGTGAAACACTCAATACCAGATCGATATGAACATGAAAGTGTCAGTAATGAAGCGATAATTAGAAGCGGGTTTAATGTTCTGTTCGATCTGTAATGCAACATACAGCAGAAAATCCGCTGTTGGAAACAGCTGCCACATTCTGTTGTTGGCTAGTGTAATAACTTATATCTACGCCTTTTTGCTACTTTACTTCTCCGCTTTTTGAGTGTCAATAAATACAGGTACGTTTATTACCATATTATTTATTGTAGGAGTAGAGATGTTATAGTTGATAGCGCTGCGCTTATCTGTACATTGGTATGTGTTTATCCTCCATTATTAACAAGATTTTGTTGAGAACAGTCAGACTTAATTATAAGACCTAGCCTCAACTGAAAAGACCAAGAAGCAATCGTCTGACACCGGACAGGATACAACAAGGTGATATACCGCATTTTTAACAGTTTCATAAACTAACTATAGGAGATACTAATGAATGTAATTGTGGAACTGGTAAAATGACAGTTAAATATTTGCTGCTGAAGTGTCCAACATATACAGATAAGAGAGAAATATTTTGGACTAAACCCGCTCGGCTCGAGGACAGGCTTTATGGAGATGATAGTCAGTCGCTGTTCAATTTCACGGCGAAGGGTCGCCCCATTATGCTGTGCCTGTCAATATCAGACAAAATGCTCCTAACTGCCCCATGTGAAAAGTGGAACAGACAGGAGTCTCGACAAACCAACAGTCCGCACAGGTATACTTATGGGCATGTGAACAAACTTAACTTGACTTCTGCCCCCTGTGCATTTCATCACACTGACGTCTGAAGGTGTGCTAAGAAGGAACAGAAGAACGAACGAACGAGCATTATTATGGAAGGGTTGAGCTTTGGGCACGCAGGCCAAGCCCGATAACATTCTACCCCTTTTATCTCTCTCTTTCATACATTATTTCATCCATACATTACTTTTCATGCTAATTGTGAACAACAACAACGGTGTCAATATATGCATTATAGACGCATGGGAAATGTGCAAACATCATTACTAGATAATATTGATGTAGTATTTATGCTAAGCTCATTTTGCATAAGTCTATTCCTTGCTTCAGGATATTTAGTAGTCTGCTGTGTCTTGCGTTATATGTAAACAATGGCCAATGGTAATGAGGACCACTCCGATGTAGGATTTTGTGAATTAGTTTGGCCTTATTGGAAAGTAAGCGTTTGTGGAATGGTTGTATCTGAAGGCAATAAAGGGTAGGATTGTCAGTTACATGTTTACTATAATTTAAACCCATAGCCAGTTTCTGGAGTTAGTAAGTCGCATTGTGATTGAATTGGAACAGCCGTCCCAGATTGTATAGCAATTGTCAATATGTGTTTCCATGTGGGAAGTATAGAATATCTTTCTTATGTCTTCATTAAGGAAATTATTAAGTTTAACAAGTTGGTAGACTTGTTTCACTGCTTGTTGGTAGACTTGTTTCACTGCTTGTTGGTAGACTTGTTTCACTGCTTGTTGGTAGACTTGTTTCACTGCTTGTTGAACGAGACATTGGACATGGGAATTAAAGGTTAGATTTCTGTCAAAGATGATTCCAATGCGTGCCGCCTAGTTACACTTTCTACTGACTTGTTGTCGATGTAAAGATAAAGTGAGTTGTGTGAATTTCAGTCTGAAGTCTCTGTCTGCTTGTTAATAACATATATATTGTTTTAGTAATGTTAATTTGCATATGGTTTGTATAGCTCCACATAACTAAATAATTTAACTCTTGTTGCAATGATGTCTCCAGCACATTACACTTTCCATCGTTTGTATACATTGTATAATCGTCTGCATATAGATCGATTGACGAATAAAGATATACAGGAAGATCGTTAATATAAATGTGTTGAGACTTGAGGTACTCTAATATCGAAGTTAGATGTATTGTATGATACTACTTGCTTTCTGTATGACAGACAAGATTCTTCTCATAAAATGCGTTTCGTATAATGTTCACTATTTTGTGTAATGTATCTTAAAAGACCGGTTCCGTGGCTATAGGCTTGCGAACGCGGTTCGTGAGCCGGGTACCAGGCGTTCGAAGCTCAGCTGCAACCGATTTGTGCATCAAACCGTGTCGTGTTGTGTTATAACGTACTGCTATGGGAGCCGGTCGTTCAGAAAGCAATGGCAAACTACTGAACGTAACACATGCCTAGTACATCAACAGCAGCTGAAAAATTCTGGTGTTGACTGCAACGTCCCGTAAGGGATACGCAACAACAAAAAATCTTAAAAGAAAAGGCTCGATGCCGAGAGCATCAGAATTCGTTTGTCCACAAAAGGTGGACATATGTGTTTTACAACCAAGACTCATTCATAGACCTAGTCTCATAAAATGAATCACGGATAATTTTTGTTTATTCCTGTCTTGTGACTACATCAAAAGATGACGACAGGGTGAGAAGAACAAAAAAGATGAAAAAAAAAATGAAAGCAGTGAAGAGAAAATGAAAATTTGAAAAAATGTTCATGTGTATTCGTGTTTTTCAATTTTCATTTTCTCTTCATTGCTTTAATTTTTTCATGTTTTTGTTATATTCGTCCTGTCGTCACGTTTTGATGTGGTCACAGGAGATCTCCTTGACTATATGTTATGTATTGTGAATGTGTTTGTTTGCTGATGAAGGCTAATCGCCGCAAAGTCCTGTATGTTTCGTAATTCTGTTATGTAAAGCTGCACTACTTTGTGTCATTTTATATTGTTTACATTTTCACAGCTATACCGCAGTTCACCCAATTTTATTCATACGTTAACTATAGAACCATGTCCGTATCGCTGATCGCTTGGCGGAGAGCTGTCCCCTGCCCAGCGATTTTCCTTGCTGTTTTCGTGCAAGGCGTAAACCTCAACTTACTTGGTCTTCACGCTAACTGCGTAAAGCTCTAGACTATCTGCACTACGTGCTTCTTGACCCAGTCTGGAACATGGCAATAATCAATACAGTAGTTTACTTTAAAAACAACAACATAGTGTAAGTTGGGGGAAACAAAATGAAGTAAGTTAAAGGGTTGTCGGTTATATGGTGCTACATCCACAATTTATACACTAATTGTCAGTCGACGAGTGATATGCCGGGGGTGTTTAATTTCTAGAATAGTTCCTGGCACTCAGTTTAGGCTGGGTCGTCTAGGGTGCCCAGGCCAAATTAAAAACGTCCGCCTCAATGGGAATTATATTGGGCAAAGAGAACAACATCACGCCCTGCAGGAAACTCTGGTTGAGCGGACAGGTGGGAGTCACGCCTCGAGGGGGTAGGCAACTGTCTAAATGCGAAGGTGGAAGGCACGCCTGGAGGGGGTAGACACTGTCTAAATGTGAAGATAACACTGAGCGATTCGTGAGAGAGAGAGAGAGAGAGAGAGAGAGAGAGAGAGAGAGAGAGAGAGAGAGAGAGAGAGAGAGAGAGAGAGAACGAACGAACGAACGAACGAACGAACTTTATTTTAAAGAGAGAGAGAGAGAGAGAGAGAGAGAGAGAGAGAAAGAGAGAAAGAGAGAGAGAGAGAGAGAGAGAGAGAGAGAGAGAGAGAGAGAGAGAGAGAGAGAGAGAGAGAGAGAGAATGCCATCTCGTACAATACCGCCAAGTGTAGTTATGAAGGTGATAACTGACTTGATCTGCTGCAACTGTAATTTATTATATGCAATGTTATTGCAAAGATAACCTCATCTTCCTCTAGTGTTGATTCCTTGTCTTCTCTGTGCCTGTTAGATATATTCTCTTTATCAGTTTTGCACATAAATGGAGAAAATGTACACTATTGCATCACGCCTCTATTTATCTCTCTAAGAATTGATACACACTTTGCAGAATAATGTATTGTGTTTTGCTCAGCACATATGTGTGTTGTTATAACGTGTTATTAAACGTGTGTGCTTGTCATTGGCATCCAGACATGCATTAATTTGTCGTGGGAATCTCTATTCAATGCTTTCTCGTAGTCTATAAAACACAGGTAAGAAGAGCCGTTGAGTTGAGTCAAACACCGACATCACAGCGGTCACTACATTCACATAGGTGCTCCTTCTTCACCTGGAACAGTCAGCCGTGTCCCACTAACAGTACCGGTAGCAGTCTAAGCGTTTGTCCGTCTGGCCTTTCCTCTCTTTGAGTGTCTTCCAGATCCCCCGCAGCACCGTTCTCTCCAATCGGTGATGATCTACCCGTTCTTCTGAACTATACACGCGATTCGAAAGGTCCCCGACTTCATCTGTCTTATCATGCACCTATACCCCACCAAGGAGTACATAACCAGCCAATCTGTCCACCTGGTCGTTTCCTACCACACCAGTATGTCCTGGGTAAACAATCTAACAGATGCTCTCTATTTCCTATTGTTGAATGGAAGCCTGCCATTCTGCCCGAAGCATGCATGTCTTCTCCTTTCTAATCATATTTTGTAAGTCCGTTACAATTACGACATATACTTGTGCTGTTTGTCCTCCAGCCGATGGAACGTCGTAATGACTTTTTCTACCTCCATTCTCAGACTAGATGTTGTGGTAGCACGTGTAAGATCTTTCCAGAACCTCTGTAAATGTTTCTGCCCGTGCCATTTACCAACATTTACAAAGGCCAGACAGGTGAGTGCGTGGCGCGACACTGTGACCTGTGAGTTTCGTGTGGAATGCTTTTGAATCTGCCTGAGGTTTTTTGGAACGTGACTGCATGTTCGGAGTGATGGCAGGTGGCTATGTCCCAGAGTTGACTGGTTTTTGCCTTATGCAGAAATGCGTGGCTGCTGGGCTTCTGGTTGACTGCCACTGCCATCAGCGATGAACTGTATTTTCATGGACTGTGTGGGTGAACATCTAGGAAACATTCAGATAGGAAAATGACAGCCGATTCCATCAGAGATGAACTGGGTGTTTCGTGGGGGACTGGTGTGTTGACATTCTGGTGGCGGCATTATGCACAGTGTATTTGTGCGGGCTGTTGTTTGTCGAGACTCCTGTCTTTTCCACTTTTCACATTGGGCAGTGGAGAGCGTTTTGTGTGATATTCACTGGCACAGGAACAAAGCATAATGGGGACGACCCGTTGCTGTGAAGTTGGAACTGCGACTAACTAACTAACTAACTAACTATTGTTTCCTTTCCAAAGTTCTTTCCAAACCAAGGGTCCTCAGGAAACTTCAGTCTGGTTTGTTATTTCATAATTCACTTTCGTATGATGTTGAGATGTATGTTATCCCGAAACTCTAATATGTTGCTTTATATTATAAATTTTTCTAGTATTATCGTGTGTTGTAATTTCAAAGTCTGGCTCAAAAGACTGATTATTGTGAAATGTCAGAAGACAGAAGTTAGTTGCCTGTGATATAATTCGGCCTATGCCACATACGTTGTTGATTCACGTACAGTGTTATATATCATTGCACAACTCAGTTATTGCCATAATCCTCTTCTCATCTTGTTCCTCTTGTACCTCGCGATTGAGCTGAAGCATGATGAACAGCGGGGGAGTACCCGATTATAGGCTTATATGCCTCATATCGAGATTCCCCCGTACTTTGTTGTTGTTATAATGTCAGTTAGTAAGTAGCCTTATGTGGCCGAACCACGTTACTTGATGTTTTATAATGAAATCTAGCACTACTATTCATCATTTGTGATTTTTGTCATTTTGATAGGTTGAAAATCCCTCTTAAAAATCTACGTTTTGTTGATGTAATTTTTTTTTCTCTTTTTCTTTCAGTGTTCAGGTTCGGCATTGGCTATATAGAGTTGGTAGAAAGATTGTGTTGTAGAGTGCGTTTGTAGTATCTACTGATACATATTTGTATTTCAATGATTGTATCTACTTGAAAATCTTCCAGAGCTGCTATTGTTTCATTTGATATTTTATCACTGCGATAGACTATTCACCCCTTCTTTGAGTTTACTGCTTTCTCTACTTCCACCTTGAGAAATCTGGTGACTTCATTTATTGAAATCTTTTATCGTGAAACAATTCTCTTACATACTATATTCATTTTTATACATCTCATTAAGTAGAATCTTTCTTATTTTCATCTCTGATCTATTCTCCAAAATATGAATTTTGTTTTGTGAGTGGTTGTCTTTATTACTTTGTGGACTTGTCGTGTGAGTGGTTCTCTTTATTTCTTCGTAGAGGTGTCTTGAACGATGACTGCATTTTATACTTATAAACATATGCATCTGTTTTCAATTCTATGCATATGTTAGCGTGTCTCTTACGTTCTTTCACTATGCTTTATATTCAGAAGTATTTGCCATTGGTTTTCGTTCTGACATTTTGCTGAGAATTCCTTCTGTCATCCAAGCTTTGTTATTTGTTTCCTACTGGGGGAACATTCTATTGGCTCAGTGTAAACTAATTGTTGACAGGTCCATTCGGTAGGGACTTTTTTTCTGGGTTTTCTTCCCTGTTCTACTCATTGATTTCCAACTCTAATTTGGTATGTATGTCAGAGCCTAACATGGGATAGCTATGCAGCAACATCGTTACGACACCCGGCGGACAAGAATTGTCGGCTGGCAAGATTGTTACCTGACACGCGACCAGCGGTCAGGCTGACGACAAGACGCACGCATGCCACGTGACGCCACTAGAGGCGGTCAGCAAGTTGCGCGCTAGCGACAGACAGAGCTGGGACCTGAGACTGGAAGGACGTGTGCGGTGAAAGCAAGGCGTTTGTGTAGATCTCTGTGGGTGAAAGCCGAACGACTGTCATCTTGAGCGTCAGACTTGTGAGCTGTATTGTGGTTGTGAGCGTCGTGAGTTATATATTGTATATTGTTGTAATCATCGTTCTGTATTTAATATGGCAATAAATCCATAAAACGTTGTGTCGTTGAGTCTTACGTCGAATCATGTTATACTTGTACTGTCTCACACGTGTTAGCCCAACGAGCCAATTCTAAGGTCCTGACATGTGTGGACGTGGGTTGCTCGTCCTTGTTTAAGAACCTAATACATGTAGACGTGTGTTGCTCGTCTTTGTTTAAACCATACGTCATTAACGATTTAAAACTATAATTCTTGAACTTGTAAAATGTGTCAAGGTTATAGTTATGTAACTGTGATCGTAAAAGTCTCATTGTGATCCATTACTACATTGTTTAAATATGTGTAAAACCATTTGTAAACGTACAGTACATATTGTTTGATCCTGTAAGCGTGTAAAACATTTGTGATTTGTGAAACTTGTCACCGTTTGACCTTGTCGACATTGTGATTTTGTCGCCATTTTGACCTTGTCGCCATCTTGTAAACTTGATGTCTATGTCCTTACTGAATGTCATCGTGATGTAAGTGATGTGTCATCAATGTTATTGAGTGTTCAAATACAGATAAATTGTCTTTGTGCATTGAGTTTGTGGAACGCAAAGAGTTTTGGAAAGAGTGTAACTTCTGTTGAGAAAAACACTGTTGACGGACAAACTTACGACATACAATTATACTTGACGCCATCCAAACCTAATCAACACTTAGTGACTTGCAGGCACACACCAACAAATAGACGCTAACTTATTTTCTTCCAAAAACAAAGCAGGTTTTTCCGTACCATCCATAACCTTGCCGTAGAGGTCATTAGTGGTTCCGAAGTAACGACCCTACAGTTTTCTAGCCCGATTGTCCAACCATTCTTCACCGTATCCAGGGCACTTGAGTATATTTTTCTATACTTTAACTTTACGTATGCAATAGTAGGCACGCATCGTATAGTAAAATAAATTGTAAATTGTTTATTACTAACCATTTATAACATATTTTGTGTGGCTGATTTTCATTGACGTATTTTCCCCATCATGTCGTCATTATTTGATTTCATCGATATGGGTATTAAATTGCATCTAACAGGTGATGAATTAACAAAATGGAGCGAGAACAAATACGCTGAATACCTGCTGGTACAGGAGAAAAATAATGAACGCGAAGAAAGAGCAGCGGAGAGAGCTCTAAAACAAGCAGAAATGGCTGCCAAGCAAGCAGAGGCAGAAACAGCCTTAAAACAGGCAGAGATTGAAACAGCCTTAAAACAGGCAGAGATTGAAACAGCCTTAAAACAGGCAGAGATTGAAACAGCATTAAAGCAAGCCGAAGTAGAAATGGCTGCAAAGACAAAGCAAGCTGAGATAGACAGTGAACTTAAGAAAGCAGAAATAGCAGCTCAGAGTAAGAAAGAAGAACTAGAGTTACAGTTGAAAATGAAACAACTTGACACTGAGACTGCGATGAATAAAGAGTCAAAGAAATCTGAAAGACTGGAAAAAGAAAACCAGTATAAGAAGTATCAAGGTATAGTACGTAACTATACCTCAGGTGACTGCATAGCAGCCTTTACTCAAAATTTTGAGACTTTAATGGAACATTACCAAGTTCCACTTTCTGAATGGAATATTCTATATATGAGGAGTCTATCTGGGGAACCTCTTAAAGTTATTGAAACCATCCCCAAAGACCTCAGAAAAGAGTACCATTATATTAAATCTAAGATAATGGCACATTTCATGTTAGACGAGGCAGGTTACAGAGAACAATTCAGTAAATTGAGTCCAAAATCAACTCAAACGTTCTCTGACTACCTCTGTTTAGTCCGAGATGTTTTCAGCAAATGGACTTCAGCAGCCAAAATTAACAAAAGTTATGATAGATTAGAAGATCTCATCATTCGAGATAAAATCATTTCTTCTATCCCATCATCGTTTTCTAAGTTCTTACAGGAGAATGAATGCACAAGTGTGGAAGAAATTGAAAGACGTGGGTCGGCCTATTACACGGCCAACAAACAGTGCTTTGCCACTGAAGCTACTGACAGTAACTGGGTAGCAGCGGCCAACTATGAGAAAAACTATAGTAGGCAAAAACCAAACAGGCCTACCTCTGAGAAATTTAGACATTGCATTCACTGTAAATTTTCTCACCATTTGAACGAGATGTGCGATAAAAACCCAGGGTACCAAACATACTTGCAAAATATGGTAAACAGACAAGACAAAGAGCGTAAATCGTTCAAAAGTTTACGTAAATGTTTTCTCTGCAAGGCTTACGGGCACCATCGCATGGATTGTAGAGGCAGGCATATGACCAACAAAGCCAATGCCGCCTTGTTCGATAGCTCAGCGTCAGAAGACGAAAATCCAGAGAAACATCCTGTGAATGCAGCACAGGCTTGTGATGTATTTAGTGCTAACAAATGCACTGTCTGTAACACCTTCTATGAAGATGGTATCTTAACATGCGGGCACGCCATCCCTATTGCCAATGAGGAAGCTAACTTGGTAATAGACTCAAAAGGCAGATTAGACATCCATCACGGGTATGTTAATGGCAAGTTTGCTACAGTACTTCGCGACACCGGAAGTACACTTATTGGCCTGAAAACAACATTCATAACGCCTACAGACTATACAGGCAGGCACATTACATGTAGAACATTTTCAGGCAATATTGAGAAATATCCATTAGCATGGGCATACATTGAAACACCTTTCCTCACCGGGAAAGTAAAGTGCGCCGCACTTACAAACCCAGTGTGCGATATAATCATAGGAAACTTACCTGAGGTGAATGACAAACCTCATAACCATGACATAACATCACTATGTATTGATGATAACACGACATCACCACCAAATGTCATATCACCTATTGAATGTATGTTAGCTAATGCAGCACTAAGTTCTCATCACATCATTAACGATATCATTCCATCATCATCTGATGTCATTGAGTGTGTGAACGCAGTAACAAGAGCTACTGCTAGAGTGCAAGACGAAAGTAACCAAACTGAGGCTATACAAATGCTTAGCCCAGAATTACCACCTAGTGACTCTATGAAGGAAGCATTCATAACAGCTCAAAAAACTGATCCTTCACTGTCAAAGTACTTTGACCTGATCGGCAAAAAGGCAAGAATAACCAAGAATGCGAAATGGCATTTTGCTTTACACAATGATATACTCACCAGGTATTACACCAGAGGTGACATTACAACGAAGCAAACTGTTTTGCCAACTACTTATCGCAAGCAAGCTTTACATCTTGCTCACGATATACCTTTTGCAGGCCATATGGCATATGTTAAAACCAGGTCAAGGTTATTGACACAGTTTCATTGGCCAACATTTTGCAATGACATAAAAACATATTGCAGAAGTTGTGATACATGCCAGAAACTGGTAAAAAAAGGTAAACACCCACAGGCAAAGTTACAAGTCACTGACTTAGCCAGTCGACCCTTTGAAAAATTATCAGTTGACATTGTGGGCCCTCTTAGTCATACAACAACTAGAGGGAATAAATATATTCTAACTTTTATTGATCAATGTAGTCGCTGGCCAGAAGCGATTCCTCTAAAGAACATTACTGCCAACGACATCATGGAAGTGTTCTTCCATATCTTCTCCCGAATTGGGTTTCCAGATACTATCCAGTCTGATAGAGGCACTCAGTTTATTGCCGCATCGACCCAAGCGTTCACTAAAATGTTAGGAGTGAAGCAAGTCTTCAATAGCCCCTATCATCCTCACTCGAGCGGGATTATAGAAAAGCTTAACGGGGATCTGAAGCACATGCTTGCAAAAGTAACTCAAGATCACCCCAATAACTGGGATGTATACCTACCAGCTGTCATTTTTGCTTATCGCGAGGTACCACATTCTAGTACCGGTTTCTCTCCTTTTGAACTAATTTATGGTGCCAAACCACGAGGCCCATTAACAGTTTATCACCAAATGTTAACTGACTCTACTCCAGTACTTAAACCCATATCATCATTCTTGTATGTAACATCATTGCGTGAAAGGATTATTAAATCATGTGAAATTGCTAAAAATGCACTAAAACTATCTGGTGCTACTTACAGACAGTACGCAGACAAAGGTAACAGGACTATAACATTGACACCTGGACAGGACGTTCTACTACTACTACCTAGTGACAGACAGCTACTGACTGATTCTTGGCAGGGACCTTTTAAAGTGACAAGACAAATCTCACCTGTAGACTACGAAATCCTAATAAAAGACAAACACAAAATATTTCACATAAATATGCTAAGACCATACCACAACAGAGACAACGAACAAGACGATACGACAGCTTGCACCGTGATAATAGATCACGAAGATGACGATTCTAGCGACGAGATTCCAACACCTACATTAGACACGACAAACTGCTTTAATGAGATCAAGATCAATCCAAACTTAAGTCAAGCAGAGACAAACAGTTGCAAACAGTTGATACAACAGTACAACACCATCTTTTCCGACAACCCAGGACAAACAGAATTAGTACAGCATCACATCACACTCACATCAAACACACCCATAAGATGCAGACCATACACAATACCATTACATTACAAAGAACAATTACATCAAGAAATCATCAACTTAGAAAAAAAAAACATCATCAGACGATCCTTATCAGACTTCTCTTCACCCATGGTCATTGTACGCAAAAAGGACAACACAATACGACTTTGCATCGACTACAGAAAACTGAACAAAATAACTGTTTTAGATCTTGAACCAATGGCAAACACTGACGATCTTCTGACAGAACTGACTGACGCTAAGTTCTTTACGACGCTTGACATGTCTAAAGGTTACTGGCAGATAGCTGTACATGAAGACAGCAGACATCTAACAGCTTTTGCCACGCCTTGGGGACTGTACGAATGGTGCAAACTTCCATTTGGGCTAGTCAATGCCCCAGCCACATTCGTACGCATGACACGACTCCTCCTAGCTGACATTCCTAATATTATTTGCTATATCGACGACATCTGTGTCCATACAGAGACAATGACGGAACATATAAAGACACTAGAACAGACACTAGAACGTATCAGACAGCACGGACTGACAGTGAAGCCTTCAAAGGTGAGCATGGCTTACCAAGAGATATCATTTTTGGGGTACAGAATATCCAATGGCTTTGTCAGGACAGACAACAAAATTGTCTCCAAAATTCTAAGACTGTCACTCCCGACTAATAAGAAACAAGTCCGGAGTTTGTTGGGACTGATCAATTATTACAGGCAATTCATTCCTGATTTTTCAGAACTGACCGAGGTTTTTACTAATTTACTAACTAAGGAAAAGCCTGAAAAAGTTGTACACGATGAATGCCTACGAAATGCATTTCATAAAGTTTTGGCATACTTTTCTGATAAGAACTCGAATAATCTCATCCTTAAATTGCCCAACATCCATTTACCTTTCAGATTGAGAACAGATGCTAGCTCCGTTGCGATTGGGGCAGTCCTGTTGCAGGAATACAACAACATCCTGCATCCCGTTTGTTTTATATCAAGAAAACTAAGGCCTCGAGAGCGTGCATGGTCCATTCCACAATTAGAGGCACTTGCCTTAGTAGAAAGTGTGACGAAACTATCCAGATACCTTCTAGGACGTCACTTTATCATCGAAACTGACAACAGTCCATTACGGTATATAAATGCCGGAGTACCATCCAACAATATGATTGCTCGCTGGTCCTTGAAGCTTCAAAATTACAGTTTCGAGGTTCGACATATTCCAGGCAGAATCAATACAATTGCCGATCTTTTGTCCCGTTGTCCAACCGACCCAGTAAGCAATGTCTGAGTGCAGAGTGTACTAATACACTCAGACCAACACAGCCACCAATGAGTGAATTTTGTTTCTATTCACCTACTGTGTAAGGTCTATAATTGTAATTGTGATACGGTTAAAAACCGACATGTATAATATACTTATTTTAATTAAGTCTTGTAATGAGTGTAGTATAATTGGGTAGTGTGTGTTAGAAAGAGAACATTATTAACTGTAAATATACAACAAGAACAGTGTCACAGACGCTTAACCACTTACCAGAAGCGAACTTTGCGGGTTAACAGTGACAGCTGTGTGGATTTCTTCACCGTGATATTTTAACGACGTGTGCAAATGTGGACTGAACAGTGACTTCTACAAGCGAACTTAATCCAAAAGGTTCGACACTCAAACATCAGAAATAAGAACAGTCGATCATTATCCATAAGTTGTGAACACATCGGAAATAAGAACATTCCATCATAATCCGAAAGTTGTGATACTATAACATCAGACACGAACTTTGAGAACATTTTACTATCCGTTATAAAATAACACCTGAGCAGTTGTGTTCAGACAGTGTAACAGCAACTAAATTTTGAGTTTCGTGTGTACTTCCTGTGTAATTTAAAAAGTACACCAAAATTAGCAGACGATATACAAATATTCAAAAACTTATGACGATTGTAAAATCCTTTTGAATCTATAAAATATAATACACCAATTGGGTACTTATTTATTTTGATTAGTGTAATCTTAGAATCATATTTTGATTAATGTATTCATATTACCGACTTTTTCTCGTTAATATGAAGAAACGTCAAGCAATGACGCTAAGAAATTAAATAATTATTGTAATTTATTGTATTGCTTGAATGTCAAAATTACTTCCCTTGCATTTATGAATTACACCAAGGGCCATAATTTGAAACATATTCAATAATGTGTATTGTATAAATAGACATTTTGTTGCTCAAATGGCTAACACACCGGGTAGGCGTCCACCAAGCATGGCAGAGAGCTGCCAACATTGCAAACCAACATAAGAGCTCCTGGCCAAATGAGGTCAGAGTTTGAGTGTTTAATACGACTCATATAAAGCCGTATTTCAGTCTGGCTAGATGGCTGTTGCAAAACAACCATATTATTACGTTTTTTTTCAAATTGCTGCGAGGTAGATGCGAGAAGCTGGTACTACTGATCTGACTGGGTATTATTGCAATTGAGGTAACCAGCCATCAGGGGGATGAGACCTGATTTGTGTTAAAAGTTGAACTTCATTTGTCATTTCAATGCAACTTACATTTATCGTATATATTTCTATGCCATATATGTATTTTCATGCATAACACAGGAAAAAGGTAGACTCTGACATGAAGTTAACACTACCCCAGTATATACATACATCATGAATGAAAGATGGCATCTTTCATTGAGGTACCCGGGGAGGATGTCAGAGCCTAACATGGGATAGCTATGCAGCAACATCGTTACGACACCCGGCGGACAAGAATTGTCGGCTGGCAAGATTGTTACCTGACACGCGACCAGCGGTCAGGCTGACGACAAGACGCACGCATGCCACGTGACGCCACTAGAGGCGGTCAGCAAGTTGCGCGCTAGCGACAGACCGAGCTGGGACCTGAGACTGGAAGGACGTGTGCGGTGAAAGCAAGGCGTTTGTGTAGATCTCTGTGGGTGAAAGCCGAACGACTGTCATCTTGAGCGTCAGACTTGTGAGCTGTATTGTGGTTGTGAGCGTCGTGAGTTATATATTGTATATTGTTGTAATCATCGTTCTGTATTTAATATGGCAATAAATCCATAAAACGTTGTGTCGTTGAGTCTTACGTCGAATCATGTTATACTTGTACTGTCTCACACGTGTTAGCCCAACGAGCCAATTCTAAGGTCCTGACAATGTATATTTGTATTTGTAGCAACTATTTTCTTTGCTTTTATGTTGTTGAAGTGCTGATACATAAACGAATCTGCGACTCCTTATTTATGTTTTAACCTTTTCAACTTTATAGTAATTGTTATTGCTATAGGATTGTGTGTCTGTCAAGGCGAATATTTTACAATTGGTTGGGCCTCTAGGTAGAACAAACTAAATATTATACCAGGAAATGTCTGAGGAAATAAATGCGACCGTCGTGACATCATCTACCGAGTTCCGAGTGGTCTATAAAAGTACTGGACCAAGACTAAATGCCCAGTACTCCTCAGTGCATCTGAAAGAGTCTGGAACCTATTTTGGCTACTGCTACAGGAATCGACTTTATGTCAGCCCTTGGGCGTGAGTGTACACTCTTGACACGACTTCTACATCTTTCTCTGACCATTGTAAGCCAATCTGACTTCTGCTGATGCTTCCAGACTTCCAGCACTTTCTCCAGGAATAGGCCTCCTGGCCTTAGTTATAAAATTGAGTTTCAAATAGCAAATCCTTCCTTTTTCATCTCTAATTCACACCTCTTTATTTTTTTTATTTTTTGTGTTTTCTTTTTTCTTATTTTAGCATTTCTGTCACCAATGACAGTTCAAATACCAGAAGACATGATATCTGTAACTGATTCCTGACTGATTCCATATTAAGTTCTATGGGGTAGTCATTGTGGTTTGCCATTGATGCGTATGTCTGTAGGTTGACCAAGTTAACGGGTTTTGCATCTAATTGTAAGAGCATTATGCTGTCGCTATGCTCCTACTGCTACTACTTCTACTAATGCTGCTGCTGCTACTACAACACCACACACACACACACCACACACAACACACACACACAACACTCACACACACACACACACACACACAGACACAACACATATACATACACCACAAACCAGGCCGATATGTATGCGAATATATGCCGGGTGTTTGTAAAGTCTCACTTCACTGTGTATGTAGAACTAATTTGAAAAATTAAGTACATGATGTCATCAAAAAAATGTGCTCCACAGTCCATCGTGAAGCAATATGCAGCGAATGGTTGGTGTTATCAACGAAAGAAAGAATTTTTTTTTCAAATTTGTTCTATATACAAAGTGTATTGAGACTTTACAAACATCATGTTAAGGCCAATTCGCGCTGTAAATGTTCGTCCACAGTGGATGCATGTGAACACATGGTCATTTCCACCATTATGCACCATCTTACGTCTCGCACGCTCAGTGTGTGACTTGTCTGTAATCATTTTCTCCATTGTCTTCATTCAGTTTATGATATTTGCTCTCGATGCAACACATTCTGAGGCGACTGTAACCTAGTAGAGGCCTACGCTGAGATCTCTTACCCATCTGTAATTCACCAAAAAAGATGTCCTTTGGTATTCTACCATCATCCATACTCATAATGTGTCCCGTCCATCTAAGTCTACGAAGACTGAGCATGGAATAAACCGTCACACAACCTGATCTTTCCAATACGTCAGTATTTGTGATTTTGTCTTGCCACTTAATACCAAGAATTCTTCGCAGACACCGCATATGAAAGCTGTTTACACGTTTCTCTTGGTGTGAGTAAGTTGTCCAGGTTTCATTGCCATAAAGAAGAGTACTAAGGACACAAGCTTGATAGACAAGGACTTTTGTTTTGACAGTAAGTTTCCTGTTTGCACAGACTCTTTTTGTTAACCTGTTCATTGTTGTTGCTGCCGTATCAATCCTGATGTTGATTTCCTGATCTAGGGATAATTTGCTATTTACCTCTGATCCTAGATATGTAAAATGGTTTACTATCTCCACTTCGGCGTTGTCAATAAAGATTGATGGGTTCCCATTTGCACCTTGTGACATAATCTGTGTCTTAATGAAAGGCATATTTCAGTCATTTCAGTAGAAGTGAAAAGTGTATTTCAAAGATGGTGGAAGCTAGTACACAACCTTGCTTAACTCCACTCTCGATTTCAAGCACTTCTGAAGTTGCACCATCAGACTTGATCATGCCTCTGTGGAACGATTCCACAATGGACAGAAGCGCTGGTGGACAGCCAATCTACTTTAGTGCCTTGAACAGACCCTCACGACTGACCAAATCAAATGCTTTTGTGAGGTCGATAAAGGCAATAAACAGTGGCTGATTCTGTTCACGGCATTTCTTTCTTGCATTTGTCGCAATGAGAATATCATATCAATGGTAGACTGGTTCTGTCGGAAGCCGCACTGTGATTACAGGTAGATTTAATCTCCCAGGACTTGAAGTCTGCGCAGAACAATTCTGGCAAATACTTTCTCAACAATACACAAAATTGAGATACCCCTTCAGTTGTTACAGTCGCTCCGATCGCCTTTGTTCTTTACAATATTATGACGCTTGAGTTTTGGAAATCCTGTGGGACTTGTCATTCTTGCCAGCATAGCTTATTACCTTGTGGATCTGTAGAGTGAGTTGTTGGTGTTGTTGTTGTTGTTGTTGTTGTTGTTGTTGTTGTTGTTGTTGTTGTTGTGGGAGTCTCTGTGGCGAAGTGGTCAAGCCGTTTAACTCGTGCTCCGAAGGTTGTGGGTTCGATTCCGGGCCGCGCCCTTCGGTTTACGAGTTAAATGTTTCGGAGATTCCTGTGGGTCGTCGCTAAAAGCTTCGGAGTTCGTGCTTTGTGCGACGCTTTCCGTGCTGCGGAAAGAGACCGAGCCATATGGGATAAACCCCGGTGCAATAAAGTCGACCCTATCGACTTTTAAGCGACTTTTAAGAGTGAGTTGTTGTTTTTCTATCAAGAATGATGATGACCATTCATTTCATTCATTGGGTTTGAATGTATGGAGCCGTGAGTTCTAAGATAGCTGATAACGCCTATTTAGGCTCGAAATGTTCTTGACAATGTGGGCAAAGAATGCTTGACTTTCCAGGAGGAGGATCTCCTGATGTGGTTTTTCTGTCCAGCCTCCTCTTCACAGCTCTTGTAGTCCTGGTTACTTCACAAGTGACTGCACTCTTGTGTAATGATGTACGCCACGAATTTCGGTCTCCCAGGTGTCCAGATAAATTCCAAAATCTATCAGTGATATTTTCAGTGAGTTTGTTTGCTTTGTTTGCAGGCTTATTCCAGTGTCTTTAAAGCGTTTCCATCGGCCGCCTTGGGAGTGTTTACCACAACGCAACTCGCTGTAAAAAGAATTCGTTTAAGGAGCCTGTGATCTGGCATGCGAGTTAAGTGACCAGCCCAACGAATCTGATTCTTCATTAGCAGAGTGTAGATACAAGGCATGGACGCTCTTTCTAGAACTTCAGTGTCTGGGATCTTGTCTTGCCATTTAATCTTCAGTAGCTTCCCAAGGCAGACTGTGTGGAACTGGTTTAATTTCCTAATGTGTTGCTGATAAACAGTCCAGGATTCACAAGCATATAGCAGTGTGGATAATACAACTGCTTTATATGCTTTCAGATTTGTTTGCAGGCTTATTCCATTTATGTCCCAGACATTCTTGTACAGTCTGCCAAAAGCCACGCTGGCCTTGGAGATTCTTGCATTCATTTCATCATCAATTGTGGCAGCTTGTGACACAGTACTGCCAAGATAGATGAATTTGTCCACAACACTTTGTCTATGACCATTCACCTTGATATTCGGCACGGTGTGATTATTTCCTGGAGCAGGTTGGTACATAACTACAGTCTTCTCCAAGTTGATATTGAGCCCAAAGTTGGCACAGGCATATGAGAAAGCTGAAACAAAGTATTGCATGTCTACCTCTGAGTTGGCATATAGAGCGCAATCATCAGTAAACAGCAGCTCTCTGACGGTGTCGCTGTTAGTTTTGATTTTAGCTTTCAGCCTTCTGAGATTGAACAACTTTTCATTCATGCGTAGCTGATGTCTATTCCAATGTCGTTGTTCTCGGTGGCATTCGTCATAGCTGAAAATATGAGGCTGAACAGTCTTGGTGCCAGGACACATCCTTGCTTCACTTCATTGGTGACAGGAAAGGGCTCAGACAGTTCACCATTTTCCTGTACTCTTGCCTGGATACCATCATGAAATAGCCGCACTATTTGGACACACTTTCGTGGACAGCCATATTTCACCATAATCTTCCACAATCCTACTCTGCTGACTGTATCAAAAGCCTTGGTAAGGTAAATGGAAGTGGAGAAGTTTTCAGAGTTCTGTTCCTGACATTTCTCTTGCAGCTGCCTTGCAGCGAAAATCATGTCAACAGTGACTCCTTCTTTTCTGAAGCCACATTGACCATCAGGAAGAAGACTTTGATCGAGATGAGCCTTGAGGCGATTGAGAAGAATCCTGGCGAGTATTTTCCCTGTAATTGAGTGCAAGGAGATGCCTCGGTGGTTGTCACACGATTGGCGGTTTCCGTTAGGTTTGTAAAGGTGAACTATTGACGCGTCCTGGAAATCTTGTGGCATGTCTCGTTCACCCAAATGTTTGTAAAGACTTTGTGAAGCCGCTCTATAAGGACCGGCTCACTTGCCTTGTATATCTCTGCTGGTATGGAGTTAGGACCAGGTGCCTTGCCACTGAAAAGTTGCTGGATGGCTTTGTTTACTTCCACTATGGTTGGCAGGTCATCAACTGTATCATTAGTGCTAAGTTGAGGAAGGCAGTTGATGGTTTCATCATCGAAGAAGGAAGTTGCATTTAAGATGTTGCTTAAATGCTCGGCCTAGCATTGAAGGATTTCTTTCTTATCGGTGACCAATGTCCCCCCATCTGCACTGAGGAGGGGAACTATGCCTGTTGATGTAGGACCATAGACCGCTTTCAGTGAGTCGTAGAAATTGTTCATGTCATGTCTGTGAGCAAAGCCTTGAATTTCATCAGCTTTGTTGCTAGCCAGGAGTCCCGCATGTGCCGACGTTTCTGCTGCACTACTCTCCGAATGTTATTGAAGGCATCATTTATTGATGTTGGCTTCGGGTCATTCAAATATGCCTTGAGCAGAAAATGTTTCTCGGCCAGCAATTGGTTAATGTCTTCGGAACTTTCATCAAACCAGTTTTTATGCTTTGGGGGAGGGGGGGGGGAGAGAGAGCTTGACCCAGGATTTCGATAGCAGTGTTGTAAATTACGTCCTTTAGGTCTCTCCACTCTGTTTCTGCATCCTGTTTAGCTGCAGCATTGAGCTTGAGGCTGTCTTCCAGCATATTTTTCAGAGCTGCATATTTTTGCAGTTTGGGCGGGTGACATTTAGTTTTTTGTTTTTGTTTTTTTGCATGTATACCCCTTGAGGATGCCGTGGTGGTTTGATGTGTATGTTTATTTTCGAGATAATGAAACGATGGTCTGTCCAATATTCGGCACCACACATGGATTTTGTCACCCGAAAGTCTTGTCTGTCAATCCCCCTGATGATAAGATAGTCAATGAGGTGCCAGTGTTTCGATGGAGAATGCACCCACGATGTCCTATTTCTCTTGGGAAGACGGAAAATTATGTTGGTGGTCAAGAGATAGTGTTCGGCACAGGTCTGGAGGAGGAGGAGGAGTCCATTGCTGTTACAATTTCCGACTCCGTACTTTCCAATGATGCCACACAAATAGGCCTACTCTGGCATTGAAGTCGCCAAGGAGTATAAGTTTGTTTCCTTTCGGTTTAGATGTTAATACGTTGTACAGGTCCTCATAGAACTTGGTTTTGACGTGATCTTCATTGGTCATGGTTGGTGCGTAGACACTCACGATCGTTGCATGCTTCTTTCCTTTCAGCAGGGCTAACTTAATGGTCATAAGCCTATCACATATATAGACTTCGGAAAGTCAGCTAGTTTGCAACCAGTGCCGACGTAATAGCAAATCCCACATCGGACTGGCGTATTTTCTCGCTTTCCCTTCTACTCCAGAAGAATGTGTAGCCGGCGACTACTTCACAGATTTGGCCTTCTTCTGCAAGTCCTGTCTCGCTAAAGGCTGCAATGTCGATGTTTTAACTGCCAAGCTATCTCCGAATCAGTGCTTTTGGTTTCTCTGTGCCCGACGTGCGGTCTCTATCAAGTAGCGTGCGTACATTCCAAGCTCCGATTGTCAAATTAATATGGTTTGCTCTTTTAGCTTTACCTGCTTTTACTTTTTTTGAATGCCGACTGCCATGTAGCAGAAGGAGAAATAAACAGTACTTCAGAATGAGACACAGAAGTTAAAGTGAAAAGGGACCCGAAGAGTTAATCTCGAAGCAACATATGGCAAAGGTTGCTAAGCGACGTCATTGTGTGAAAAACGTCACCGTGTAATATGTCACGAACCGGCAGTTAGGTCTGGGTATGATGAATGCAAAGGCGGACTAAAGTGATAGCGGTTAATTATTATCGTAAATTCCTTCAGAAGAGGTAAATTGAAGAAGTAAGCAACCATTCGCGTAAGAGACGTAAGGAAGGCACACTTTGGAGTCAGGACGGAAGGTCGGTCATGGATATTTAGACCAAAATTCGAGAGAATGGCTCAGTGCTAGAAAGTTGTCAACAGACATGGGTGTTCGTAAGTAGTTCTTGTTATGATGATCGGCAGGGATGCAATCTAGGTAACGATAGGCGGTTGGAAAATTATCTTGACATTATGATAATTAAATGTGTATATATTTGGACACGCCATTGGATAATGATATTATGCGTATGCTTATTGACATGGCACCGGCCCTCCCATCAACATGGGAACGGTGACCTTTTTCCTGACGTGACAGTCTATGCAAATAAAAGTTGAATGACAAGAAATGCTAGCCTTACTCATGTCATTTGATGTTGATTGAATTTGCTCCTGTTGCACTGCCTGACTGTTTGGTGGACGGCGAGCTGGGACAAAAGGGAAAACAGTTTTTGGCACCGACAGCAGTTCAGGGTACCCACCAACCGCGGCTAGCTGGTTAGGTAATGATGGAGCAGACAATGTTCAGGGCACCTTTTCTAGCCCTTTCCTCATGCTATGGAGGTGAGCAGTGTGTTTCTATAGAGGGCTGCTCAGTCGCTCAGGGGGCTGCCGAATCCCACTGCTGCTCCGGTCAGTAGAAAACGATTATATGGCCTGAGCCGCCCATGTGCAGGTCTGCGACTACGACTGCCAGCGTACCCACGCTGCCGCTTCGCCGCTCGCCCATCGCCACAGGGCTTGAAGGTGACAGATGAAGTTGGATGAAGAATGACTTGCGCGATAAATTGGATTAAAGTGAGGAAGAGTTGCGCAATTCGTCGACCTCCCCTCTCGCCTGAGTCCATCTGAGTCCAGTCGCAAGATGACTAGAGACGAATACAGGTGCAGCGGATGACCAGGGCGATATACATGCCTTGCGTGCTCATTACGTTCCACAGCGCATTGCAGGTAAACAATGAGTTCTTACGCGCAGTCTGCCGAGTCCTATCTTCACATGCTGGGTAAACATACCCTAGTTCACCGATTGGTTTGACTCCAAATCGGCTACCCGCGCCTGTAGCCAGCCTGTGACAGCTGTTGCCCGGGGGTGGTCGCCGTCGCATCCTGACAGCTACTAGGAGCCACTGGCGTGAGCTGGATGTCAGGCTTGGACCAGTTTTCTATCACCCATTTTCATCACACTATCCAAGAAGCCATAAACTATTGTGTAGATTGTGTAGATTGGGAGGATTTCAGCTTAGTGTGCCAAATAACTAAGAAACTATTTAAGGTCAGACAAGAAAGAATTCACAATACAATATAGATGAGGAAGTAGCCGACGAACAATTTGGGTCCCCCCCCCCCCCCCCCAAAAAAAAAAAAAAAAAAAAAAAATAGCGACACCAGAGAAGCAATAATTTGTTTGAGGATGTTAATTAAATATATATATATATATATATATATATATATATATATATATATATATATATATATATATATATATATATATATATATATATATATATATATATATATATATATATATAGAACACAGAAGTTCAGAAAATATATATGTATATATATATATATATATATATATATATATATATATATATATATATATATATATATATATATATATATATATATATATATATATATTCTGAACTTCTGTGTTCTATATATATAGCAGCAGTGGGATTCGGCAGCCCCCTGAGCGACTGAGCAGCCCTCTATATATATATATATATATATATATATATATATATATATATATATATATATATATATATATATATATATATATATATATATATGTTTGGTTTATAGACTACAAGAAAAAAAATTGATAGAGTAACAACATGAACGATTAATTACATGCCTTGAAGATATAGGAGTAGACGGAAAGGACATCATACTTATTAGAAAATTGTACTAGGAAGAAGCAGCGTCGATTCGATACGGAAATAATTATTTGTCGCCCATATAGATACAATGAGAAGTACTGCAGGGATGCCTCTTGTCCCCAAGACTCTTCAACTTATACACAGACAGAAATTTTACACAAGTACACTAGTCAAACTACCTTGACTTAACATCAATGCAATAATCATAAACAATCTTAAGTATTGTGACTATACAGTGTTGCTGGCAGAAAGCGAGCAAGAGTTACAAAAACTATTGGAAAATGTAAACAGACATCGTGCAGAATGCGGCTTAGATATTAACATTAAAAAATAACGAAAACTGTGATAATTAGCAATGGAAAGTAGAGGCCATCAATCAACATAACAGTAAACGGAGAAATACTAGAACAAGTAACACGTTTCTCCTATTTTGGACATGTAGTAACAGATAATGGCAGAAGTGAAACAAAAATCAAAAAGAGAAAAGGAATGGAGAAAGACATACACATGCCTTTAACATATTGAAATCAGTATTAACATTTAAAAAGATTAACAATTAGATTTGTCAAATGTTATGCATATTCAACACTACTCTGTGGCCCGAAAGCCTTGAAATTGAACAGGCAATTAGAAAGTCGAATAGAGGCCCTGGAGAGCTGTGGATATACAGAAGAATATGTCGTATTTCATGGAAACAAAAACAATCAAATACAGGGGTTCTAGAATGAAAAGAGAGTTGATGAAAGAAATAAACCAGAGGCAAGTGAAATTTGTCGGACACGTTAAAAGACATAATACTCTTAAAAAACCATACTGGAAGGCGGTGTTTAGGGCAAGCGAGCAAAAGGTAGACAACGATACAAGTGGGAAGATAACATCAAGAGATGGACAAATAGCAGCCTGACAGAAGGTACAGTCACGACGAGAGACAGTATTGGAGATCCATTGCAGCCAAACTTTATTGTTGAGACAACACCTATATATACGCTTTTATTAATGTCTCTGTATTAACATATCAAATGCCACACTCGTGTTTCGTCCCTCGTGTATGTTTTAGTGTATAAGTTTTCAAATTAAACAAGCCATTGTACATTTGGCCATTGCCATTCTTGGATGTCAATTATTATTTGCTGGCCTCTAGGATTACGTTGTCAAGTTTCCCTGACTTCTATGATATTCACACGATGCACGTCCCTATGTTCAGGTGTCTAGATCCAATATGTATATATTCACTGTCAGTTGGCTACCTTTCACCTGAATTAAAGGTAGAAACGTCATTACAGATTACTAGAATCATTAGAAGATTCACACACTGCATGTTATTGCATTCAACAGAATCATCGCCAAGAAGGGCCAAAGGGTCTTCCTCGTGAATTTTATATACGTTGCTCGGATCTATAAATAGTATCGTTTCAACAGTGACTATGCATTATCTGTTGTTACGTCTTTATAAAGGTAATTACGATCTATCGACTAATGACAGCACACATGTAGCTTTCAGTAAGTGGGACGATCGAGGAGGGCACAGTGAGTGTGCATTGTGCTACCATACGAAACCTCAACAAGGATTCACAGCTAACACATTAAGAAGATGGAGTTATTCCATATAAGCAGACATGGTCGTGTGTAGGTCGAGTTAGTCTTCGGGAAATTAATTAAATGTGCTAATTCTTGTTAAAAATAAAGAAAGACCGTGAGTAGTAATCTACAACGTAATTAAGAAGATCGGGCAGGGTGAATAGTGAATGTAGGCGTAGAAGATGGAAGTGGTAATGACGAATAGAGTCAAAATGATGAGTCAGTCAGTCAGTCAGTCAGTCAGTCAGTCAGTTAGTCGAGGTTTCAACTTCACGGCAACGGGTCGTCCCCATTATGCTCCGTTCCTGTGCCAGTGAATATCACACAAAATGCTCCCGACTGTCAAATATGAAAAGTGGAATAGACAGGAGTCTCGGCAATCCAACAGCCAGCACAGGTACACTGTGCATAATGCCGTCGCCAGAATGCCAACACAAAATTAATCCGAGAAAACCACAGTTCATCGTCGATGGACTCGGCAGTCACCAGAAAGACCTCATTGACCCGGGTTTTCTCACATGGCTCGAAAGTGTCGTATAAAGCACCAACTCCGCAGCTTCAGCGCCGACTCCCGGGAGTCTCCTGAAAAATGCACTCGTGAACCGCAAAGGCAAATCAGTCTATTCAGCAACAGCCGGTAGCCATTGTTCCGAACATGCAGATCACTGTACAGGACAGATGTAAAAGCATTCCCCGCGAATTTCACAGCTCACAGTGTCGCCTACGCACTCACTCAGTGGCAGGGCGACGGAACCATGTACTACCAGTCCAACATGAGGAAAATGCGACTGCAAACCGTAGCTGCAAGCATAAACACGCCACAGTCCTTAACGGTTCAACGCCTTACCGCCATGTTGGCGACCGGAAGTCAAAATGATGAGTAAATAATGAAGTCAGAATAAAGACAGAAAACAGAAGAAAAAAAAATCAGAAGAACAAGTGAAAGAGGAATAAAGGTAGGAGGAGGAGGAAAAAGAAGGATATCAAAGATGAAGGAAGAGAAAAAAAAAACACCAAGGAGGCACGAAATGAATGAAGAAATAAAGGAAAAGATGAAGAAGTAAATAAATAATGGGGGAGAAGAAAGAATAAGTAGTATCTATGAGAAAGAAGTAACAAGATGTCTGAATTAGAAGTGAGAGGAGAAAAAGCATGCAGAAAGAGGAAGAATATGAAATCAAACATAAGGAAGACGGAAGAAGGAAGCGCAAGAAAATAACAAGCATAAGAAGAAGAAGAAACAGACAGATATAGGAAGAATAGTGAATTTCAGTTTTGAAAAAAAAAAATGATTTTAAGACACGGGTGAGAAAAAAAGGGGTGAACATGTAAACATTTGAAAAAGTGGGAGGGATGAAGGAAAGAAGAGGCGATGGAAGAAAACATCGAAAAGAAGAAGAAGAAGAAAATGAATGGCTGCGCAGCACCGATGAACCTGGCACCACTCTGTGATCGTTTACACGTTGTTGACCCCGACATACCTGACTATCTGCTGCCTACACTAGAGCAGACGGGGGTCACGACCGCGGTAATCCCACAGCAGGACTGCAGCATCCAGTACGTTCTGTCTGTCTCAAGCATTTGTAGCTGAGTTGTGTTTCTTGTCAGTTGTTTATACCGAGCTGTTCTGTTTTCTACAGATGTAAACAGCCAGGTATGCATCTGCTTCGTCACTGTATTTCGTTGTCTTCTTGTGCTTTGGTCTTGAGCAGACATAACAATCGTGATTCTCTAATAATCTCTGTCAGCTTGTATGAAGTTGCTGTCACGTGTTTGTTTTATTTATAGCTCCGTTGTTTAAGCTTTTCTCAGAATTTTTTCTATGTCTACCTCTATTACTGAATATTTTCCCAATAAAGGTTTTCTCTATTCTGCCCCTTCTATTTTTTTTTTTTTTTTTTTTTTTTTGCTTTTCCTTTACAGGACACCGCTGTCAACATCAGCATCTTTCAGCGGTATGTTGATTTCTTGGCAAGATTACGCTCAGTAGTTTGCCATTGCTTTCTGAGCGGCCGGCTCAGTTATCCCACAAGTCACCAGCGGGGATCGAACCGCTCCCAGCTCTCGCCCCGCTACGAGACTGCGTGATAAACGGGATTACGGAGAAAGTGTTGTAACCCCTCGGCCAGAGAGACCGGCTGCCCCTTCTATTGCTGTGCCCTAAAAATGTTTGGCTGATTTACAATTTCCCGACATACCCACTCGAACGCGGCATTGCCTAGTGATTCACACATAAACGTTGATTGCAACGTCCTGTGAAAGGACATGCAACTAACGTGTCCTTGCAGTTTTGATGAATGATCTATTAAAACTCCCAATTATTAGTTCCTGAACGTGTGTTTTCTTGTCAGCAACAACAATAATTCTGAAAGTCCGCTGGCTAAGTTGGACATGGACTTCCGAGCACCCAACAACAAAAGGAAGTGCGCCAACTGCATGGGCAAGCATGGAGCAAGCTACTTGGGCTGTCAGTACTTGCAACGACACAGAGACGTGTTAAAGATCGCCATCAACACAAAGACACCATACAACGAAGCAATGCGGAGGTGCGAGACAGCCGCAGGCATCTCTCTCTCTCTCTCTCTCTCTCTCTCTCTCTCTCTCTCATCTCATCATGTTCCTCTTGTACCTTGCGGTGTCGAGGTGAAGTATAAACTTCCTCAGAGTGTCCGATTATTGGCTTCATATATCAATATTCCCATGGACTCTGCTATTTCCTCCGTCCAACGTTTACGTGGTCGGCCTCTTCCTCTGATTCCATCTGGTCTGTACATCATTGCTTGCTGTGGTATGCTGTTGACTGGTAACCTCATCTCACAAGCGGAAAAAGCTCAACTGCAAGACCAAATAGAGGAGCTAAAGAAGCAAATCAAGCTGCTTCAAACACCGACACCGACTAGCGACAATGAAAAGCTGCTTGCTGAAATAAAGGAGATCCAGCGAAACATCAAGCACGAAGTGGAACATATGGCCGTGATGAAGAAGGAAAACGAAGAAACGCTACGCACCATTAAAGCGGAGAGACAGCTGCTGAAAGCTGAAATGGAAGTAACCCGAAACAAACCAACAGAAGCTATGCAAGAGAACGCAGGCAAGCAGCAAGATGAAACCCAGCAAATTACTGAGCCGGAACCTCAAGCTAAGGCCAACAGCCAAACCACGACACCAAAGAAATCCGAAAGGGAAACATCCCAGCAGATCTCTGAAGGCGGCACAGAAAACCCACCCGGACTCAGCCTGGAGGAGTGCCTAGAATCGATAAAATTGGAGGAACGCTGGCACCAGGAATTCAAAAGGCGCTGGGATGAAAGAGAAAAGAAGAAGCCCAAGAAACTCAGGAGACCGGTAGTATACCCAGATTGACACTATGAACCTGATTTTGCCGACTACACGTACTATATAGAAGACGGAGAGATCATCCCAAGGCTGACCGCGGAGGAAGAAATCGAAAGGCAACAGAAACTCAAAATAGAAAGTGAAAAAGGCGCAAGAAGGAAAATGGAAACGTAGAAAAGCTTCTACAGAAAATACACAATAAAGGAGGCAAAAACACCAAATAAAAAGTCCTTATAAGGACTGCAACCAGTCAAGCCAGACGAGCCAGGAGCCTTCACTAACAAAAGATATCACAAAAGGACGAGCACAAAGGACAGACGCCGACCGAACACCCAGCTGACGTCACAGACACAAATCAACATAACCAGTCCGAGATAGGATTAACTCGTACCAGCGCACAAGACAAGAATTAGGGTGAATAAACCCACAGAAACCACGGACCTCAACAATAACCACAGCTGAAGAGGCAGGTTGAATGAGGCCGAATTTGGGATTTTTGTTTTGAAAATTGGAATTGGAATTGGAACCAGGAAAAACAGAGGCTAAGGTTGACCAAAGGTGATCAGGGAGACACGTGTCATTGGCACCTTGCCGTCTTGAAAGACGATAGTTTGTTACATTGTGCTTAAAAAGGCATAATAACTACAACCCATGGCAGTAACGAATGTGACTGATAAGGCCAATTCCCGCTGTAAATGTTCATCCACAGTGGATGCACGTGAACACATGGTCATTTCCACCATAATGCACTATCTTACGTCTCACACCCTAGGTGTGTGACTTATCTGCAATAATTTCATCCTTTTTCTTTATTCCATTTCTGATATTTGCCCTCCATGCAACACATACAGCGGCGACTTGCTCCCAATGTGCATTATCAATGCTTGTATCAATCATGCCCCGCTAACACACATCTTTGTATCGTAGTAGAGACCGACCCTGAGATCTCTTACCCATCTGTAATTCATCAAAAAAGATGTCCTTTGATATTCTACCATCATTCATCCTCCTAACATGTCATATCCATCTAAGTCTACGAAGACTGAACATGGAATAAACCGTCGCACAACTGATCTGTCCAATACTTCAGCATTTAGGATTTTGCCTTGCCTCTTAATACCAAGTATTCTTCACAGACACCGCATATGAAAGCTGTTTAAACGTTTCTCTTGGCGTGAGTAAGTTGTCCAGGTTTCACTGCCATAAAGAAGAGTACTAAGGACACAGGCTTGATAGACAAGGACTTTTGTTTTGGCAGTAAGCTTCCTGTTCTTCCAGACTCTTTTTGTTAACCTGTTCATTGTTGGTGCTGCCTTACCAACCCTGATGTTGATTTCCTGATCGAGGGGTAATTTGCTATTCACCTCTGATCCTAGATATGTAAAACGGTCTTCTATCTCTAGTTCGGCGTCGTCAATAAAGATTGATGGCACCCCGTGTGAACATTGCGACATAATCGGTGTCTTCTTTTGGCTAATTGTTAAATCAAATTCAGAACAAGCATTGGAGAATGCAGATAGTAGACATTGTATTCTTCCTCAGAGTGGGTCGTAACTGCATCATCATCTGCAGCTCTCTGATCAGAATCTTCCTAATTTTGGTCTTGGCCTTCAATCTCTGAGCATTGTAGAGGCTGTGACAAATTATTTGATGATTGACAGAGGACCTAGTTTGTAGTGTTCTCTGGAGATATATCTTGAATAATAAATAACAAGATAAAGGTTATGATTTAGCACGTTTTGTCTAGAGGTCACTCCAATGAGCTAATCATTCCCGCAATAGCCTTTTTGGAGAACCACTTTCCCTTTTGGCTCAAACCCCCACTGTGAGACCACTATGTATCTACACAGAAATTTATATAAGAAGTAAAATAGTTCACCCAAGGCCAGAGAAGATCTGAACTGTTAGCGCCTGTACAACTGAGGATCCCTCTCACTCAACATAATGTTGCCAGTGTGCTGTTCGTCCGTCACATGGATCATTCCCTATATTTTTTTGTCATTTTGTGACCTATATCAGTTCAATTAGTCTTTAGGACTTTAGGACTCATGTATTTATTTGTAGACAAACAAACTTCAACACTAACTGTACATTACATCTGTTGGACAAGACATCTACATGACAGTTTCCTGCCAAAAGTGGGACATACATTCACAAGGAATTGTTTACGCCACAATTGTACAAGATAGACATCATGTGATACTTGACAACATCTATACAGGACTTTTCACAATATGTATAACCAACCACAGCACCTAAGACAGTCACCAGAGACAACACTTGACAGCAACTGTACAAGAAATTCTCTTAAGACATGTACTTAAAACTGATTCATAAAATACACAATTTATTGAGTTGGTGAGTAGAGTGGTGACCATTGCCTCATCTCCTGTCATGTCAACACTTCAATTATTGCATAGAAAATGCATAAAATATGTCACACATGCAGGTTGATAAACAAGATACAACACTTCTTATTTACTCCACCACCCAATAACTCTCCTCCACCTCTCCTCTCTAATTACCACCACACCATTACGTTACAGTATCTGTATCTATCATCATTTCCTGACTCTTGGGAATTTAGGAAATCCTATCCATGGGCAACTCAAGGAAGAAACTACTGTTCTGGGTCTGTTGGATCCTTTTATCATCAGCATGGATGTTGGACTAGCTCCAGTTAGCAGCTTCCCCAGATTAAGCTTCATGGCAGACTCATTCCTCTTGAAGACAAGATTTGGTATGATGATATGGTACTGCATCTCACGGTTGATCAGGCTGTCAGTGAAGGCTGTCACTGGGTACTTCAATAATGACATACAGAATGTCCCATACATTGCAGCTACTCACTTAGCCAGATCAACTTCCCTACTGTTCCTCACATTCTTCAAGAATCACCGTGTGAGCATCAGGCTGGATATTTTCTAAGTTTTGTCTTAGATAAACAAACACTCCCAAATTACCCCACAGTTCTCCATGAATGTAGTTCATAGAACAAGATTTGATGTTAGTCTCATTTGACCTTTTGACTGACTCAAAGATCACTGTCCAGTTCACCACATTTGTAGTGCTTCAGATTGTGTCATGCTCCCATTTATGCATTCAGCTGTTGAGCTGAGAGAAAACTCTTCTTGATATTCCCACATTTTGATAGGGAGTCACATCTGGATCTAGGACTTCTGTTTAGTTGTCCCAGATGATATATGGATGGCCTCTCCACCATACTGTTCTCTGTCGACATATAAAATGGCACAACATCTCTTTACATATGTTAAAAGATAATGTTATTATACATCAACAGACACAGATTGGGGATGGGGAGGAAAAGGATGGGTGTGATCCAAACACACCTCTCCTTGTTTGATGATGCAGTGTATTTCACTCTGATGTACTGTGGGTGATATGTGTTCAATTCACCCTTATCTGTGGTAATCACAAGACCATATGCTGAGACAGGGTAGCTTAACACAATTACAAGCATTCATGTGGTCTAAGTTTCACCATGTTTGAACCACAGTAAACCTGGGCACAAGGAGGACCAGACACAGTACAGCAATCATTGTGACATAGCAACATGGGACAGGCATTGTGAAGGGAAATGGAAAATAGGCATTTACAACTGCAATATGCATTATGTATTAACTAATGGCATTTACCCAATAAGCAGACCAGACATCCATTCCTATGGCTGTGATGTTGGTGCATGAATGTCCTATTCCATATTCACTCACACAGCAATGCCAGACCTCACCCCTTTTTCACCAGACAGACCTGTCTCACAGGTACATCATCATCATCATGTGCTCTTTCCCCACTGAGTAATTTTCATGTCTACTACAGTAGGTAACAGAAGCTCAATTGCATACACAATTGTTCACATATGCACCAAGCACATATGTGGAAAACATGTTTAGTCCTTGTAAGTTTGCATGAGCCATACATTATATTCAGCCAACTGATACACAGGTTCACACACCTATGGTTCTCTTAGGAACTAGTTTATATGAACCATCCAACAGTAGAGGTAACAGTGTAATACTTCAGAGAGAAATTATATTAATTCTCTTGAGCTTATAGCAACCAGGCATCACATGGACTTAGCAATTCTGGCGTGCCACACACAACCTGTTTACATATGGATATTTGAAGCATCTTTCCTTCCACTAGATGTGAGAGGCTATTTAGTAAATCACCAACTCACTCACTCAATCATTTTCAGCTTTTTACCAAGGAACTTGTACATGTTTACATCACTCATTCCCATTCAGACTGCCATTTGTTAACTCGCACGAGAGCAAAGGTACAGTTGAGTTAAGAATGAGTCATCCTAGGCATTAAGAATGCACAAGGGGTTTGGGTTTGCGAATCTGCATGAGTGTGTCATACATTCATCAAGCATACGCAACCAGTCACAACAAGGGATTGATATGCATTTGGAGCATACAGCGTGAAAGACGTGTCAAGGTTGAAGATGCAGTGTTCAGAATTCTGGCGCACAGAAGTTAGGGTTTCCACTTTCACATTTTATTCATAAAATACTCATACATTCTTCTCATTCGTTTATCAGGCACACTACAACATTAAAGTATGTTTTAAAGTGGTACCTGCTGTCCAGAGAACAATATATTATTGAATCTTTAAGGGCATGGTTGGGTCATCACATCACACTAGCGACCGCTCCTGGTGAAATCCCCGCTCAAACTAATTAGATTTTAAAATATGGCCCAGGAATAGCGTGGGCTCATTAATTATGAACCAATCAAAAGACAAGTGCATACCGCCGCCTCCCCCAACTCGTTCTAGAACATTCGATCTAAGAATAGCCCTTATATATGGGATGGTCCCCGTTAAGACTTAAAGTATCTTTATGAAATGTGTCGGACTGGAAATGTGGAATTCTGTTCCATCATGCTACATGGCCCCTCTCTTAAATCTTTCATAGGAATGACAGATGATCGCAGAATCCACAGTTCCCAGATCCCTTAGGTGGTTTTGTCAATTACTCCTTGTCTCCCTTTACCCTACTAGAGTAGTACATTTGGAACTCAGTGATATTTCTCCTTTAAAAAAAATCTGCCCCAACATTGCATCTGTTGATGAATTTGGTGGCAAACGCGAAGACTATGAAGTTAGCCCTGCATTAAGTTCCTTTAAGTCACTGGGAGCATCAAGAGTCCTGACTCCACTCATCTGTGAACTGCTCTTCTATTTACCTCTGACAATGTTCCACTGCTGACATCCTTGCTATATTTCCTGTTGTGATAAATGATCTCTCTGAGTCACACCATTTCGTAATGTATGAATGGACCATAGAGATTCATTATGTGAAGTAATGGCTTTGCAATTAAGCCAACTTCTAGATGACGTTTAGAGAGAATGGTTGCATTCCATGGATCTCTCAACTGTTCATCTTATCAGAACTTCATTCTTCCCTTCGTCACTGGAGAACGATAATCCTGTGAGAGTGTATTTAACTGAACACTTTCTCCAACAGTAATCTTGGCATTTGGAACTGGGTTAAAATTTTTGATCATCACCGGAGCAAAGACAATCACTTCCGGGTGAACTGTATAGCAGCCGCTGCAAAACTTGTCAAGGCTAAAATCTACTACTAGTGCAGATTTGGTTAGCGTTGGACACAGGGTCTACCTTTCCAATAAGCCTCTTATGTTTGCAGATGGTAGCAATTTCCCATTATATTTCCTTGACTTATTTCTGTAGTCTTACCATAGATTTAGAGGTGCTTGTCGGTTGAGATTCTCTCATTCCGTTATGCCTCTATTTTGATGTGTTGTGAGAAGTGACAGCATTTTCTCTCCTTAGTTGCTCTATTTTCCAACGCAGCAACTGAGTTTGTAGATGCAATTAGACTAACATCTACTACTACTAATCTATAATTCCAGGTGGAACTTCCAACTAGTTGTCTTCAGCCATGCTCTAGCCAAGTGCTTTTGAGTGACTGGGAAGTATCCGTTCTTTCTCTCCCACATGAGCAAAACGTTTACATATGGCGAATTGGGCGAATCCTCTCAGCACAGAGAAGTTCGTCATTATCACAGCCACCTTTGAAGGGATGTGATTATGTGGGTTACTTCTTATATCCCAATATTGACTGGAATTTTGGAAGCAATTTTACTGACTTTGAGGATAGGACTGGCCAGGTCCTGTGAAGACATCTCGCAGATCAGTAATAATATAAGATTCCCCTGCATAATGCATGGTTCTTATTATATAAAGAGTCGACTGCTGGAGTGCAGGGATCTTTATCTTGAAAGGAGTCAGCTGTTTGAAACTGATCTTTCGTTAGTCCACTTTCGCAGACATTGTGTATAGAGTGTCAGCTGCTGGAGTTGCAGTGAGCTCTACCATATAAGAGTTAACTGTTTGGAGACAGTAATCCTTATTTACATTCCTACCATCTTCCGGCAGAAAGGTCTTCCCAATTGAGAATGAAAAAGGGGAATGACATCAGTTGTTCTCAACTTTGTCCGTCCTTTAATCTCCACCATTTTAAAGGCAGAAACGCTTTCTCAACTGAGGATGAATTGACGGCCGACGTCGGAGACGGATCCTGTTTTATCTCTTCATGAAATTTTTCAGGTTGTCCACGTTATGCTCCTAGTCGTATGATACGCCAATGACATCAGGTTGGTTATCCATCGTTTCCTGGACACATAATTTGCGTATGCTCTCCACTTCCATATGAATGGCTAGGGGTCCAGTTATTTTGATGGCCTTCCTGGAGATTCAATGAGTTCACTCCTGGCGACATGGATCCTAGTACACCAGAGAGATTACACCATCGAACATTAGACTAATGTCTTATAGACACCAGACTGTGGTCGGTTTTATATGACCGCCCATGACATCAGGTAGAATCTTCCCTTCCTCTAGTCCATTACGTATCAAGTACGCTTAATAATACCACTACTTCAGAAATGGCAAGTGACGGAGTTGATAAGGATGTTTTCTCCTGGAGATTCAATTGTGCTCACGCGCAGTTGCTTGATCAGGGCCACTGACAGGGTTACACAACTGAAGAATAAATCCAGATGTCGAATCGACACTGGACATTAGCCGGTACGAATACTGACTATCACCGAGAGAGATTGTCAGTGAGGTGTCTTAATGGTTGCCCAAATTTTCCATGAGGGTTCACACTCTCTGCTCTCAGTGTTGCAAGCATGTTATGGGGAGAAGAGAATATAGGGCGTTGTTATTTTATGTGATGTGGTGACATTAAAAATGTTGTATTTACAACAATAATTCCCCTCTCTCACCCATGCCAGCAATTAATTTTGTGATGGAGTAGGCCCCATATTCATTTACTGGATTAAGTGTCCTAATTTCAGGGACAAAAATGAATTTTTCCCTGTACTAGCTGTCTCAGTTATATTTAAAATAATTTGTGTTCTCTGGTGTTTCAGGTACCTTAATTTTTGGATACATATCTTGAACAACCAGCATGCACAAAATTATACAACAATATTGACAGGCTAATAAATCATATCATTCTGAGAAAAACAAATATCATGGATACAAGCAATTATGTTGACCCATAAGATATTTATACATCATCTTCAGTTTGCTACATTGAATCCTAACTGATATATTAAAACAGTGACACATGCAATATTATCACTATTAATGAAATCAAACCTTCTAGAGATTTATTGTGGGTTTACATGTCTGGACAGTTGCCCTCATATAAGAGACAGGGTCCATTAAACAACACCATAAAAACTCCAAGAATTGGTCTGATTTGCGAGAGGTCACCCCGGATTTTAATACCAACATAGAGATCCCAAAAGTGAGTCTTATGCAGGGTATGCCCAAGGTTTGTATCCCGTCATCAGGGCAACAGGTATGTGAGCCCCTAGCAGGTTATTACCAGGGTTTAAATCCGAGACGAGTGTTCTTTTTCCCAGGGTTTATATCCCGAAAAGCGCAAACCCAGTTATGTGACCAGGTTTTCCCAGGGTTTATATCCCGGAAAGAGCCCACCAGTTATGTGACAAATTATTTGATGATTGACAGAGGACCTAGTTTGTAGTGTTCTCTGGAGATATATCTTGAATAATAAATAACAAGATAAAGGTTATGATTTAGCACGTTTTGTCTAGAGGTCACTCCAATGAGCTAATCATTCCCGCAATAGCCTTTTTGGAGAACCACTTTCCCTTTTGGCTCAAACCCCCACTGTGAGACCACTATGTATCTACACAGAAATTTATATAAGAAGTAAAATAGTTCACCCAAGGCCAGAGAAGATCTGAACTGTTAGCGCCTGTACAACTGAGGATCCCTCTCACTCAACATAATGTTGCCAGTGTGCTGTTCGTCCGTCACATGGATCATTCTCTGCCTCTCTTCCCTTCGATCTTTCCAGTTGTCACGATGTTCTCTTCTTCTCATCACATGAGCAAAAAAAGCTGTTTGTCTCTTTCTTATTGTTGCAAATAATGTTCTAGTTTCACCAGCCTCTTTAAGGCATTTGTCGTTAGTTACTTTGGCAGTCCAAGGAATTCGCAACATTCGTCTCAGGAACCACATCTCTGTTGCTTCCAATCTTGTCCTAATTTGTTCATTTATATTCCAAGATTCACGGCACTGCAGCATGGCCTATTTTATTTTCATTCGCTCACTTTGAACCCGAGCATAGTTCACACTTGACTTATTTTTGCTTGTGGACTAGCTTTCCCTATTACCAGTGTTCCTAGACATCAGGCTAATCCACTCCAACTTCTGAGGTACCTGTATTTTACGTCCTCAAATCAAGGACGAGGGTATCAATCCTACTTTATCTACGTATCAGTTAAGTCTTAAATGTTTAGTACACAAGGTAAATTGTGGAGGAAATCAGCGATAGCGCAGTGGCTAGCACACTTACCTGCAAGTCGGGTAGTGTTGGGCTTCAATTTATTCCATTCAGGTGTATTTTTCTGTTAATATACCTGGACTCCCAGGTAAACTCAGCGAAAAATAGGTACCAGGAAAAGACTAGGAAAGTAAAAGGTTGCCGATGTGATATTGACCACATAACATATCGAGTCTTTAGGATCTCGTTTAATGCATTTATTTGTTCGCCTTTGAATGTAAATGTTATAGACGAGTTCTGAGAATATCTTGGGTAAAGGAAAAGAACACATGCAACCATACTTCAAGAGCTGAATATTGAAGAAGATTGGCTATTTAAGACGATAAAACAAAGACAATTGAAATATTTTGGTCACTTGACACGTCACGAAAGTTTGGCGATAACAATAATGGAGGGGTATATGCCTGGGAAGAGAGGAAGAGGAAGACCAAAGAGAAGATGGGTGCAGGATGTGGTGGATGATTTCCAGATGAGTGTGTATCGGAGGAGGGACATCTTTCTTATGATCGAGAGGTTTACCGAAAGGTTGTTATGGGAGTGAGGTTCTGCAAAAGGCATGCTACTGAATGAATGAATGTTCGCTGGCAACAATATTTTGTGCAATATTGTTTCTTATTTACATATCAAATTGCTAACGCTTTCAAATTACTCCTGTCGGTGAACTCTTTGTGTCACAGAAAGTTCGAAGTTTACAGAAGCTTTGTTTTGGACCCAAATAAGTTATAAACAACAATGTTCTAAAACTGTGTGTGATATACTTCGGAAGCAGTTTGGATAGAACAGATTAAAGTAACATGTGCCTGTGAAATAAACAGTTAACTTTTGCTTAGGGAAAAGGTAGATGCTTGTCCTTTACATGGCATCGCAATCAACCACATCATGTTTGGCTGTTTGTGATTTACTAGGCAAGTATACTATCACTAGTTTGTCAGTGATTTTTGATCGATTGACGCTCATACAATTGATAAAAATCACCACATTTTGGTTGCTTCCAAGTACCCTGCAGTTGATTTCAAACACGTTATGCGGGATTATGAATAGCGTCCTGTTGCCATAGACGCCGAGGTTACCTAGTCAGAGAACATAATTAGTGTGAGGTAGAAAGTGTTACTATAATGACTTTGTGAGGTAACGGTGTGGTTGGTAGGGACATGTGAGTTTAAAGTAATGGTTAAGTGAGATGATGGAATAATAACCTAGGAAAACATAGTTAACTAAATGGATTAGTGAGATAATGTAATGACTGGCTAAGGAAAAACAAGATAAAATTGTAATTTAGTGATGTGATATAATCACTGGCTGGGAAAAGAGGATGTCTGAAGGAGATATTTTACAATAATTAGCTGCGAAAGATGGGGTTGATCATGATCACGTGGCAACAATCCACATCAAAGCTAAGTGTACCTGGCATTTGCGTTTTAAACGTGTCTATATTATCTTTATTATCTGTATTATTTCTGATCTTTTAAGATACAATTAAACTATTTTAATATCACTTTCTTTTAACTACAGTGTTTGCCAAACAGTTCATGATATAAAAATATGTTTCACCTGTCTGCAGGTATCATAAACAGGTCAGCCTGGCCGTCAGATGCTGTAGTTATACTACTAAACTGTGAGCGTTCTCTTGATATACTCATACATGCATGTAAGGTGTGATCGTTTATCAGGACTGTTTGGTCGGTCTGCTTCAACAGAGAAATCTGTGGAGTAATTCCGCTACAAAAATCACTTCAGAAATATCTCCTGCGAGATTTAATATTCGTTTGTCATTAATATCTTTTCTAGTAACGCCATAAAACGAATTAAACAGCTGTTGTTGTTGTTGTTGAAGGAAGGTAAATGAGCACAACTTTGGTATACATCTCTTTAAACACACACGCCTCAAACAATACGTTGCACAATTTATTACCTGACATATTTCACCGCATCTCGTCAGGTGCATACTGCAGAGGTATATGCTATATCAAGCGTGCGTATGATTCATATTTTGGCTGAAATAAATAAGACACGTATTCACTGGTACTGTTCAATGTGGAGCATTTGCTATCCCCACGGTAACCTACAGTCTGTGGCTTCTGTGTCTCAGTTGACCAAGAAAAACATTGTTTTATAATCTCTGTAGTGATAGTAACAACAGCATGACAGGTAATCGTAATGCTTCCTCCCCTATCTCCAGTTGTACTGAGAATGATCTTTCGGAGTGCGCTGCGACTTCAACGGGGTAGTGTCTCGTTTAATATTATCGAAAATTATTAGGATCCACCTGTGATGGTATTTGGGGGACAATTGTATTCCATACTTACTGTGTGCAGTACCGTTTAAGATGTTTACATGATAGTAGTATAGCATTCAAGTTTGCATGTTTTCTTTGTAATGGATATGATTAGTGTCCGCGTCTCACAGACGTATGTCCATAATGGATTCATTGACCAGAACAGACACGCACAGAATGTCTCCTACCACTAGATTTTGGTCGGCTGGAATTTTTATCATTGCCCATTTACGAATATCATCACCAAGTGCAATGCCAGTTGGCGTAGGCATTCTTGCATAGCCACAGATCTTGGTCCTTGATTTTATGAATCATGTCTCTTCATGATATTTCTCTATTCCACCGTCTCATACCGCCCAACAGCATTTCTCTCGTTCTGCCCGTGCATCTTCTACTGCTTGTCTGGCCAGTCCTTTCGATATTTTAGAATGCTTCGCCTTTCACTACATGACCAAACGGAACCAGAAGAAGAGGCTGACCATGTAAACGATGGACAGAGGGAATAACATAATCCACGGGAATCACGATACATGAAGTTCATTCATAAACGGGTACTCTCCAGCTGTTTATGCTTTACCTCGACACTGCAAGGTAAAAGAGAACGAACTTTATACTGTATTTTCAAAGGGTTAAGAATTGGGCACGCAGGCCCGTCTCACATTCTGGAGAAACACGATGAGCTGAGATGATGATGAGATGCGAAATTGCGGTCTATATTGACATCCTGGAATTGCACATCGTTGTATAGGTATTGTGGTTCACAATATTTCTATTACACTCAGTACTTGTGGAACCTGGCACAACGATAGACCGGGTTGTATATTATCCTAAACTGGAGAACTCAACTACACATCCATCTATCATATGCCATGCCGATAAGCGTGGGTGGTCATGTTTTGCCATCTCACTCGACCACCAGAGTCGTGGATCAGCTCCGTGTTTCTGTCTCGACAATGCCACGTGGCCAAGCCATCCAGGTATTTACTTCTCGGTCTTCCTCTTGGTCTCCTCCCTTCGATCTTGCCAGTTGTCACCAAGTTCTCAAAGTCATTTCTTCTCATAATATGCCCCAAAAATGTTGACTTTCTACGTCTAATGTTTCTAATCAGTTTAGGATCTTCATTTGTTTCTTGAAGGACTTGTTCATTTGGTATTTCTGTCTGTTCATGGTATTCTTTGCATTTTCCTCAGAAACCACATTTCCACAGCCATCATACGGTTTTCAGCTTGTCTGCTCATTGTCCACGCTTCATATTCATACAAAAGTATAGGTTCTATGTAGCACCTCAACACTCTTTTTCTAGTTTCAATTGATATCTGTTTATTGGTCAGTAGTTTTTATCTTTTCAAAAGGCTACCTTCGCAATTAAACTATGCTTTAGAATATTAGCGTCTACTTAACAATGTGTTCATTCAGCTGTGTGTCACAGTGGATCACACACAGCTAAATAGAGAACTCAAGAAGACAGATAACGATCAATTATAGTACAGAGTAGGGCATCGATAGGTATGGCTAGCCTGCTTGCCTGCAGTCATCCAATCCCCATTTAGGTGAGGATGTTCTGTTAATTGCTCTTTGTTCACAGTTCGTCTCAGCCTAAAATGGTGCTCTGCGCTCACAGTTCGTCTCAGCCTAAAATGGTGCTCTGGGTTCACAGTTCGTCTCAGTCTTAAAATGGTGCTCTGGGTTCACAGTTCGTCTCAGCCTTAAAATGGTGCTCTGGGCTCACAGTTCGTCTCAGCCTAAAATGGTGCTCTGGGCCCACAGTTCGTCTCAGCCTTAAAATGGTGCTCTGGGCTCACAGTTCATCTCAGCCTAAAATGGTGCTCTGGGCTCACAGTTCGTCTCAGCCTAAAATGGTGCTCTGGGCTCACAGTTCGTCTCAGCCTTAAAATGGTGCTCTTTGCTCACAGTTCGTCTCAGCCTAAAATGGTGCTCTGGGTTCACAGTTCGTCTCAGCCTAAAATGGTGCTCTGGGCTCACTGTTAATCTCAGCCTTAAATGGTGCTCTGGGCTCACTGTTCATCTCAGCCTTAAATGGTGCTCTGGGCTCACAGTTCGTCTCAGCCTAAAATGGTGCTCCGGGCTCACAGTTCGTCTCAGCCTAAAATAGATACTAGGACAGGCCATGGGAAGTACAGGATGCCGGCGTAATATTGAATACATCATCCATCGAGTGCCGATTGGTCTATTCAAATATGAGCCTAGTACATTACAGCTAATACGACTTAGTGCGTGGGCAAGGACAGTCTACCAATTACTTTATAGTATTGGGGGAAAATATACATTCAGTTATTTCAGAACATAATATAATGAGATACGGCTTGCTAGTCGGCTACATATCGAATCTGACACGTCTTTTAGCGTGCTTCTTAGTTAGTTAGTCGACAGATCATCCTCATTGCACATCAAACCAGTCGGTCCATTAGTGCTCGGACCCCCTCCTCAGCAAATCCCGCAGCGTGTAGTGGCTAACGACACCAGTTCTGTGTTGGTTTATAAATCTTCTTTGGCTTCCTGCGTAGTGTTCTTGTTTGGCCACACCTCTTTTAATTTGCTGTTCTCGCAGTCTGGCCATGGTTGTAGATTCACAGTCATCACTTGGTTCTCGCAAAAGTCTTACTTCTCGTAGAGCATTCAGAATGTCGGCCTGGTCCATGGCGCGTCCGCCCTCCACCGTAGCCTCACCCGAGAGCTTGTCAGACCGCTCATTTCCTTGCACTCCCGCATGCCCTGGCACGAAGATGAAACTAATTTTTGCCAGCCGAGACCGCTCGAGAGACAGCAACCATTCTCTTCGGATCCACCCCATCTCTATCCTTTTGAGCATGCTCATTGGGTCGCTAAGGAAACATGCCCTAGTGAATGTCTGTGTCTCGAGCCATGTTATTTGCTTTACTTACTGCCATGACTTCCATAGTCAGGCTATTTGTGGTCTCAACAAAAGCACCAGATTCCTCCTTCACAATTTTCCCTCCGGCCCGCGCGGTAAAGGCCCATGAGCTTCTCACATGTCGGACGACCGACCCATCTGTGTAAATGACAGCATCACCGTCTAATGAATTCTCGAAAATCAACGCTTGTAATCTCAGTAGCACGGGGGAATAAATTCGTCTGTCCTTCAGAAACGACGTAGTCATACATCAGCAACAGTACCTGCAGGCAGTGATGATAGATGTTTCAGTTGTAAAATAGAAAGCCACATTGACATACACACATGCAGTAACAGCCGTTAAACCACAGGTCACATCTGCACGATACCACTACTACCAGCAAAGAAGCACATGGACCTGCAAAGCTGGATTTTGGACTACAATAAGATGATTCATCTTCTTGGAAAAGAATCACTTTCCTTGCACAAGTAACTCTCCATAAGGGCTCCAATACGCTCCGATAGATACATATATGATAATCTCAGAACAGTGCACAAAGTTTGCAACACCAGAGATGATTCTCATTAATGTATATCAGAACCGCACGAGCTATAAATGTCCTTTCGGGAGTATATTTTCTAATTTTAAAATGTTCTTTGGAGACGGCCAATTCGCTTTGCTCTGTTCGACTTCCAACTACCAAATGTTGGGAATCATCCAAGTTTTTTTTTTTTTTTTAACCCTTGTCTGAGAAGGCAGAAGCCATATACACTAAACGAGAATCAAGGGCTGATATACCATCCTTTCCTTATGTTGCAAAAATCAATATAGTTTACAATGTCAAACGAACCTAGTGTATGAACTTCATCCCGGAAAGAAATTCCGTCAAGGAACAAGAATATGACTCAAATACAACTCCAAAACCGGCATACAATGTCTAAACAATTCTCAATGCAATATGACAAACGACCTTTCTCATGAAATGAAAAAATAAAGATGCTTATCATGAAGTATCAAGGCAAGATCAGTTCTTCATTTTTCAATTTGCGAATACGTCGCAATAGACTTGACAAACATCTGTATCAGATGTTCACGATTGGTTCACTGAAATTCTGTGAATGTGGATTTGTTTATTGCCTTAATAATCGACACCACAACACTCTGGGGAAATTAATAGAAGCTGTATCTCCCGCAGCGAATGTCTCAAAGTGTAGATGCTTGGTTTTCCAATGGCACACTGATTGTAAACACGTCAAAGTCGTTGTCTCATTGGCCCTTCCCTCCCAGAGCCACGCTCAACTCCTCGCTATACGTGCGAAGTCATCATCTCATACGCTGTCACGCTTAAATGCTAACCCACCATCACTATTATCATGTGCCTTACCAGCTGGCGTTCCGATCTTGCTGCTCCAAAGATCTCAGTACTTGATGTTCTTGGTCACCTCTGCTGATGATATTTCTCTACACCAGTCTCAGTCCTTGATGTTTTTGATCAACTCTGCTGATGATATTTCTCTACACCAGTCTCAGTCCTTGATGTTCTTGATCAACTCTGCTGATGATATTTCTCTACACCAGTCTCAGTCCTTGATGTTCTTGGTCACCTCTGCTGATGATATTTCTCTACACCAGTCTCAGTCCTTGATGTTCTTGGTCAAGTATGCTAATAATATTTCTCCATCCAGTCTCAGTCCTCAATGTTCTTGATCAACTCTGCTGATGATAGTTCTCTATACCACAGCCTCAGTACATCCAGCATAATGTTTCTCGGTCTGCCTTTGCCTCAGCCTCGACTTCCACCGATGTTTGCATTCGTCACGATGTTTTCCAATGCACCTCTCATTATACGATGCTGTGATTACATGATTTGCGTCTTGTCATTGCAGTCGGAAATTACTGTCAGAGGCAGAGGTATGATACTCTCGCGTGAATGTGGAAGATAAAGGGAAATCACCACATTATTGTTCCAACATCCCATGGATGTCTTCTATAGAACTCCTAACACAACATGTCGAATTCGTCGTCTCATACGTCCTCCCATCCAGTCCTACAATTAACTCCTAATTGTGTATGTGGCACATCGCTCTCCAGGATGAAAGACCTGGGAGTAAGAATCGGCACAGCCAGACGCGAGAGGTACATCGGGAAAACAAAGCGCCTCGTCAACCAACACAGAACTGGCACTATTAGCCACCGGACGCTGATGCATATGCTGGGGGGAGGATCTGAGCACCTATGGACATGTCCGGAGTGCAACGAAGATACCCCAACTGATAACTGATAACTGATAACTGTGTATGTGGCAATATTCCAGTGACTTCCCGGTCCCTCCACAGTGCTTCCCAACTTACAATGATAAGTTACTTTGATGCATTTCCTTTACAGGACGTGGAAGCATTTTTTGGCTGCTTGTGATTCCTGGGCAAGTTTACGTTCAGTAATCTGTTATTGCTCTCTGGACGACCGGCACTAATACCATTTTATGAAAACTAAAGTCAAGCGTTCGACTTCCAAATCGCCCGCAGCTGTGTTTCGAACGCGGTGTGTGGGATTACGAATTGCATTCGTAACCCCTTCACCACGGAATCGGCTGATAAGCGTAATAATAAACAATGATTTTAATAGGGAATCTGTCGATGAACAGAGGCGTTAGACAGGGATGTGTAATGTCTCTAGATCTTGTTTCCCTGTACAGTGAGAATATTTTCAGAAATATAGAAGATATGGAAGGAATCAACATTGCGGTACGGTACATCAATAACGTTAGATATGCAGATGGTGCAGTCTTGATTGCAGACAATGAACAGGACCTGCAAAATTTAGTAGATGCGGTTGTTGCACACAGTGAACAACTAGGGTTAGAACTGAATATTAAGAAGACACAGATTATGGTCGTCACTGGGAAGAAGGAAATACCACAATGTAATATACGAGTAAATGGGCATATTCTTAAACAAGTGAATCGATACAGTTATCTCGACACAGTCATAACATCTGATGGGCGATGCCTTGAAGAGATTAGAACAAGAATTGCCATTTCGAAGGTAGCCTTTTACAAGATGAAAAATATCTGTACTCTGATGATACACTAAAACATCATCGGCATATGACAATGTCCTCCCTGGTCCAGTGATCTGCTCGCTGGTGATTCTCACAGTGTAGGCGTTGAACACCACTGGAGATAATGGTGATCCCTGTGGTAGGCCAGGATATATTGTTGTTGGTTTCGAAGTCCAACTGCCACATCTAAAAACTACTTTCCGTTGGAAGAGGGCTGCAGCGATCCAACTCAGGAGGAAAGGACTTATCTTGAGTTCAAGAAGCTGAAGCATTAAAACATCCAATGGTACTCTGTTGTACGCGTCCTTAAGATCATTCGCTGTCGCAAAGGTTTCAGCACCTGAGTGGAAACCTTCATAGACGTCATGGGCAAAAACTGCTGCATTGGTCCAGGTTTCTCTTTTTGGACGGTACCCTCCCAGGGTAGGTGGGACAACACCTTGCCTCTCTAGCTGGCTTGATATTTTCCTGGCAATTAACTTCTCCAGCAGCTTGCCTATTGTATTCTGCATGGTTATTACTCGATATCCCTGAATTTGTGTGTGGTCTTTGCCAGGCTTCGGCAAGGGAACCAGATAGCTGTGTAACCACTCCTCCTTTTAACCACCTTAACCAGTCTTTTGAAAAAGCTTACTTTTGCGGGCATCTCTCTTTCTAAGTGCATGCAGGGACTGGGCTGGGCAACTCTGTTCTTCTTGGCGGTTTGCCATTTCCTTACAGCACTACGCTTATCCATCCAAGCCTTCCCCACCTCACAATTCCACCAAGGTGGCTGCTCCCATCTTTTTGTCCTGCCCTGAAACTTTCTGCGCTTCTCGCGCCTTATTACACTCACCACATCTTGCCCTGTACTGTCATACTGGAAAGTCTTGAGCTTTGACTTGTGCTGTCTGGTTCTGCCTTTCTCAACCAATATGCTGCAAGGGTGGTGGTCGCTGTCATGGTACCCTAGGACACCCCATCTACACACTGTAGTGAGTGCAGGAGAAACCAGCGCCAGGTCAATAGCACTGTCCTCATCACCTGGGCGGCTTGCTGTCCTGGTGACACAGCCACTGTTGATACAAACCAGGTCAATGGTTTCAAGTGCAGTCTCGAGCTCCTCCCTCTGTGCGATGGAAGAAATGTTTCCCTATGATCTGCCTTTAGAGTTGAAATCGCCACAGAAAATAACATTTCTCTCGTGACCTATTATGTCACTTAAGCACTAACAGGTCTGGGAGTCCATACTCGCGTTACGGGCATAAACATTCACCAACACGAATGGTAGACCGGATTGAACTCTAACCGCTTGTATTTGTATGTCGTCATTGTCCCAACTGGACATGTCTAGCTCTGAAGCCACCAAACTCTCGCGGATGAGAATCGCTATTCCCAGATGTTGTAGAAACATTGGAAGCCGGCTATTTGGAGTAACTGATCACCCAGTCTCGTCTCCTGTAGCGCAACAATGTCGTTCCTAAATACCAGGTTTTCTAGAATAGGACACCGTTGTTTTGCGCTGGCACAGTTCCAGTATAGAATACGGGTATACCTGAGGCCCAGACGGTCACATTAAGGGACGCAAAGGTGTTTCCAAGGCACCAGGGCTGGGTTATATACTGGCCAAGACCTATTGACGCGTCCTCGTGGAGCGTCCTGGGCAACAGGTCCCTTCGGGGTCCTGGCTAAAGTCAGTAGGATCGCCGATTCCTCCGAAGTCGGAGAGTGTCTGCCTGTACGGCGAGGAACCACCAGCCTGCACACCAATAAGCCAGGCATGGGACAACGGATACTCACGCAAACCTCAGGTCCTGTATGACATCACACTGATGTTGGACAACAGGATGCCATCATCCGACATACAGGACTTCACGTTGGAGCTCAAGCCAACGAACACAAGAAAGCAAGCAAGTCTAAAACGCCTCAACCCACCACGCATTCCATGTCGCTTGCGCCTACCACGCTGTCCGCGTCGTCTTGTTTTGTTGACTGCCGTCGCTACGGAACACACCAATTGTTCCGCCATGTTGAATAGACCAAACACCACAGAACACACACGCTGCGAAAATCTACTCAAGGATTGCTTCGCACAATGCAAGAACTCCGTTGCATCATCACAGATCTTGAGAAAAAACTCCTGGTTTCACATCCTGGCACACATTTTATGCGCAAGAGATGAAAATATCCATCTCCTGCGCGAAAAAAGGCGACGATTACAAACAGCACAACCGTCCACCGCCATCTTGACCGGAAGGCAGAAAATGCAGAAAAGAAATTCCGGCTGCTGTGGAGGCGGAAGTACAAGCTTTGATTTTCGAGAATTCGTTAGACAGTGATGCTGTCATATACACAGATTGGTCGGTCGTCCGACATGTGAGAAGCTCATGGGCTTTTACGGCGCAGGCCAGAAGGAGAATTGTGAAGGAGGACTCTAGTGCTTTTGCTGAGACCACAAGTAGCCAGACTATGGAAGTCATGGCAGTAAGTAAAGCAATAACATGGCTCGAGACACAGACATTCACTAGGGCATGTTTCCTTAGCGACTCAATGAGTATGCTCAAGAGTATAGAGATGGGGTGGATCCGAAGAGAGTGGTTGCTGTCTCTGGAGCGGTCTCGGCTGGCAAAGATTAGTTTCATCTTCGTGCCAGGGCATGCGGGAGTACAAAGAAATGAGCGGGCTGGCGAGCTCGCATGTAAGGCTACTGTGGAGGGCGGACGCGCTATGGACCAGGCTGACATTCTGAATGCTCTACGACAGTGTTTCTCAACCTTTTTTGGCCCGTGCCCCCCTTCACCATATTTTCAGAACGTCATTCCCCCCTTTCCTATCAAAAATTTTGTCCGTGCCCCCCCCCCCCCTTTCACCGTATTTTCAGAACGTCATTCCCCCCAACGCTTTCATATTACCTATCTAAACATCCCCCACCCCTACACAGTATACGTTAAAATGTAAGGTAAATTTAATAGCACATACTAAAACAAGTCTAGACATCCACATACAACATGATTTGTGGGTCTACTGACTTTATAAAATGAATTTTAGAAAGATGAGACGTACTTAACTGTAAAGTATGAAGGGAAAAACAATATCAAGTAATCGGTTCTTGTACTAACGCGATCTTGAAATGGTCTTCACCCCCCCCCCCCTGGAAACTCTAAAATTCACGCCTGGGGGGGGGGGGGAATTCCCCACCGGTTGAGAACCACTGCTCTACGAAAAGTAAGACTGTTGCGAGAACCAAGTGATAACTGTGAATCTACAACCATGGTCAGACTGCGAGAATTGCAAATTAAAAGAGGTGTTGCCAAACAAGAACACTACGCAGGAAGGCAAAGAAGATTGATTAACCAACCTAGAACTAGTGTCATGAGCCGCTACACGCTGCGGGATTTGCTGAGGAGGGAATCCGAGCACTTATGGACTGAATGGTACGATGTGCAATGAGGATGATCTGTCGTCTAACTAACTAAGATGAAAAACATACTGACCAATAAAAAGATATCAATTGAAACGAGAAAGAGAGTGTTGAAGTGGCACATAGAACCTAAAATTTGGTATGGATGTGAAGCGTGGACAGTAAGCAGTCAAGCTGAAAAACATCTGATGGCTGTGGAAATGTGGTTTCTGAGGAAAATGCAAAGAATACCATGGACAGACAGAAAAACCAATGAACAAGTCCTTCAAGAAACAAATGAAGATCGTAAACTGATTAGAGACATTAGACGAAGACAGTCAAACTTTTTTGGGCATGTTATGAGAAGAAATGAATTGGAGAACTTGGTGACAACTGGCAAGATCGAAGAGAGGAGACCAAGGGGAAGACCGAGAAGTAAATACCTGGATGGCTTGGCCACATGGCATGGTCAAGACAGGAACACGGAGCTGATCCACGAATCTGGTGATCGAGTGAGACGGCAGAAAATGACCGCTAACGCTTATCGGCATGGCACATATGATGGATGGGTGGAAGCAATGATACAAAAATAAGCGTACACAAGTATCACATCAGCTGCGTCCCTAGAACTATAACTGGGAATGTCTTCAATCTGACACTAACCACTGATTATAGTGAAGTCAGACGTGGAGATATGTATGCCAACGTGGAGAATAGAAAAGAAATGTTTTCACGCGGCTGTTGTGTTTAAACGCGAGACAGGTGACATACTGGTTGAAGAAACAAAAACATAATTTACCGTTATGTCTGAATGCATTGACCTCGCCATCCCAACACCCGGAAGGTTTTTTCTTCTTTAAAGTGTGTTCAGAAGCAGTTTCCTGCTGTGAGTTTACGACGTGATAGGGCCATTATATATATATATATATATATATATATATATATATATATATATATAACGGAGGAAATGCAGCCAGATGAGGAACTAGTCACCCGGCCGCGAGCCACAGGTACTGCGTATATTAAAGGCTACACTGTGTTTACCTTCCAGCGGGATAGACACCAAATGCCGCCGAGATGATGGACACAACACATTCTTAAACATTGTGGGACATACGTTCACGACGCTGGTATTTAACTCATGACTTCTTGTCCTTGATTTGGAGACGTAAATTACAGGTACTTCTGAAGTCAGAGTGGGTTCGCATTATGGCCAGAGACACTGGTAATAGGGAAAGCTAATCCACGCGCAAAAATCAGCCCATGGCACTAGAAGTAGTTGCGCGTGTATGGACTACGTTTGAGCTCAAAGCGAGCAAAGACCCCCCCCCCCCCCCCCAAAAAAAAAAATATAGATGTTGTGGCAGATGTGATCCGCTTGTACTTCCCGATAGCTAGTCTCCGTGGTCAAATAGGTACACCGCCTGCCTTGTACTCTGAAGGTCGTGGATTCGATTCACGAGTGAAGATTTCTCTGAGACTCTTGAGGGTCATCACCGGAGCTACGGAGTTCATGATCTGTCCTACGCTTTCGACAGGCCGCCTTGTGGAAAGAGACCGAGCCATGTGGGATACAACTCTGCACAATGAAGTCGATACTCGCGCCTTTTAAACCCTTGTTTGAAACTTCCCGATAAACCAAAGGAATTATATTTGAGCAGGGAAAACAAGACCTCTTGACCTCAGACATATGGTGCGACCGCGCTGGCAAGCTGTCTTTATTTCATTATCCATTGTTGTAAACTATACTCGCATACACCAGCAATGGTAGTAACTACCGCCATTAACGTGTTTTTGGAAATTCATTTCATCATGTTTTCCATAATCAGCATTGTTCAGTCAGTAAAGACTTTATCATCAGAATTATATAAAACATTATTAAAATGAAATATCAGCCGTTAGGTTATTCCTGCTACGATAGAAATAACATAAGAAGTATATTCACAAGCAACGACCACAGAGGCACGATGGGGAAAAGAATTATTAGAAATACGCTAGAAGAGAAGCACGTGACAGAAATCTTTAAGGCCAGCATTAGAATAATGTTGAACTGATTGCTATTCTGTTTGTAACTATTCCACATGTGTACTTGTAATACTGTACTTATTACCTGAAAGATGAACTGTTAGTATATTGTGTTGATCCTAGATGTTACACTTTACACTTTACATTAGTGTCAAATCATTATTGCGATATAGGAGATGAGTAATATTGATTACAAAAATAGATTTTATATTACGTCCTGAATACATTGAATAACACAGAAAACGTTCAATAACCATTCCGAGATATTAGAAGAAGCAGAGGAAGAAGGAGGGGAGGAAACAGAAAGGGACGAAGCAAGAGAAGGAAGGGTGGTATAATCAGAGAAAGATGACGAAAAGTAGGAGAAGGAAGAGGAGTAGTAGGAAGATGTAGAAGATGTAGAAACAAGAATATTGTTTGTTGTTTACTTGGATGTCGCCACGGGGACCACGTTAGTGTAGAGGCTAGACGCCGGCCTGCCCAACAGATGGTCGTGGGTTCGAAAATTGACTTGGGGTCCCAGGTGGACCCAGCGTAAAACGGTTACCTGGAAATGTCTGCGAAATGAAGGAGACAAGTGGGATTATGACCATGTGAACCACTGGGGTAAGATCAGACAAATATGGATTTAACACACTGTGCCAAATGTTTTGATGTTTATTTTTCCTCATACTGTGCCCAAAACATTTTAACTGCTGCTATGGAGTACTCATTTACATCGTTTTTCTTACTTTCGGTAAGTTGGGGAATCATGAATTAATAGGCATGTGTAAAAAAAAAAATGGTCTGCCGTGGTTTTGCTTCTTTCCAGTGCCTGGGGACGTCTGTAACCATTGTCTCTATAAAGAGGACATCTGCTTTTCACCGCGAATGTGAGACCATAACAAACAGCTAGCTGTCGGCAGTGAGGGGGGGGGGGTGGGGGGGGGTGGGGGGGGGGAGGTGGAGTGGTGAAAGATGGGATAGCCTACACGGTATACATTCTTGCTCAAGGAGCAAAAGCGAGAGCAGAGAATGATCTACTTCTCCTCACTAGGATAAGGGGATACCCCTACCCCGTCAATCATGTCAGAGTGGAACAAAAGATAAACAGCTTTAGCAATGATCTTATAACACAGATGTCAGATGGTCGTGTAGGGATATGACTACGTCCTACTTAGCAGGTTTTATGATGTTGTTCAAAACAGAACTAAACATCTGTTTCCATATTTTGTTTTCATCTTTTATGATTAATATGTAATTATCATTGTGGTTTTTGTTATAAATCCAGCAGTGCTTGGTATCTCTCATTTCATCACAATCTATATAACGATTGATGCATGCGGCTATTCACCAGCTGTTGGTTTGTTCAGTATAAAGACGTCCATATGCCTCGCACGTTAGATCATGTGTGTGTGTGTGTTTATCTCTCTCTATCTCTCTTTATTTCTCTCTCTCTCTCTTTCTCTCTCACACACACATACACACAACCCTAGCCTCTCTCTCACACAACCCTAGCCTCTCTCTCACATAACCCTAGCCTCTCTCTCACATATCCCTAGCCTCTCTCACACAACCCTAGCCTCTCTCTCACATATCCCTAGCCTCTCTCTCACACAACCCTAGCCTCCCTCTCACACAACCCCAGCCTCTCTCACATAACCCTAGCCTCTCTCTCTCAACCCTAGCCTCTCTCTTACACAACCCTAGCCTCTCTCTCACACAACCCTAGCCTCTCTCTCACATAACCCTAGCCTCTCTCTCACACAACCCCAGCCTCTCTCTCACATAACCCTAGCCTCTCTCTCTCAACCCTAGCCTCTCTCTCACACAACCCTAGCCTCTCTCTCACACAACCCTAGCCTCTCTCTCACACAACCCTAGCCTCTCTCTCACACAACCCTAGCCTCTCTCTCACACAACCCCAGCCTCTCTCTCACATAACCCTAGCCTCTCTCTCTCAACCCTAGCCTCTCTCTCACACAACCCTAGCCTCTCTCTCACATAACCCTAGCCTCTCTCTCACACAACCCTAGCCTCTCTCTCACACAACCCTAGCCTCTCTCTCACACAACCCTAGCCTCTCTCTCACACAACCCTAGCCTCTCTCTCACACAACCCTAGCCTCTCGCTCACACAACCCTAACCTCTCTCTCACACAACCCTAGCCTGTCCCTCACATAACCCTAGCCTCTCTCTATTTATTTGTCTCTCTCTCTCTCACACACAACCCAGCCTCTCTCTCACATAACCCTAGCCTCTCTCTCACACAACCCTAGCCTCTCTCTCACACATCCCTAGCCTCTCTCTCACACAACCCTAGCCTCTCTCTCACACAACCCTAGCCCCTCTCTCACACAACCCTAGCCTCTCTCTCTCTCACAACCCTAGCCTCTCTCTCACATAAGCCCAGCCTCATTCTCACACAACCCTAGCCTCTCTCTCACACAACCCTAGCCTCTCTCTCACACAATCCTAGCCTCTCTCTCACACAACCCTAGCCTCTCTCTCACACAACCCTAGCCTCTCTCTCATACCCCTATCCCCATAATTTCAGCAGAGTGGTTGAGTCAACGAAAATGTTCACATCCTTGTTTACAAACGTTTAAAAAAAAAACACCCTTTATTTAGAATAATTTACACTTTAGTAGAGTGATATTAGCTTGGCAATTGAAACATGTTACATGACATCATGCAGATATGAATAAAGCCTAATCCCTAGAACGTGTCTACTGAATGGTTTGAGCTTGGCATGTCAGCCCCAACAATTGTCCTTTATACCCCACTTGTGCTAAGTTTAACATTTTATTGACTTCAGCAAATTCCCCATTGCCATGAAAGCTCCTCTTGCCTTGTGTATTCGTATTTTATCATCTGTGTATGTTTCCCCATTGTGTCCATATGACATTCCAGAAAGGTGGATGATTCTGCCTTTGAAGTGAGATTTCACCAAGGGAGATAGGCTATTTCGTTTGGTTTAATCTCTTTATCGTTGTCTTACCTCTATGAATGTTTGGATCTGTTGTGACATCTCTTCAAGCGTTATTAATTGAGGAGTACGAAGTCCGAATCATCAAGTTGTTTTGTTAGAGTCCAATGAATTCTATTTCATGTGGCGGTTGCTGTTGTCTTCATAATCCAGTCTATGGTCAGTTAAAAATAATATTTGTGATAAAAGATATCCCTGTCTCATTCCTGATTTTTTTGTGAGATCCCATAGTGCCGCATCAGCCTCCAAAAGGATTCCCTATCAATGATGTCAAGGTCATTTTCAAGATCCACACATCCAATATAAAGTGGCGAATGCAGCTTTATTATTATGCGTAACGTTTCTGTCTGGTCCTGTAGGATCTATTTGATCTAAAGCATTTTTGTTCTTCTTTTTGCTGTTTTTCATCAGCATCACTTAATCTCTCCAGAATGATCCTGCTTAATATGTTCCCAGGCAGTGACGATAACGTTATTCCTCTATAGTGGTCACATACCTACAGTCCCTCTGTCTTTGGCACTTTACCAGATATCCATCTTTCCAGTCTGCTGGTATTTCTTCGGCCTCCCAGGCGCTACCAAGTAATGTATGCAAGGATATCATGTAAGCCAGCAGTTTTCTGTCTTTCAGTAGTCTGATAGCTTTTCTAATTTCCTCTTTAGATGTCTTTTCAGTTGATATAAAGTTCCACTTCTGCCGGCTGAATATCAGGACTGTCATTTCGAACTGCTTTAATCAGAAGATCCTTAAAGTATTCAACCCATCTGTTCATTTGATCTTTACTGACAGTGAGAACTTCCCTATTTACTATTGTTGATGAGCGCAGTGTTTGGTTATATTTTGCTATCAATTTACTTGTGGCACTGGAAAAGTCTCTGAGGTTTCCCTTCATGCTACATTATATGCATATCTTACTAGGGCATTTTAATATTTGTTTGTTTGTTTGTTTGTTAAATCCGCCCTCATGTCTTCCTTAACGTCTTTCTTAACTTATGTATATTTTTCTTGGGATCTGGCTTTAGCAGCTATGGGTTTGCTATTAATTAAGTCTGCTTTTTATATTTCCTGTCTACTTTTTTCCTTGAGGGTTTGCTCCGTTATTCATACTTTATGTTTATGTTCCCTTCTTCCACGGACTTCCATGCATGCGTCATTCCAAATGCTATTAGTCTGTTGCTAACTCTTTCCATGCTCTCTTCTGCACGCTGCAAGAACATAAAATATATCGGAGTATAGAAGCTAGACAAGAGGGCCATGCGGGGAACCATAGAAAGCAGAACTAAGTGTTGACAGTAGTTACAGAGAGACACTGTGGACAAATAGTTCAATGTGCAAGAAGACAATCTGCTGGATAACTAACTAAAGAATCACTTTGAGGTATTTGGTTGTGAGTTTAAAGTCCATCAATCTATTCCACGCATTGAGATGTTTTCAGTATTTGTTGTTTGCCCTATACTTTCATAGATCGATCGGAATTCGATGTGAGGTGTGGTCAGTATCACATCTGCCGCCTTATCTCCCTGAACATTTCCAGATGCCAGTTTTGTGTCTTTCCTAATTCTTCTGAATCAATTGCCTAATCCTTAACGATGGTGTCTTTTGATGCGCATCTATCAACAAGTGTACACAAGAGGAGGTGAGATGGTTGCCGTCTAGCTCTAAAGCCAGATTTGTTTGGGTATAATCACATGACCGCACTTGATTGGGATTCATTATCACCAGATACACTTGTATGGGATTCATTATCACCAGATACACTTGTATGGGATTCATGTCGATGTGATCACTGTCTTCAGTAATCTGACCAAGCCCAGTTGTCTTTATGCACACTCGTGTTTGGATTATACAACTTGTAATCTAATACCTTGATGCAATGGTTTATTAAGTATTCATGTAGGTGACAGGCGGGTTCGCGTGCGCGCTGGCACACATATACTCACAAATACAGGCACGTGCATTAAATGTATTGAAGTAAATTATCTGGTGCAGTGCTATAAACAACATGCACAATAAGACAATCTGAGAATATATTCCGCTCTGTCTAAGACATCCTGGCAACACCCCCATCACGGCTTAAGCTAATATCGATGTTGCTTTGAATTGCTATTGTATAAAGTTCGCCGACAGGTCTCTCTCTCTGTCTCTCTCTCTCTCTCTCTCTCTCTCTCTCTCTATCTCTCTCTCTCTCTCTCTCTCTCTCTCTCTCTCTCTCTCTCTCTCTCTCTCTGGCAATATTTCTCTAGCAATCGCTCTCCTTTTTGTCTTGGTATGGCCCTCCCTCAATCAGTCTCTCTCGTTTTCTTCCTGCTTCTGCATGTCTTTCGCCCGTCCTATTTCATCACCCCTTCTCTCTCATACACATACAGGTTCTCTAAAACACACATACGCAATACATGCTTTAAAAGCAACGAACACATTACATGGTGCAGCACAATAAATACCCCATGCGTTCCCAACATTCTCAGTTGGTTATTTCCCGCTATTTCACCTTCTGTTTTCTGCTATAGAGGCCGAGCCCTGATCCCTTTTATCTGTCTGCCCTTTATAGTTAGATCCCAGAATTAGCGCCAGTTCCAGGAAGTTATATAATTCTCCGACTGATTACATGATGCCAAGTAGGATGCTGTGGTGTTATCTTGTTTTCGCATAACTGAGACGACACTGGGACTGCTGTTTGTTTGTACTTGTGATAACTTGGCTTTGGCGTTTGCTTTTTACACAATTTTTCAAATCCTGGTGTTTATTTTATTCTAGTGTATGTAACCTATTCATGTTTGACATAAAGCTGCCGTTGTTGATGACATGTGGAAAAAAGCTGAAGAATATAGACACATTCTGTTTGAGTGCATTCGCAAGAGAATCAGTCGCCGTGAAATATTTGCATTAACAGTTTCGCAGAAATCTGCCTTATTTGAGTTGCGTCAAGAACCGACATCACAGCCCTCGGAATATTCCCAAACGTGATTATCCTTAACTTCAGCAACCAGCGACGAGTCCTAATACCAATGATACCATTAGCATTACTTATACCAAATTAAGGTGGAATGTACCTGGGGCAACTCGACAAAGCACATATGTAGATACACAAAGGGACGTGTGTTCAGACACATATACATCGGAAAACAAGAACACATGGGTAGAAAGCAGAAGTATCCCAATCCATTCCGAGAAGGGTTATCCATGAAACACAATGACACAAAAGTAACTACTGTTGACATCAGATCGAGGTCAGTTACTGCTGTTGACATCGTATCGAGATCAGTTACTGCTGTTGACATCAGATCGAGGTCAGTTACTGCTGTTGACATCAGATCGAGATCAGTTACTGCTGTTGACATCGGATCGAGATCAGTTACTGCTGTTGACATCAGATCGAGGTCAGTTACTGCTGTTGACATCAGATCGAGATCAGTTACTGCTGTTGACATCAGATCGAGGTCATTTACTGCTGTTGACATCGTATCGAGATCAGTTACTGCTGTTGACATCGGATCGAGGTCAGTTACTGCTGTTGACATCGGATCGAGATCAGTTACTGCTGTTGACATCAGATCGAGGTCAGTTACTGCTGTTGACATCAGATCGAGATCAGTTACTGCTGTTGACATCAGATCGAGGTCAGTTACTGCTGTTGACATCGTATCGAGATCGGTTACTGCTGTTGACATCGGATCGAGGTCAGTTACTGCTGTTGACATCGGATCGAGATCAGTTACTGCTGTTGACATCAGATCGAGGTCAGTTACTGCTGTTGACATCAGATCGAGGTCAATTACTGCTGTTGACATCAGATCGAGGTCAGTTACTGTTGTTGACATCAGATCGAGGTCAGTTACTGCTGTTGACATCGTATCGATGTCAGTTACTGCTGTTGACATCGGATCGAGATCAGTTACTGCTGTTGACATCAGATCGAGGTCAGTTACTGCTGTTGACATCAGATCGAGGTCAATTACTGCTGTTGACATCAGATCGAGGTCAGTTACTGCTGTTGACATCGTATCGAGATCAGTTACTGCTGTTGACATCGGATCGAGATCAGTTACTGCTGTTGACATCGGATCGAGATCAGTTACTGCTGTTGACATCAGATCGAGGTCAGTTACTGCTGTTGACATCAGATCGAGGTCAATTACTGCTGTTGACATCAGATCGAGGTCAGTTACTGCTGTTGACATCAGATCGAGGTCAGTTACTGCTGTTGACATCAGATCCAAATCAGTTACTGCTGTTGACATCAGATCGAGGTTAGTTACTGTTGTTGACATCAGATCCAAAAGTAAGTTACTGCTGTTGACATCAGATCGACGTCAGTTACTGCTGTTGACATCAGATCGAGGTCAGTCACTGCTGTTGACATCAGATCCAAAAGTCAGTTACTGCTGTTGACATTAGATCGAGGTCAGTTACTGCTATTGACATCAGATCGAGGTTAGTTACTGCTGTTGACATGAGATCGAGGTCAATTACTGCTTTTGACATCAGATCGAGATCAGTTCCTGCTGTTGACATCAGATCGAGGTCAGTTACTGCTGTTGACATCAGATCGAGGTCAGTTACTGCTGTTGACAACAGATTGATTGATTGATTGTTCTAGGAACCGACATCACAGCATTCGGGGCATTCCCTTAGGCGCTCCGTCCCCATCCTCAGCAGCCAGCGATGAGTTCCAACACCAATAGTACCAGTAGCAATCTGATTATATGTCCGTCTCGCCTTTCCTCTGAGCGTCGAGTGTCGGCCAGATCTCCTCGTCACTCCTTGCTGCCTCATTCTTGCCAGACTGACATCAGATCGAGGTCAGTTACTGCTGCTAACATCATATCGAGGTCAGTTACTGATGTTGACATCAGATCGAGGTCAGTTACTGCTGTTAACATCAGATCAAGGTCAGTTACTGCTAATTTTATTTAAACAATGGCATGTCCTTTGCAGGACGTTGCGATCCAAAAAAAAAAAAAGAAGAAAGAAAGAAAGAAAAAAAAAGATTACATATAATCAGTGAAAGAAATTGGAATACTTCAACAGATAGCTAATGTCATAACATTTAATCAATGACAGAGATAAGAATACTTCAACATAAATCTCATGTTAGTGCATATAATCAACGCGAGAATTGGAAATACTTCAACATAAAGCGAAGACATGTCAGACAGATGTAGGAGTAATATGTAGAATCTTGTATATTGTAGCTGAAGAGGGAGTAGTGAGCCACTGTTATAGAATGTACCATCAGAGAAATAAATTACCTTAACCGACAGAGGGCGATACTCACTCGTAAGAGCGCACAAGACAATAACAGGGTAAAAAACCCACAAAAACCACGGATCTCAACTCTAACCACGGCTGAAAGAAGCAGGTTGAACGAGACCGAATTTGGAATTTTTGTTTACGAATCAAGTCAAGAGGGCGTTTTCCTCTTTGTCTTCTACATCTGTCGTATTTATCTTCTTTGTTGTTTTGTTTCCCCCTTATGTATCATCTTTCTATCTGTTCCTCTTCTACCTCCTGAATCAAACTTTACTTTCATTAGTGGTAGTAGGATTGACATTGTCTATTTATATTTCAGTCACAAGTTTCCAGATCCGATCCGATTTGCAAGAAAAACAACTTTCCAGCTCGTTCAATCCGCTTCTTTAGCTTTGGTTGTAATTAAAGTGTTTCATAGAGCGATTTTAAATCCTGTTTCTTCTTTGTCGGTGAGTTGTCTTTTCTGTATGACAGATTTCATGCCTGTGATGTCATTTGGGGATTTGAACGGTGCGGTTTTCTTTGCGTTGATCACTTTCCGTCTGTCAGTGAAGGCTCGTTGCACGTCGGTGTTTAGTTGATGTAGTCCTTAGGGCCGTCCTCCCTGGCCTAGGTGTTAGCGTCTTTCTCCGTAATCCCGTATTCTCTCGTGAGTGACGTGATGTGCGCGAGAATTGGTAGCGGTTCTCTCCGTGTCGGTAACTTTCGGGGTATGTGAGCCGGTCGCTCAAAAAGCAATGGCAAACTACTGAGCGTAATCTTGCCTAGTAGTCTTGCTGAAAAATGTTGGTGTTTAATGCAACAAAAAAAATGTCCTTATAACTCATCGTTTCTTTGCTTTCTGTTGTACTTTGTCTCTCTGCGTCCATCTCTAGAAGCATCTTTCCCACCTGTGCAATTAGCCCCCCCCCCCCTTGCCCCTCCCCCAGTTGCTTTTTCACGGTACAAATCTACATGCCTTGGAAATTGTTGGTCATTGCAAATGGATTGCTAGCTTCTGTTTGAGGTTTGGTTAAATCCCTCTCGTTCTTTAGCTGTTCTCCCTATTAATATTTCATCATCGTCTTGCTTTATTTGCCGGTTCCGTGGCGAAGGGGTTTCGGATGCAGTTTGTAATCCCCCATATCCGTTTTCAAAACACAGCTGTGGGAGATTTGGCAGCAGACGCCTTGCGTTGGTGTTTTACGAAAAGGTATGGTTGTCGGTCATTCAGACAGCAAAGGGAAACTACTGAACGTAACCTTGCCAAGAGAAAAAAAAAATGCTAGTGTTGGCTGAGATGTCATGTAAAGGATATGCAACTAACTGAGTGGCACCTTGAAGTCTTGACAGACTAAAGTATGTGAGTTGGAATGTGGCCAATATTCCATCACAATGCCTGGGCAGAGCTTCAGAGAAACATGTGGTGCCCAAACGACATGATCCCTCTCTCGGCCTAAATCTTGTGTTTTCCAGAGGAATGGGTAACCAATACGTCTGGCACAAGGTAGGCTGCAGACGCTGGCGGCCCAGCGTCAAAACCTCCGAGACCTCGCCACCACGAGCAGGAGGCGAGTGATGGCCAAACCCTGGCACCCAAGTGACCTGGCTTAGAGGCGTTCAGCCAAGTCCCACAGGTGAGGGCCTCGTACGAGCCCGGACCATAAGGGCGCTCACAACTGTCAATCACCAATCACAAGTGTCCGGGGCTGTGTAAAGCGTGCACTATCGTCAGACTCTCCACCTGACTTTAGCGGACCTCGCAACCAGCGGGAATAGGCCCGCCAGAGCTACCGCAGGAGATATTGCTTGTCTATTGCGAGCTAATCTCCCATCCTTCCACTGTGCGGATCTCGCGACCGGCGAGAATAGGCCCGCCGGAGATTATGCTCGTCTGCTGCGAACAAATCTCTAACGAGACTGAATAAGTAAAGAAAGATTAATCGTTTTATCGCAACTAACTATAATTTGCTTTATTTGAGCCATGCGTGCCACCTCTTACTAGATGATGTGCTGTGTGTCTTTAATGTCTTCCAGATAGCTGGCGTTCTTGCCGGTGTCTTGTTCATGAATTTCCTTGGTTGTTTTCTCTTTCTGTAGGATTTTGTTGAGTTGTTCTTTCAGTTCTGCTATCTGACCTTGGAACTGGATCTGTTTGAATTGTGACATTCCTGTGGCTGTCCTGCATTTCCACCACGGCTACTCAAATTGTGTATTTGTGGTTATGTCGATATTCACGGTGTCTCTATATCTTTGAAGGTACTGATAGCCGAGGTATCTGGCTACGTGTTTGCCTAGGCAGTTGGCGCATTCCATGTTTTCATTAGCTTTGCAACAGTCCATGTCTTGTTTTACTAGCGTGCATTCACTGAAAGTCGCATTTTTCGCGCTGTAATGGAAGATTTATATCTTGCTGCGAAACGTTGTTCTGCTGTGTCCTGCTATTTGGCCAGGAGAGCATTGGATGACTACAGGTTTCAAGTGTCCTGGCTGCTGTTGTCTCTTGTCCATAATTACTTTGTTAGGCATTTCCCTTCCTCCCGTTGTCACTACTTCGAATGTTGTTGAGTTCTTGACGTATGTCAGCAGCCTTTATGAAATTGAATATGATGGTACTCTTGCTGCTTCTGTATTTCCTCATTTGTCAACTCCACTTTGACACGTTTTATCACCCACCTGATCGACCGCCGCATGTCCATGTTCTGGACTATGATATGTTTCTCCTCCGTGGGCTTCTTGATGGCGCTGTCTATTTCGTTCTTGCTTGCGGCGCTGTGTCGTCTTTCTTGCTCGTGGCTACATTAATTGTGGTTTCTGATGCTGTTGAGCCTTTCGGCTGTGGTTGTGAAGGGACAGCCTGTGGCGTTGGCATGTCTAAACATCAAGCCAGGTACTCATTATCCGTCGTTTTGACATACGTGGTGCCGGTAGGGACTTATTCACTCCTCATCATGCTTGTGGTCTTGAACATCGGGTGTCTCTTCGATCTAGACTTGGTTACGGCCATTCTTCTTCCCAAATTTTCATATCTTGAAGTATCAGGTGCTTTGTAGTCGATCAGGCTTCCCAGATACGAACACGGGATAGCCGTTTTGATCGCTTTGACCTGTTACAACTACTTATAGCGTATAGCCTTGTATACAAATGTATACAAAACATGTTGCATATTCTTTGCAAGACGTTGCTTTCAGCTCTAACCCCCAGGTTGATCTACTAGACAGTTGTACAGTCAGTAGCTTATCTTTGCTTTCTGAACGTGAAATCAACGCTGACGTCCAGCTGACTAGTGTAGAGAATGAACCCTGTACCCCGCCGTCAGCACTGCGGAAGTTTAAGTTCAAGCGCAATAAGCCCCGTGGTCACGTAGACCTCTGTAGCCGGTAACACAGTGTCAGAATGTCCGCCTTACATGTCGTGGAGCGTATGTTCGCTCCTCCTAAAGAGAATGTTTAAGAACAGTAATGGTATGTATACTACGCGGCGTCTTCTTGGGCTCTTCTTGTAGTCAATAGTTGGTGATCTTGTTTGTCTTCAACAGTTTGTCTTGTGTGCTGTCAGTCTTTTCTTATACTTATGTTCCTCCATGCCATGATGTCAAACTGTCCAGCTTCTCCTCTCTTCGTCTCCCCAATCTTCACCGGCCTTACAACTGTCCCGTTGTGACGACATGCTCCAGGTTTCCCCTACAACTGTCCCGTTGTGACGACATACTCCAGTTTTCCCCTATTCATTGCAAGCCCAAAGATTGCACGCGCTTCTTCTGATGCGAGTAACCAGTTCTGTTTGTGAGTTAAATTCTTTCATGATATCTTCATTAATATGTCTTTCCGTTTTCATCATTCTTCTATAAAACCGCATCCCCACATAACTCCTCACTTGTCTGCTAATTGTCCATGGCTGGCGTTTGTGCATCAGGAGTGGCTCGGTATAGCTATAAAAAAGAATTCAAATACTTAAAAATGCATCGTCTTGTTCCAGAAAAGTTCCATTCGCTTTCATGATGCATTAGAGAAGACATTTTTCTTTGTATTATACCATTCTTCTGTTTTTGTGTTATTCAGACTGTCTTTTGTTTTGACTTTCTGTTGTGATTATATCTACCGCTTCGTATAACTGTGTTTTATTTTCAGCGACCATGTCTTCAGCCTAACCCACGATGTTCGCACTACGCTCACCGACTGATATATTGCTGACATTTCATGTATGGATCTCATTATTATCTCCCTGCACAAACAGAACAAATCGGGCAAGCGGCCTTTATTCACATATACGGGGTAAAAACTCTCCAGGCACACACAAGCGACACTAGGGATGTCGTGATGACAACTCATTACAGCAAACTTCCGGTGTTGTCGCCGCACGCTAAAGCCACTTCTATTTCGGGACTTGTGAACTTGAAGACAAGATCTTACAAATATCGTGGATCAAGAAGTGGAAATAACACTCATTCATTCAACGATGTATGAACACCAGAAGAAAGGTAGCTCATAGACAATATCATGTCTCAGAAACAGGAATACTTGTTTTAAATGTTACATTGGCTTGGAGAGAACAATGCTGCAAGTTGTATTTCCAGGAAGAAGAGACATGGTTTAGCCAGTACAACGATGGACACGGGACCTTGCAGACATCTTCGGTATCAACACGCATTGGGCATGAGAACTGCCAACAGATCGAGACATTTTTCGACGGGTCGTTATCAGAGCTCGTGCTGCAAAGAACTTACAACATGATGATGCTGTCACCGTTGCAAACTGATTGTACACTGAACTGTGCACATGTCTCATTTGTCTTTAGTTGGCCAAGAACCAGTATCAGACCACTCGGGACATCGCCATATGAGTTATATCCCCTCCTTTAACATTCAGCGAGGAATCCTAATAGTAATGGTACCATTTTCAATCTGGTTATATGTCCATCTGATCTTTCATAGGAGTACTGAGTATAGGCCAGATCAGCTGGTCACTCCATTTCGCACCATTCTCTTCAGGATATGATGATATATCTGTTCCTCCACACTACACACATGATCCCACATACCCATGACCATACCTGCCCTATCGTGCACCAATATGCATCGATCCATCTACAAGTATGTTTGATGGCAGATGTAAAGAGACTGTGACCAGTTGTTCCATCGCCTTATATGTCATCATCGTTTGGATTGTGAGCGGTTACTTTCATTCGACAAGGATAATTCTATACACTCTTCAATCTCCTTCAAGAGATTGTTCTAGTGGGTCTCAGCACAATCCATAACTCTGTAGCATCAGTGGGGGTGTACGTGCATATTGCAGAATCATGCATGCTATACATGTTCTTGTGCGTGTAGTGTTCAATTGAATCTCGTCAGCACAAGTACTTTTAAGCACACAAGGAGCAGATATATATATATATATATATATATATATATATATATATATATATATATATATATATAGAGAGAGAGAGAGAGAGAGAGAGAGAGAGAAGAGAGATAAGAAAAAACAAGAGACAATGCAGAATGCATTTGTAATATATTAGATTACCTCTATTCGCATGGAAAATTTGCAGATAGGTTAACGTAAATGAAGCCTTCTATTAATAATTCAAAACATCATTAAGTGTAATAAATTATAGAAATACAAATACCGTAGCAGAATGTAAAGATGTATTAGAAAGGTGGTTAGAGCATTTTGGAAATGTGTCCAATGTTATGACAAACAATCCATATATTATAAGTGAATTTGTAACAGAGAACATTTGTCAGAGGGAGTATTTATTCAAAAATCAAATAAATCAACATGTGCAATATTATGAACCTAGGCAAAGATGATACAATTAACGAATGCAAATAAATAAATATAAAAAATATAGTGATGGACACACGAATGAATGAATACATAAATATATAATTGAGCTAAGAGGCACACATGGTGCCAGGGGTTCTTTGCGAAAGTTAAAGGACAATTTAGTGCAAGATGGCCTGGCATATGATACCACGGTTACTATTCGGAAAAGGGAGGTGGCAGCCGTCATTGAAAATGTACCTCTGTCTGGAGAATGAACAGCAGATACGTGTGATTATAAATGACAAAGGTAAAGATATGCATGCTTCGTACAGAGTGGCATGCTTCAAATAAACAAGAGAGAGAGAGAGAGAGAGAGAGAGAGAGAGAGAGAGAGAGAGAGAGAGAGAGAGCGAGAGAGAGAGAGAGAGAGAGAGAGAATCAAAGATAGGAGAAACAGAATAAACGCTGCGTCAAAACGTTTTATCACTCCTAAACCCAAACATAATTTGAACCATCTGACAGAAGTGTCAGATCACGATTCTCAGACTTCGAAAACAACACATTTTACTTAAGATACATCTGAGGAGACTGAAACAAAAGATCACTTCTGAGTACGTGCTTTGCACATATTCATAAGAGTTTATCAATCAACATCTCTTTGAGTGTCCATCTCAATTACATTTCAGAGCATAGTTTATTTCCACGAAGGCTTGCCAAAAGGAACATTTTAAATGGAACAATGTAACAGTTGAAGAACTTTTGCAAGTATCACTAGATGGCATTGAGCCTAGGGGTGGTAATCCAAGCACCCCAGGATCGATAACTACATTTGTTTTCGCATATCCTTTACAGAACATTGCAGTCAACACCAGCATGTTTCAGCTGCTGTTGATGTCTTGGCAGGTTTTTACGTTCAGTACTTTGTCTTTATTTTCTGAACGACCGGCTCACACACCTTCGTAAGTAACCAACGCGAATCGATCCGCTGCTGAATCTCGCGCAGCTGTGTTTCATACGAGAGTATACGGGAATACGAACAACGTCCTTAACTCCTCCGCCATGGAGACCAAGGATAACTACATAGCATCAACAAAAATAGAAAACGTTCATTTCTATACTGTTCGAAAAAAAAGAAACGCAACATTTTTGGTGTTACTTTTATAAAAGATATTCGCTGACTAGGCATCAGTCAATCTATCAACTGTATCCACCTGGTCATTAACTTTTCGTGGTAACCTGAATTGTACCCACCTCATGATTCGTGAGGTCATGAAAGAGATCAAGGTCAAAACAACGATTTTGACAATAACTCTAATGTTCTAAATGTTCATGATAATCCCGTAAAACGTACTGAACGCTAAACTCTCTGACCATATTATTGAATGCCTATAAAAGATTGACGCTTCTCGAATAAATTCAGTTGAAAATGCAATGCGCAAGTATGGCTCATCTCACTGCAGAACGGCCCATCATCATTGGACGTTTACAGGCTGGAAAGTTACAAAGTGTAGTAGCCTGATAATTTAATGTGGTTAGAAGCACCATTAGTCGCCCCTGGAGGCGATTTTTAAGAAACTAGTTAAGTGGCAGGTCGGCCGCACAGTGGAAGACCCAGAATCACAATTGCTGCCGAAGACCGCGTCATACGGCTGTGTCAACTTAGAAATTGATTTGCATCTGCGTCCTCCACAGCCCAGTCAATGCCAGGAGCTCGTCTAATTTTAGATGAAAGGTTCAGGAACCGGCAGCATGATGCTGGTCTTTGGGCTAGAAGACCCTACAGAGGTCCTGTTCTTGCGGACCGGTATTGTCAGAAGTGACTGCAGTGGGCGAATCAGCATCGTCAATGAAATGTTGGTACAAGTTTGCAATTGAAACTGTAATAACATTGCGTTTCTTTTTCTTTCTTTTTTTTTTTTCTTAAACAGTATATATCTAATCAGATGTACGGCTCTATGTATGTGTGATCATATTGTGTACAGTTTATTTCTTTACATCTGTATACAGAGATTAAATTTACTGCGAGAGGTGTGATCGTGTACAGTTAGATGCTGGCCAACCGACCCGGTGGTCATGTGTTTAAATCCACATATAGATGGATGTTTATTATGATTCGCTTAAAGACTGATCATCGCAAGACAAGGACAGAGACATTAAAATTAGGAACATGGAACGTTAGGACGTTAAACAACGACGGAACATTAGAGAACATAACACAAGAAATTCAAAGAGAAAAAAATTAATATATTAGGTATGTGCGAAACGAGATGGACAGGAGCAGGCATCAAGATACATAAAGATTTTAAGATTATTTATTCTGGAGGTGAGGATCGACATAGGGGAGTGGCAATAATTTTGGACCGGAAAACATCGTCTGTTCAGGGATATTGGGCCGTGTCGGACAGAGTTCTACTAGTTAAATTGAGTGGCAGACCTTTTAACATAAATGTTATTCAAGTATATGCCCCAACAGGAGAGTCCAGTGAAGATAGTGTAGAGGAATTTTATAATGACATAGAGTCTGCCTTAAAGAAATGTAAAAATTCAGAAATAAACATCATAATAGGGGACTTCAATGCAAAAGTAGGAAATCAAGGGGATAGATACACAGTAGGAAACTATGGTTTAGGAGAGAGAAATGAAAGAGGATACAGACTAGTAGAGTGGGCAAAAGAACAGGAAATGATTGTAGGAAACACCTGGTTCAAGCAACACCCTAGAAGATTATGGACCTGGAGGAGTCCTGATAGCAGGATTAGAAACCAGATTGACTACATTCTCATTATCAGAAGATTTAGAAACGCGCTAACAGTAGCAAAAACAGTTCCCAGTGCTGATTGTTATAGTGACCACAGACTACTCACAGGAACATTGAGGATAAAGTTGAAGAAAGTCAAGTATACAACAGGGAACACTAAATATGATTTGTGTACATTGAGTAATGACAAGGAAATACAAAACAAATTCAACATAGAAGTACAGAACAGATTTGAAATATTGTCTGATCTAGAGATCCTATTCCAGGATGTGGATGATCAATGGGAAATGTTAAAGAATTCAATCAATGTGGCTGCAGAAAAAACTATTCCAAAATTAAAGAAGGTGGGTCGTAAGAAATGGATGACAGAGGAAATTTTACACTTAATGGAAACAAGAAGACTCAACAAAAATAATCCTGCCAAGTATGAAGAAATTCACAGACAAGTCAGAATATTATGTAGGAAGGCAAAAGAATCATGGCTTGAGGAAAAGTGCTTAGAAATTAAAAAACAACACAACAGTCAAAATACCAAATTAGTGCACAAAAGAGTTCAGGAACTTACTAATAAAAGAACAAGTACATCAACAGGCTGTCTAAAAACTAAAGATGGCAAAGTCATAATAGAAAAATATCAGATTCTACATGTATGGACAGATTATGTGAAAGACCTGTATAATGATAACAGAGAGGAACAGTATGCTATTAGATTTAATAATGAAGGACCAGCAATTTTAAAGATGGAGGTTCAAAATGTTCTTAAGCATATGAAAGCTGGCAAGGCCCCCGTTGCAGATAACATCACAACAGAAATGATTAGAGCTCTAGAAGAATTTGGACTAGAGCAAGTCACTAGGCTGCTGAACACATTATATGATACTGGAGATATACCTTCTGAATTATGTAATTCTGTATTTATTGCAATCCCAAAGAAATCAGGAGCCTTAGAATGTGATCAACATAGAACAATTAGTATGAGTCACATCACAAAGATTTTGTTACGAATTGTCATGCAAAGAGTGAGGAAGAAAATACAACCTGAAATAGGGGAAGAACAATGTGGTTTTGTAGAAGGAAAGGGTACAGTAAATGCTGTGTATATGCTGCGAACAGTTATTGAACGTGCTTTAGAAGTAAACAAGGATATACATCTTTGCTTTATTGACTACACAAAGGCTTTTGATAGAGTTAGACATGTCAACATTGTGGATATGCTTGCAGATCTACAAATTGATGGGAAAGACATTAGACTTATAAAAAACATATATTGGAAACAACAAGCTGCCATAAGGATTGATAATGAAGTAGGAGAATACCAACCTATTAAGAGAGGTGTTAGGCAAGGATGTGTAATGTCTCCAGTTTATCTTTTTTCCCTATACAGTGAAAATATTTTCAGAAATGTAGAAGACCTAAATGGAATCAGCATTGGAGGACGAAACATAAATAACATTAGATATGCAGATGATACAGTATTGATTGCAGACATTGCACAGGATCTGCAACAATTAGTAGACGCTGTGGTTGTACACAGTGAGCAGCTGGGGTTGGAATTAAATTGTAGGAAGACACAGATTATGGTCGTCACTAGGAAGAACGAAGTACCACAATGTAATATACAAGTAAATCGGAATATTCTTCAACAAGTGAATCGGTTCAATTATCTCGGAACAGTCATAACATCTGATGGCAGATGCCTTGAAGAGATTAGAACAAGAATCGCCATTGCGAAAGTAGCCTTTAGCAAGATGAAAAACATTCTGACCAATAAAATGATGTCAATTGAAACGAGAAAAAGAGTGTTGAGGGGATACATAGAGCCTGTTCTTTTGTATGGATGTGAAACTTGGACAATGTGCAGTCAAGCAGAAAAACATCTGATGGCTGCAGAAATGTGGTTTCTGAGGAAAATGCAAAGAATACCATGGACAGACAGAAAAACCAATGAACAAGTACTACAAGAGACAAATGAAAATCGTAGATTGATTAGAGAAATTAGACGTAGACAGTCAAAATTTTTTGGACATGTTATGAGAAGAAATGGACTGGAGAACTTAGTGACAGCTGGCAAGATCGAAGGGAACAGACCAAGAGGAAGACCGAGAGGAAAATACCTGGATGGCTTGGCCACATGGCATGGACGAGACAGGAACACTGAGCTGATCCACGACTCTGGTGATCGAGTGAAATGGCGAATCATGACCGCCCACGCTTTCCGGCATGGCACATGATTGATTGATTGATAGATGGATGTTTGTGTTAAATTTACTGAGCTCCTAGGTTGATCCTGGGTGTGAACGGTACTAAGAAATGTCGTAAGAATTAGGCTGGCGTGATAATGACCACATCACCTATAGTCTATAGTTTCAAGTGATCGATAAATTATGGGGCTGACATGATGTATCCAATACGCCTCAGTGCATGTATAAGGGTTCATTACTTTACTTTTCTTTACTTAACACGGATACAACTGTAGGTGGTTCAGCCTCGTTCTGTTGACCACACTAGGAAATTCTCACAAAGTTCGGGCATGTTGTAGATCTGTCAAGGATCTAAATGGGTCTTATTTTCCTTTGTTGGATTTTGGTCAAGGATCACTTTCGTTGCACACAGATATCTCCATACGTTCTCTAGTCTCCTCCCATAGATCACACAAGGAGAATTTCAGCACAGCTCACGAACTCCGTAGCATCAACAGAAATCCAAATATGTGTGTACCATAATCACGTGTGCCTTAAAAAATTTGCTGCAGGAGATATAATTAGTGTTGGGACTCTTCGCTAGCTGTTAAAGATAAGCACATAGCGCGCATCGAAATGTCCCTAGGGCTGTGATATCGGTTCTTGACTCAACTCGTCTCAACTCAACTTGCCACAAAGCGATTTTTAACGTGCTGAAAGTAAACCCGAGTCCTCCGCATTTTAGGCCCCTATTAGAGAATATTAGACTCCGATCCACTACCCAGGACCCATGGAACGTGTACCATCCTTTAGATATTTGCAAAGGTCCACCCAGCCAAGAACGTGAATGGAACCAGAGGCCTGCACGAATCACAAGCGGACGTTATAATCTCTGAGCACGTGGACGCCAGGCTACACGTTCTTCTACAAGAAGCACACATGATAAGTAGATATCAGTAGTATCATGTGTTGTTTCTAGGCTCAGGAGTAGGAGAGTAATATTAATGTAGGTATATAAGAGCCGGTGCTGTAGCCTAGCGGCGGTGAACGGCGATTCACAATTCCCTAACATATCGAGTCGAGAATTCGAAATCAACGCGGGCGATTTGGAATCAAGATTTAGATCGTCTTGCGTTGAGTTCGATGGAATAAGGCGTCGTTCGTTCAGAAAACAATGCAATCTACTGAATGTAACTTATCGAAAACAAATGTTGAGATTGAATGCGACGTCTTATAAAGGACATAGGACTGACTTTGATCAGAATCAAATTGCCTCCAGGTTTATGACTAGGACAATCATATGAATGTGAGTTTATCACAAGCACACATGATGTGCAGTTACCAGTAACCGTATTTTTTGTGTTTATAGGCTCTTGAGTTGGACACACATATGAATACAGCCTTGACGTCTCTGGGAGACTCGAGGCCATTTTAGTTCTCTTAACCTAAGGAATAAGATCGTTTATCAAGGAAGAATAGGATATCAACAAGCACACGGGCCTATGCGATTATGCTCCAGCACAGCTCCCGTCGTCTAGTAATATTAACTCATCCACGCTTTCTTCTTATGATGTTTGAGATTGCCAGGGTCTGCTCTCAGTCAGCTCGTGTCTCTTTGCCCGCCAGTCCCGCCAATTGTTGCAATATATGTTCAGTTTTTGCGTTGTTTCTTGGTTGATAAGTGAACCGCTATATCATAGTGGCCAACACTCATGCCTGTCTGCTTAGTTGTCTTGGTCCATATCTCTACCGAGGCGGGGATTTATTTTAAAATGTTCCTGGGTTGCCAGGCCTATCCACCCTAAAATTAGTACCCTAGAAGTATAGGCCGTTGGCGTGTTATTGACCCCAGCACACATCGACTGCCGTTTGGCCTATAACAATATGACCCCAACACACATCGACTGCTGATTGGCCTATAACAAGATGACCCCAACACACATCGACTGCTGATTGGCCTATAACAAGATGACCCCAACACACATCGACTGCCGATTGGCCAATAACAAGATGAAGCTTGCACCATATATCCGATACATACCAAGGTGTGATAAAGAGTCCTTTTCTTGACATAGTGACACAACTGTTATCTGTCTCAATCTGACGGGGGTCCTTTTCTTGACTAGTGATACAACTGTTGACTGTCTCATTCTGACGGGAGTCCTTTTCTTGGCATAGTGACACAACTGTTGACTGTCTCATTCTGACGGGAGTCCTTTTCTTGGCATAGTGACACAACTGTTGACTGTCTCATTCTGACGGGGGTCCTTTTCTTGGCATAGTGACACAACTGCTGACTGTCTCATTCTGACGGGAGTCCTTTTCTTGGCATAGTGACACAACTGTTGACTGTCTCATTCTGACGGGAGTCCTTTTCTTGGCATAGTGACACAACTGTTAACTGTCTCATTCTGACGGGGGTCCTTTTCTTGGCATAGTGACACAACTGTTGACTGTCTCATTCTGACGGGGGTCCTTTTCTTGGCATAGTGACACAACTGTTAACTGTCTCATTCTGACGGGAGTCCTTTTCTTCGCATAGTGACACAACTGTTTACTGTCTCATTCTGACGGGGGTCCTTTTCTTGACATAGTGACACAACTGTTGACTGTCTTCTTCTGACGGCATTGATTAGTTTCCTTTTTGCCTAAAGGTCGTTGACACTATAGTGGCTACTCATTTTATTGAAGGTCATTGTGATATCTATCAGTAAAAGATTATTTCTGTGGCTTTAAAACGTTGTGTTGCCTTGTTACTAGTTGTCTGCCTCTTCTATTTCAGATGACTCGTGTGATGTTGAAGCAGATGGTAACCCGGCATTCCGGCCACTGTCTGACAGGGAGATCACTCTTTCGCAACCAGGAGTGAGTTGTGCAACTCCAGAAATCACTTCTGACGTCTCTTCGACAACACAGAATCGTCAAGCAGAAGCTCAAACTGGTTCTACTCATAAACACGAGTCATTGCCATCAATCAATGTAGCTGTTGTTTCGGGATCTTCAGAGATACATACGGAAAGTGTCCAAAACGTTAGCAATGCCGAACATGTCCGTGTGTCTACAAGAATTAATAACAACGTGTTTCGTGATAAAAAAAAGATCGACAGCGGCAGTGTAAAAGAAAAATCAGCTGTGAAGTGTATCAGTAAGTTACCGGTTGCAACAAACATATCTAACTTGTCAAGTAAAGATAATGTACTAGTTCAAGGTTCTTCGGGAGATTCATTAGCATTTTCTGAAGTGAAGAATAAAGTTACAGAAAACGGCAGTTACGAAACATGTCTAAGGCCAGATAACAGAGTCATGTATGGAAATAACAGCATAGAAACTCGGCGACGCAATTTTTCGTCTTCATCTCTTCCCCCGAGTCTTATGACAGCAACAATTGAAGAGGTGGATGACGCAGACTATCCGCCAGCGCCACCTAGCTCTGACGTACACTACCCACAGCGCCATTCGTATAGCGGAATCTCTAACCCACCGTCGAAAATCCCATTTCGAACTTTACGGCGGGAAGCTCGTGTCCCCAGCATGAACTCCCCGCCTAGAACCAGACGACCAGGTCCTTTTGTGGGCCTAACTCGATCTGCCAGCGACAATACATATAGAGTTGCACGTTTGAAGGATGTTGACATAGTAGGAGAGAGTTTCAAGTCCAGATTTCCATGGCAAAAGGATGTTGCAGTACAATGCCATTTGCCATCTGAATTATCAGTGCAGCCCAACTTACTGAGAGCGATGTCTGGCCCTGCAGAGTATCCATACATGCAATCCCAGTCGATGACATCAAATAGTCCATCGACGTCTCCACCGACACCAGCAAGACGAGCAAAACTGCACAACTACGGCCGTAGTTACTCTCAGTCTGATCTGAACCAATACCCCATGACTAGCACACCAGATAAGACGTCTGGCCACAGCTACCACAGGAAATCTGACTCATATTACAACAGGACTAATTATTCTACACCCAACATTGTCGCAGGCAATGGACGTCAGTATTCAGCGCCTGTCGGCAACTACAGTATAGAACGACCAGGAAACTATCAAAGAAATGCATTTCAACGACGGTCACGGCCGAGTTTTATGGAGAAAAGCAGGTATTGTTATGATATTCCTTATCATCATCATCAGTTTAGTTAGTCATGAGACTAGTGTTGAAGTTTTATGATCATGTCCATAAGAGTATTCTCAATCTGCATCTGTTATCTTCAGTCCAACATAAGTCTGAATTCTCGTAATTTAGTATGTCTCTGTGATGTAGTTATTTCTTGGACGTATTTTGTTGTATACTTCCCTTGGATTTTGTCCTCGGATATGTTAATGTGTAGATCCCATGTCGGAAACTATAGGCAAGCCAAGACAACTTGTCTGAATGTGTTTATTTAATGGCTATTTTATCCAGTCTACCCTTTGCCTCCCATGAAAACATCACATATTAAAGCTTCCAAGCTCTTGTCACTACTTAAAAATTGTAAACGGTTACAGACGATACGCTATACTTATTTGCAACGGGTTTGACCCGCAGTTTCTGACCGCAGAACGACACGCCACTAGCAAAGTTCATCGCTCAAAGCACGAACTCCGCGGCCCCAGCTTTGAACATACCTTCCTCCCCCAATCACCAGAGGTCTCGAGACATATTTTTGTTTGTTTGTTCGCATATCCTTTAGAGGACATCGCTGTCATCATCAGCATCTTTCAGCTGATTGTTGATTTCTTGGCAAGATTACGCTCAGTATTTTGCCAATGCTTTCTGAGCCACCGGCTCACATACCCCATAAGTACCGATGCGGAGAGAACCGCTACCGATTCTCGCAAACTTCACGTTACTCACGAGAGTATACGGTATTACGGAGAAAATCGTGTAACCACTACATCAGAGAGACCGGCCTCGAGACATATACACTCATAATTTGAACGATACAGTGCACCAACAAACCCTCAACTTTCACAGGGCCAGATAGAAGGCTTGACTACTTCGCCACGTACCAGATTGTAAAACACGAACGAAATAGTTGCAGACTACTATTACGAGGGTAAGATAATAAGTAAGTCGCAAATGGCTGTAGAAAAATAATTAAATACGACAACAACTTCAAACCAGTTTATTTGTATACATAGATTGTCCCTTTATTTCTCAACATAATTTCCACCAATATTGATGCACTTATCCCATCGTTTTATCAGGCCTTCCAAACCGGCTGCATAGAACTGCGTGCTCTGTTTTTCTAAACCACGTTTTCACTTCACATTCAACTTCGGCTTCAATCGCGAAATGTCTCCCGCCAAGGTGGGTTTTCAGTGGACTTAGCCCTTAGCGATTTCCCGTAAAGCTGTGCATAGTTGGGCAGAAAACGTCAATAAGTAAGTCACACAGTTCTGTTGGAAGGCAGGTACATGAAAACAAAGTATGCAGCTCTATGCAGCTGGTTTAGGAAGACTGATAAAACGATGGGATAAATGCATCAAAGTTGGTGGAAATTATGTTGTTATCATAATTAGTCATTTTTCTACAGCCATTTGTGACTTACTTATTAACTTACCCTTGTACATTCCACAAAAACAAATAACCTGTAAGGACATCTGTGTAAGTTTATTGCTAGTTTTGTTGTTAGTCTGTGTCCTCAAAAAGCATGTTACTAGTCAATAAGTAAGTCACACAGTTCTGTTGGAAGGCAGGTACATGAAAACAAAGTAGATAGATACATTCCACAAAAACAAATAACCTGTAAGGACATCTGTGTAAGTTTATTGCTAGTTTTGTTGTTAGTTTGTGTCCTCAAATACCATGTTACTAGTGAATTCACAAATACATAAATGCTTGTTCTGAATTTGGTTTAACAATTAGCAAAAAGAAGACACAGATTATGTCACAAGGTGCACATGGGGTACCATCAATCTTTATTGACAACGCCGAACTAGAGATAGTAGACCATTTTACATATCTAGGATCGGTGGTAAATAGCAAATTATCCCTAGATCAGGAAATCAACATCCGGATTGGTAAGGCAGCAACAACAATGAACAGGTTAAGAAAAAGAGTCTGGGAGAACAGGAAGCTTACTGCCAAAACAAAAGTCCTTGTCTATCAAGCCTGTGTCCTTAGTACTCTTCTCTATGGCAGTGAAACCTGGACAACTTACTCACACCAAGAGAACAATTTAAACAGCTTTCATATGCGGTGTCTGCGAAGAATTCTTGGTATTAAGTGGCAAGACAAAATCACAAATACTGAAGTATTGGAAAGATCAGGTTGTGTGACAGTTTATTCCATGCTCAGTCTTCGTAGACTTAGATGGATAGGACATCTTAGGCGGATGGATGATGGTAGAATACCAAAGGATATCTTTTTTGGTGAATTACAGATGGGTAAGAGATCTCAGGGTCGGCCTCTACTACGATACAAAGATGTGTGTAAGCGGGACATGATTGATACAGGCATTGATAATGCACATTGGGAGCAAGTCGCCGCTGAACGTGTTGCATGGAGGGCAAATATCAGAAATGGAATAAAGTCAAAGGAGAAAATTATTGCAGAAAAGTCACACACCAAGCGTTTGAGACGTAAGATGGTGCATGATGGTGGAAATGACCACGTGTTCACATGCACCCACTGTGAACGGACATTTACAGCGCAAATTGGCCTTATCAGTCACACTCGCTACCGCCATAGTTAAAAGTTATTATGCCTTTTTAAAGCACAAACTATCGTCTGTCAAGACGGCAAGGTGCCAATGTCAAATGGTATTTTCCCGACCCCTACACCTGGATCGGATAAGAAATCTAGGGTTTCACAATTTCCTTACATTTCGTGGAAAGGAAAGATGGAAATCAAAAGGAAACGATCATACTGTCAAATTTGTGTGGTTACATAGTCTATGTGAAGGCCTCACACTCTACACTCGCAATCATTGTTATACTGAACATTGAAATTATAGTCTGTTTCTCGTTATTTGTGTTATTTCTATTTATATATATTTCTGTTATTTCTTATTTATATAAGTGTTATTTCACTTGTTCTGAGCATAGATTTTTGCATTCTTTGCCATCTGTCTGTCTGTCTGTCTGTCTGTCTGTCTGTCTGTCTGTCTAATCTATCTAATGTATCCATCCATCCATCCATCCATCCATCCATCAATCTATCTATCTATCTATCTATCTATCTATTTATCTATCTATCTATCTATCTATCTATCTATCTATCTATCTATCTATCTATCTATCTATCTATCTATCTACCTATCTATCTATCTATCTATCTATCTATCTATCTATCTATATATCTATCTATCTATCTATCTAATATAGATTATTATAGAGATAATAATATAATAGAGATAATAATAATAATAACAAAACCCTAGTATAACAGCCAGTCCCATTTTTGTAGGCCAGTATATTCAACATGGCTAATAACAAGTGTCAGACCATTATCTAATATTACTGTGTCGTGTAGATTTGATGTTCGCATTTTGCCCATGCCTTTATAATGCATATCTTTTATATTGTTGCTGTTCTTTGTTAGCCTTGAATGATGTGTCAATGAAATAATGTATGAAAGAGAGTGATAGAAGGAAAGAACGTTAGACGGGCCTGCGTGCCCAACTCCTAACCCTTTGAAAATAAAGTTTGTTCTATCTATCTATCTATCTATCTCTCTATCTCTCTCTATCTCTCTATCTATCTATCTATCTATCTATCTATCTATCTATCTATCTATCTATCTATCTATCTACCTACCTACCTACCTACCTACCTATCTATCTATCTATCTATCTATCTATCTATCTATCTACCTATCTATCTATCTATCTATCTATCTATCTCTGTCTGCCTGGCTGCCTGCCTGCCTATCTGGCTGGATCTTTGTCTGTCCTTCCTTCCCCATACGTCTATCCATAAGCTTGCCTACCAGCCTGCCTGCCTGCCAGCATGCTGTCTGTCTAATTAAGCTATGTATTATGTCCCTTCTATTTCTGTTCTCACATTCAGGTTTCTGAAGATTTCGTCAGTCATTTGTGTTCAACGCCAGTTAGCGCAGCCACCCATATTTGTTTTCAAATCCCCATCATTTACTACAAATAACGCCAAGGCCTGCGGACTGCTGGGTAAATACCCATGTAATGAGAAAGTCAGCGACTGTCAAGGCTACTGACAAGCCGAGGACTAACATATTTGCCTTGTCAGTGGTGCCAGTTTGTGAACCACATCGCCGGCGAGATATTTAACGAAAACCTGTTTTGTGTTGTATTTCTTAACCCTTTACTTTTGGGCTACAAATAAATACAGACAATTGTTGAAGTCGTAAGGTTATGATTGGGGAACCACTATTTAAGATGGGTACCTCGCCTGGGGTTATATTTTAGGAAACGTTGTTCGAGTCCATGCTAAAGGGTGGTTAATGTGTTTGCACTTAATCTCTAAGTAGCTCTCTTCCAGCAATACTCTTGCGTCCGTACGTGATTTGGTTGAATATTGGGATGATAACTCTCTCTCTCTCTCTCTCTCTCTCTCTCTCTCTTTATATCTACACACACACATATATCTTTCCCTCTTTGCCCCTCTCATATTCCTAATTAGTCTACAATGTACTTTTTTTTTTTTTTTTTTTTTTTTTTGCGTATCCTTTTACAGGACTTAGCTGTCAACAGCAGCATCTTTCAGCTGTCTGTTGATCTCTTGGCAAGATTACACTCAGTAGTTTGCCATTGCTTTCTGAGCGGCCGGCTCAGTATCCGCAAGTCACGAGCGGGGGTCGAACCACCTCAGTTCTCGCTCCGCTGAGAGACTCTGCGTGATAAACGGGATTACAGAGAGAAAGTGTTATAACCCCACAGCCAGAGAGACCGGCCTACAATGTACTACGATGTATATATCTACCTCTCTCTTTTCTTGTACACCCCTCCCTCTTTTTCCCCACCCACCCACACACACACACACCCACACACACACGCACACACACACAACCTCCTCGCCCACCCCAACAACACTTACCAAAGATTTTCAGGTTCCGATACATTGTCCAGGTTATGAGCCAGTGTTCTATAATGTTCAGATCTTGATGTATGTGAATACGTTTCTTCCTCTTGGTCCAGAGCATTCCTGTATAGTTCAGTAACATTTATATTCCAAAGACCTGACATTCTTCTTCCATCATCATCATGTGCCATACCGATAAGCGAGGGCGGTCATGTTTCGGCATCTCGCGTAATCATCAGAATAGTGGATTCCATGTTGTTGTCGAGAGCATAGCACGTGACCATACCATCCCGATATTTACTTTTCCCCCTTCCCCTTGTTCTTTTGCTCTCAATGTTGCCAGTTGTTACCAAATTCTCTAATTTAATTCTTCGAATAACGTGACCAAAATGTTTGACAGTCTACATCTAATTTCTCTAATTAGTTTACTGTTTTCATTTGCTTTTTCTTCAGTTATTCCAAACGGTACATGACTCACGTTACTATGTTGACACGGGAAAGCTGCATGTTCTCAAATGTTTTACTTTAATTTGTTTTCTGGAGTTGTGCCACATACTTTTAGTACTGTTTTATCTCATCTCTTTGCTATGGGCATTATTCTTCTCACTTCTTGTAAGCAGTCCCCTCCTTGTCGCAGATCTACAAATTGATGCTAAAGACATTAGATTCAAAAACAAACATATATTGAAAACAACAAGCTGCCATAACGATTAATAATGAAGTAGGTCAATATCGCTCTATTAAAAGAGGTGTAAGACAGGGATGTGTAATGTCTCCAGATCTGTTTTCCCTGTACATTGAAAATATTTTCAGAAATGTTGACGATGTGAAAGGAATCATCATTGGGGGACATAACATCAATAACATTAGATATGCGGATGATACAGTATTAATGGCAGACAATGAGCAGGATCTGCAACATTTAGTAGATGCGATTGTTACACACAGTGAACAACTTGGGTTAAAATTAAATTGTAAGAAAACACAGATTATGGTCATCACTAAGAAGAAGGAAATAGAACAATGTAATATACAAGTAAATGGGAATATTCTCAAACAAGTGAATCGGTACAATTATCTCGGAACAGTCATAACATCTGATGGGAGATGCCTTGGCGAAGGCAGCCTTTTGCGAGATGAAACTCACAGAGACCAATAAAAAGATATAATTTGCAACGTGGAAAAGAGTGTTGAGGTGCTACCTGTGCTTTTGTATGGATGTGACGCGTGGACAATGAGTAGACCGCTGAAAACAAAATTCTGATGACTGGAAATGTGGTTCCTGAGGAAAATGCAAAGAATACCATGGACAGACAGAAAACACATTGACCAAGTCCTACAAAAAACAACTCAAAACCGTAAACTGATTAGAGAAATTAGACGTAGACAATCAAAAATTGTTGGGCATGTTACGAGAAGGCATACATTTGAGAACTTGGTGACAACTGGCAACATCGAGGGGAAGAGAACAAGGGGAAGACAGAAGTTAAAACATGGATGACTTGACCACGTGGCGTAGTCGAGACAAGAACACTGAGCTGATCCACGACTCTGGTGATCGAGTGAGCTGGCGACACATGACCGTCACGCTTACCGGCATGCGCACATGAAGATGATGATGATTCTTGTTGCTGATGGAGCCAGCATATTTAAAGTTTTGACATTTTAAATGTAAACACAGAAGCCACAAACAAAATGTTGCACGATTTATCGGCTGGCCTATTTTTGCTGCATCTCCCCAGGTGCAAACTGCAGAGTTATAATGCATATGAACTGAATAAACCATTGTTGAATGGAATTAAATATTGACTTATACTTTTGTCTGTGGCCATTGTGGTTATTTTTCATTTAAGTTTAGACACATATTTTGATCTTCACCACTTCTTTTGAAAAATGTAATTAACTCTTCTAATTCCTTAGCACTATTTCAGCGGAGGGTCGTGTTGTCTCCAAATCTGAGTTCTTTAATAATGGTGTCAATTATGAATAGATGACGGTGTCACTGCTCTCATCATTTGTAACGCTTTCGATTGCGCTGTCTGTATAGATGTTGAGCAGTTTAATTTGCCAACTGTTTCTTGTTTATGATATAGTGATTTTCTTAGATGTTGAGCAGGTTACTTTGCCAACTGTTTATTGTTCATGATATAGTGCTTTTCTTAGAGGTTACTTTGCCAATTATTTATTGTTCATGATATAGTGATTTTCCTAGATGTTGAGCAGGTTACTTTGCCAACTGTTTATTGTTTATGATATAGTGATTTTCCTAGATGTTGAGCAAGTTACTATGCCAACTGTTTATTGTTCATGATATAGTGATTTTTCTAGATGTTGAGCAGGTTACTTTGCCAACTGTTTTTTATTTTTCATGATATAGTGATTTTCCTAGATGTTGAGCAGGTTACTTTGCCAACTGTTTATTGTTCATGATATAGTGATTTTCCTAGATGTTTAGCAGGTTACTTTGCCAACTGTTTCTTGTTTATGATATAGTGATTTTCCTAGATGTTGGGCAGGTTACTTTGCCAACTGTTTATTGTTCATGATATAGTGATTTTTCTAGATGTTGAGCAGGTTACTTTGCCAACTGTTTATTGTTCATGATATAATGATTTTCCTAGATGTTGAGCAGGTTACTTTGCCAACTGTTTATTGTTTATGATATAGTGATTTTCCTAGATGTTGAGCAGGTTACTTTGCCAACTGTTTATTGTTCATGATATAGTGGTTTTCCTAGATGTTGAGCAGGTTACTTTGCTAACTGTTTGTTGTTAATGATATAGTAATTTGCCGAGTTGGGCAGGTTACTTTGCCAACCGTTTATTGTTCCTAATTTAGGATACACTTACGTAGATCATATGTACAGGAAACGCTGCATCTACTCAGATATCCCACAATTTATAATGTGGAACACCATCACATGCGTTAGTCTACAAAACAAGTGTTAAGACTACATTAAGACTACATGGTTAGCTGCATTTTTCAAGAAAAAATGTGAATCGTCTTAGTCTTACTTCAAGTGATAACATTTATACCATTGTAACATACACCAAGAAAGTCTCTGTGTTCAGTCTTTGCAGCTCAAAAATGTGGCGTCAACAATAGTGTCATGCACACATTTTGTCAAAACCAGAAGGGTTAACAGCCGCCAGTTTAAGGCGTCACTGATTGATCTTGTCTCTGGATAGAATGATCTTGCTTAAGATTGTGAAATGCGGTAGCTGATGACGGAACATAATCTTGAAAGTGTTACGAACTGTGAGATGAAGTCGGGCAGTTCTTGGAGATGGCGAGAATATCCATCATAAAACTCACTGATAGCAAGCGGTTGTATGATCTAGAGCAGTGGTTCTCAACCTTTTTTGGCTCATGGCCCCTTCACCATATGTTCAGAATGCCATCCCCCCCTCCCCATAATTCCTCCCTATTCCTCGACTCAAACCGCTTCCAATTCTCGTGCGCTCACGTCAACCACGAGAATATTCGGGGTTACGGAGAAAGCTGATAACACCTCGGCCAAGGAGACCGGCTAATTGCCCCTGGAAACCCTAAAATTCACCCCCCCCCCCCCCCCCGGGGTGGGGCGGGAATTAGAATTCCCCTACTGGTTGAGAATCATTGATCTAGAGTTCATGGTGAACATCTCCGAGCACCTGAGAGTGGAACGTTAAGCTGTAGGGCCCCAACTAGCCTCTTTGACCCTGCATTGAAACGTGAAATCATTTGAAGCTACATTACTGTTGTGGAAAGTGCAACTAGAAAGGCATCACAAGGTGCGTTTTCCCACCCTGGAAGAAGAAGAGCCTTCTACGAAACTTGAATAGCTGGTGAATGTGCCATACTAATGGAGGCACTTAATGAAAGATTCAAGGATGTGAAAAGTACACAAATGTAATTGAAAATATCTGCTAAACTGTTCAATGTGGAACCTGCTGAGGTATAAGATAACCTACGACACAAAATCATTCAGCTGCAAAGTTATGATGATCTGAAAGCTAGGTACAACAACATGGACACAGCTTGGATTCTACAAAGGTTACACAAGCATTGATGATGGACATGAGTCGACTGCGCTCCAGACTGACCGATACAAACCTGGAAAAGCAGTTGCCATGGCAACATCATGATGAATACCAGCTGACATTACTCGCATCACAAAAGAGAGGCAGTTCGAGCCATCACACTAGGAGTGAGTTACTTAAATGTTTGATTAAATTAAAGCGGCGTAATTTTTAAGTTGATACGTTTGTATGGCACGCAAATGATTTTACGAATATCACAATGACCCTTGACAGAAAAAAAGATCTAGTTATTAGAGACGGAGATTAGTAAAAACACGTGGGTAAATGACCATATTACACAACTTGGGACGTAGTAGATATCCATCCATCATGTGCCATGCCGGTAAGCGTGGGCGGTCATGTTCTGCCATCTCACTCGATCACCAGAGTCGTGGATCAGCTCCGTGTTTCTGTCTTGACCATGCCACAAGGCCAAGCCATCCAGGTACTTGCTTCTAGGTCTTCCCCTTGGTCTGTTCCCCTCGATCTTACCAGTTGTCACCAAATTCTCCAATCCATTTCTTCTCATAACATGCCCAAAAAATTTTGACTGTCTACGTCTAATTTCTCTAATCAATTTATGATCTTCATTTGTTTCTTGAAGGACTTGTTCATTGGTCTTTCTGGCTGTCCATGGTATTCTTTGCATTTTCCTCAGAAACCACATCTCTACAGCCATCAGATGTTTTTCAGCCTGACTGCTCATTGTCCACGCTTCACATCCATACAAAAGTACAGGTTCAATGTAGCATCTCAACACTCTTTTTCTCGTTTCAATTGACATCTTTTTATTGGTCAATATGTTTTTCATCTTGCTAAAGGCTACTTTTGCCATGGCGATTCTTGTTCTAATCTCTTCAAGGCATCTCCCATCAGATGTTATTATTGTTCCGAGATAATTGTACCTGCTCACTTGTTGAAGAATATTCCCATTTACTTGTATATTACATTGTGGTATTTCGTCCTTCCTAGTGACGACCATAATCTGTGTCTTTTTACAATTTAATTATAACCCTAGTTGTTCACTGTGTGTAACAATCTTCTTCTTCTTCTTCAGCGTTCCGAGCCATTGAGGTTCTTTGCTGCAAATACAATCCGTCTCCATTCGTCTCTCTGGTGGACCTTCTCTTGTCAGTCGTTGATTCCAAGTGCTTGTAGGTCTGTACATGTATTATCTCTCCACCGCCTTCTTGGTCTACCTCGGGGTCTACGGTCATTTATTTCCTGAGTGTAAGCGAGTTTTGTTTCCCTATTATCTTCCATTCTTTCTATATGCCCCAGCCATTGTAGTCTATTAGCCTTCATGATACCAGTGATTAGCGGGGACTTAAACAGATCATAAATGTCTTTGTTACTTCTTCTTTTCCACTCTCCACTTTGTGTATCCCTAATGGGTCCAAAGATGCGTCTTAAAATTTTGTTCTCAAAGGTTTGTAACAAGGCTTCGTCCCCTTTCGTTGTACTCCAGGTTTCAGAGCCATACAGCACAACTGGTCTGATCAGTGTTTTGTATATTGTGATTTTGGTGTTACGAGATAGCGCCTTTGATTTTAGTAGATGTTGTAGTGCATAGTATATCTTATTTCCAGAGTTGATTCTAGTTTGTATTTCTTCCCTTATGATGTTGGAGCAGTTGAAGATTGTACCCAGGTATTTGTATGTTTCCGTTCTTTTAATGGTCATATTATCTATTTGTATGTGGCCAGAGTTTCTAGCCATTCCGTCTCTTGAAATTACCATATATTCTGTCTTATCTTGGTTGATAACCAGCCCCATCTGTTGGGCTTTTCCCTTTAAGTGAGTCAATATTTCCAATGTCTTTTGTTCACTTTGCCCTATAATATCTATATCATCTGCATAACCAAGCAGCTTGGATGTTCCTCCAATATCACATTCCTCCTTTACCTTCCTTACAACTTTCTCTAGAGCCAGATTGAAGAGTAGCGGCGATAGTGCATCACCCTGTTTCAAGCCAGATGTTATTTGGAAGGGGTCTGATTTCCTGCCTTTATATGTTACTATATTATAAGTATCTTCCATGCATAGTCTGGTCATGTTGATTAACTTCCTTGGTATTCCAAATTCCTGCATAGCATTCCATAGACTATTCCTATGGACACTATCATAAGCCTTTTTAAAATCCACAAAAATGTTATGGAGATCTCTTTTATATTCCCAATGAATCTCGGCTATTTGTCGTAAGATAAATATCTGATCTATTGTTGATCTGTTTTGTCTAAAACCCGCCTGGTAGTCACCTAATATGTCTTCTGAATATGGTTTTAGTCTATTTAGTAATACTGCGGATAGTATCTTATAGCTTGTGGACAGTAGTGATATTCATCTATAATTTCCACATTGGAACTTGTCTCCTTTCTTAAAGATAGGTATCAATAATGACTCTTTCCAGTCATGGGGTAATTCTTCTGTCCTCCAGATTTTTATTATTAGTTCGTATAGCTTTAGATGTAATGCATGGCCACCTGCCTTTATAAATTCAGCAGCAATTCCATCAGTCCCAGTTGCCTTATTGTTTTTAAGTCGTGTGATTACATATAGGATTTCTTCAAATGTAGGTTCTTCAATTTGTGGTTCGCATGTTAGAACCTCTTCCTGTGGGAAAATGTGACTTGGAGCTTCACAATTTAGTAATTCAATAAAATATTCTTTCCATGTGTTGCACATTTCCTCATTGTTATTTAGCATATTCCCATTTTTGTCTTTTAAACCATATGTGTTTTGTTGGTGCCCTCGTTTCATTCACTTCAGTTCTTTAAAAAATTTTCTGGATTCATTTTTCTGGTGATTAGTTTCCATATCTTTGATTATATTACTCATATATTCTCGCTTCTGCTGTCTGACTATTTTTGTAGCCTCTTTACATTCATTTCTATAATGCTCTTCCTTTTGGATGTTATTGATGTCATTTAACCATACATGTCTGGCATTCTTCTTCCTAATGACTGCTTCTTCACATTTTTGATTGAACCATCTGTTCTTTCTATGCGTGGTTAACACACCGAGACATTCTTCTGCGGTAGACTGAATTGTATTCTTGATGTTCAACCAAGTTTGGTCAACGCTTTCCTCCAAAGGGTTTTGCAGAGTTTCAAGTTTACATTTTATTTCATCTGTAAATTTCTCTTTGACTGTAATGTCTTGCAGTTTTTCTCTGTTATATGTTGGGTGTAATCTTTGTAATTTAGTATAGAAAGCTCTCTTAAGTTTTATTTTAAATTTTGCTCCAACGAGGAAGTGGTCACTGTGGCACTCAGCTCCTCTATAACTTCTGACTTGCTGTATGTTTGATGCATTTCTGTTGTTAATTAAAATGTGATCTATTTGATTATAGGTTCTCTTGTCACATGATTTCCAAGTTTGTTTGTGTATATCCTTTCTTTGTAGTCTGGTACTGCTAATCTGCAGTCCTTTGGCTTCTGCCAGGTTGATGACTCTCCATCCATTATCATTTGAAGTTGTATGTAGGCTTTCCATACCGGCCACTTTTTTATTAGTTTGCTCTCTACCTATTTTTGCATTGAAGTCTCCCAGCACAATCAGGATATCCTGTTTGGGGTTTTCTTCTATGACATCTTCCAGATCATTATAAAAGTCTTCTTTAATATCATCTTCTTTCTCTTCAGTAGGTGCATGTACATTAATCATCGTTATATTTTTCCATTTACCTTTTATTCGTAATTTACTAATTCTGTCATTAAAAGCTTTAAAGTTTAAAACGTTCCCCCATAACTCTTTTTTGATGACAAATCCTGTTCCTAATTCATGTTTATTTTGGGTGTTTCCTCCATATATTATAATCATTCCATTTTGCTCTAAAGTACCCTCTCCTGGCCACCTTATTTCTTGAATTGCTGTTATATCCATTTGATATTCACCCAGCTCCCGGGTTAGTTCTTCGGCCGCTCCAGCTCGATATAGTGTCCGTACATTCCATGTTCCAAATCTCAAAAGTCCTTTAACGTTCCAAGGTCGTTGTCCAGATAAGTCAGTCCGATATCGAGGCTCATGTATTTGTTTCGTAACAAAGAAAGGTTTTTACAAAGGTGGGGATGTTAACCCCACGCTTCAACCCCCAACCTGGAGGACCAGGGTGTTTCTCTTTGTCTGCTCTCTACCCTTTGACCTGTCCGGCTTGGGAGGCCCTGCTGGTAGCTACGCTACCGCCGGCATAGCTCTCAGGGTCATTGAGAAACTCAAGCTCCCCCACCACGACAAGGTGGAAACACCATCGGGGGAGGTGTGTAACAATCGCATCTACTAAATTTTGCAGGTCCTGTTCATTGTCTGCAATCAAGACTGTATCATCTGCATATCTAATGTTATTGATGCATCGTCCCCCAATGTTGATTCCTTCCATATCTTCAATATTTCTGAAAATACTTTCACTGTACAGGGAAAACAGATCTGGAGACATTACACATCCCTGTCTCACACCCCTTTTAATAGGCTGATATTGGCTTACTTCATTATCAACTCTTATGGCAGCTTGTTGTTTCCAATATATGTTTTTTACAAGTCTAAGATCTTTTCCATCAATTTGTAGATCTTCAAGCATCCTTATCATGTTGACATGTCTCACTTTATCAAAAGCCTTTATGTAGTCAATAAAGCAAAGGTGTAGATCTTTGTTTACTTCTATAGAACGTTCGATTATGTTTCTCAGTATATACACAGCATTTACTGTACCCTTGCCTTCCACAAACCCACATTGTTCTTCTCCTATTTCAGGTTGTATTTTTCTCCTAACTCTTTGCATGATAATTCTTAGCAAAATCTTCGTGATGTGACTCATTATACTAATTGTTCGATGTTGATCACATTCCAAGGCTCCTGATTTCTTTGGGATTGCAATAAATACAGAATTACATAACTCCTGAGGTATATTTCCAGTATCATATATTGTATTAAGCAGACTGGTAACTTGATCTATTCCATATTCTTCTAAAGCATTAATCATTTCTGTTGTGACGCTGTCTGAACCGGGGGTCTTGCCAGATTTCATATGGTTAAGAGCATTCTGAACCTCCATCTTCAAAATTGCTGGTCCTTCATTATTATTTTGAACATCATACTGTTCGTCTCTGTTATCGTCATACAGGTTTTTCACGTAATCTGACCATTCATGTAATATCTGATCTTTTTCTATTATGACTCTTCCATCTTTTGTCTTTAGGCAGCCTGCTGATGTACGTGTTCTTTGATTAGTAAGCTCCTGAATTCTTTTGTGCATTAGTTTCGCATAGTTACTGTTGTGTTGTTTTTCAATTTCTCTGCAATTTTTCTCAAGCCATGTTTCTTTTGCCTCCTTACATAAGGTTCTCACTTTTCTGTGTATTTCTTCATATTTGGCAGGATTATTTTTGTTCTGTCTTCTTGTTTCCATTAGTTGTAAAATTTCTTCATTCATCCATGTCTTACGGCCCACTTTCTTTACTTTTGGAATAGTTTTTTCTGCTGCGCAACTGATTGAATTCTTCATCGTTTCCCATTGATCATCTACATCTTGAAACAGGATCTCTAGATCAGACAATAAATCAAATTTGTTCTTTACTTCTATGTTAAAATTATCTTGTATTTCTTTGTCAGTTTTCAATTTGCACAAGTCATATTTAGGGTTTCCTGCTGTATACTTGACTTTCTTTAACTTTACCCTCAATGTGCCTGTAATTAATCTGTGATCACTGTAACAGTCTGCATTTGGAACTGTTTTTACGACTATTAACGCATTTCGAAACCTTTTCCTAATCAGGATGTAATCTATCTGGTTTTTAATCCTGCTGTCTGGACTCCTCCATGTCCATAATCTTCAAGGATGCTGTTTAAACCAGGTGTTTCCTACAACCATTTCTTGTTCTTTTGCCCATTCTACAAGTCTGTATCCTCTTTCATTTCTCTCTCCCAAACCATGGTTGCCTACACTGCATCCATCGCCTTGCTGTCCTATTTTTGCGTTGAAATCACCCATTATGATATTTATTTCTGATTTTTTGCAGTTCTTCAAAGCAGACTCCACGTCATTATAAAATTCCTCTATGCTATCTTCACTGCTTTCACTTGTTAGGGCATATACTTGAATGACATTTATTTTAAAAGGTCTTCCGTTTAATTTTACTAATAGGACTCTGTCTGACACAGCATGATATCCTTTGACAAAATTTGATGTTTGCTTATCTAATATAATGGCTACACCTCTTAGCTGTTCTTCTCCCCCAGAGTAAATAATCTTACAATCCTCTCCTGTCCTTATCCCTGCTCCTTTCCATCTCGTTTCCGATACTCCTAATATGTTAATCTTCTCTCCCCCCATTTCTTTTTTGATGTTTTCTAATTTCCCATCTGCATTCATTGTTCTAACGTTCCAAGTTCCTACTTTCAATGATATTAATCTGTTGCACCTAGTAGCCTGTTGACGGTCTGGAGTCACCTGGTGCGCATGACTATCCCTACCGGGCGAGGCTGCTCCTATGGAGCACCCATTTACGCCGTTTCTCTGATTATCGATGATTTCACACATCATGATGTTCTTGGCATCTGTAAAGAAGGTAGTTTGCCATTGCTTTCCTTCCTAGCAGTGACCATACTGGTCAGTGACCGTAGCCATTGTCTCCTCAAAATAGAGATCCTCTGCCTACCGTCGTGAAGGTGGAGACCATATCCTACAACTATCTGTTGGCTGCTCTCCATCTTCATCCACCACCTGCACCCATGCCTGCCTGTCTGCCTGCCTGTCTGTCTGTCTGTCATTATATGAGACTCTTACATAGAGTGAAGCACATACGTCATGCAAAATTGCAAACCCAGAATTAATCGTGCGTATTTGCTCTTCGTAAGTCAATAGAACTGATTCTCTTCACATTTTCCTTGGTGCCTGTCAGGACCTGGATAGACAGTTTTCTGCTCAGGACCTTTGTGTGGGCTGTGTACAAGGTGGTGTTTACTGACACCACGCCGAGAGAATTTAATTTGCGAGCAATTTCCTGAAATCCATTTTAAATTGTGTCGACCTGGTGGCCCAGGTCACAGAATAAGAAAAAATACATCCCCACATCAAAGGGAATTCGAACACATGACCATCGGCCGGCAGACAGAAGTAATAGGCACTGCGCCACCCGGTGCCTCGGTGTGATTTAACCTATTTATTAATTTTGTTGTGTCTTAGTTGTTATTATATGATATTGTAACATTTAGCTTCTGTATATGCTGTCATTAGTGGGATATGATATATACATGGCCTGTCATTGATGTTTAAATTGCCCGCGGTCCTTGCAATTTACTGAATATGCGTATATTTGCCCTTGTTATTTTTCGGAGGTTCTAAACATACTTTTTTTAAAAGAAATTATGATATGCTGTATTGAGAATATTGACGTCTTCAGTGTAGTGGTTAGTGTAACCGTACCCCTAAGGGGCTTTGATAGGCAGGTTACACTTCGACCTTCCCGCCCTGTCCTGACCCCGACACAAGTTTCCCTCTATTGAACCACCACCGATTCGGGACTCCACCTGTCGTTCCCTTCCCACCTATGGACACCCTTCCATAGGGGGCGCCTCCCGGACGACACACATAAACTCAAGTAAGGACATGTCAACAGAAATGCAAGGTTTAATGTACAATACCGTCCATAGAGGAAGGTTGAAGAGTAGAGTAGAATGTAGGTCTATTTACAGTTAAGATACCCGAGTAATGACGAATCATCATAGTCCCAGACGTCATCACTAGACATGGTAGAATGGTAGGCGTGTATGTCGGGTCTTGTCCTTTTGCTCTCCATGTGCGAGCTGCCGTGGTAGTAGATGAAACTTCAAGACTTCTCCACGGATTCTGTTATCACTGGTTACAAGGAGCCATCTCAACAATTGAGGACACACTGTCGATAGTCACACTACGTTGCAAGGTAATGCCACCCAGTGACGACTCCTACCCACTCTAGATTATCAGTGATAAGTCTGTCAGGGAAACCCAATAACCTGAGGCGTTCCCCTCGCTAATGTAGAAACGATGTCCCACATTGGAGCTGGTTAGCTCAACGCACATTTCGAGTGTTTGACTACCCCCCCCCCCCCCCCCCCCCCCACTGGGTCGGCATCATCCTCATACACTTCTTCGTTTTCATCATCATGCACTCCATCGTTGTCATATCAGATAAGTCAATAGAATTAACAACTGGAGTCGTATTAGATTGGCAGTGTCGATTGTAGCCTGAAGATTTGAGGTTTCAGTCAGATGAGTGACTGCATTTTGAAGATTTGAGGTATCTGTCAGATTAGTGATGGTAGACTGAAGTACTAAAGTATAAGTCAGCTTAATGACTGTGTCTTGAAGATCTGAGGTCTCTGTCAGATTAGTGACTTTACGTATTGTTCATTCTCACGAGTCATTCGAGTTAACGACTGTAGTCTGAAGATCTAAGGAATCAGGCAAATTATTGACTGTCAGATTAACCGCTGTAGTCTGACCCTTTTGGCCCCAACTGGGTCTGCTTCAGAAGAATACGGGTCATGGTGAGCGTTCATAACATAATCAATTCATACGCTAGAGCAGTAGACCCACAGCGAAGTCAGTAAGTCTAGATGCTGTGTACTGTCAAACCTCACCTTGGGTAACTCAAGTGTCTTTGGTATAGGGGCAAGTAGGCACCAGAATAGCGTAGTATCGTGTGCTCTGTATCCGGTTGAAACGGAATTGGTGGACTCCCAGTTCGCTGACTTCGCATCTCACAGAAGCGGTCTACTGGAGCGAGCCAACGCCATTATTTTCATCTTCTTCTGCACACGTTGCCTACTACCTGAAAAGTAAACCCTGAAAGGAGAATAGTCGGTGAGAGCACTCGGAAATGACTCGGCCACACATGGCACTCACTCCATACACATGTCTTCAGTAGATAAACCATTATAACTGGTTATATGATCATTTCCTCTTAAGAGGTGATAAAGCATGAGTGCGTTTCCGTTGTCAGAAAGCTCCGAGAATAGTATCGGTCATATCCGTCCCGAACCCCTGTCACCTGATCCTGTTTCCTCCTGCTATCCCTCTCTCTCTCTCTCTCTCTCTCTCTCTCTTGCTCGTTTGTTCATTAAGTACCACTTGGCTATAGTACACCACTGAAAAAGATTTCTCTCACTGATAATTGTCCGTACGGACAATTGCCTTCCCTCTGCATCATCATAATCAACAATCATCATAATGCCTCATAATTAGTTCAATCACTTAATATAACAATTAAATTATTAATAAATCAAACTATAACTCCTGTTCTGGGATTACATTCCCAGATCACAGGAAAGCCCTCTTTGTAACCCCCCTCCCCCTAACCCTGAGAACAAAAAGCATTTATATTAGTACATGTTATACCACATGTAGATGGTATGCATTCCTCCCCGCTTCCCATACCCCGCTGCCCAGCGGAGATCAAGGGTGAACGGTTCCACTGGCATATTAGGAACAGACTTCCATTTAGACTGCATCCAACATCCCATACCTAATTCCGTCGTCTCTCGACGTATCGAAGAAATCATCCCCTTCAGCACACTAACCCTAGTATATGTGTGTCCATACACAAGTAGGATCAAATATAGGTTTTCCCAAACCATGAGGATCAGGTAGAGTAAAGAGTGGCGCACAAGATCGAACGGTCACTTCGAATACACGACGCAAAAGCACATGCCAACCCACCCGGACTCGCGATGTACAATCGCACGTCGTCCCATCCGAAATTGTGAGGAATATTCACAACACATCCTCACCTGAAAGAAATCACCACTACACAGGTAAATAAACCACCATTAACACATTCCTCTAGAATATGAGGTCACTGTTCCTAGGAAATCATGAAACTACAACATTCACCAACAATACTGTAGAACCACAATCACATTTCCCTAAGTTAGTACTCTATTCACTGGAACAAACCACTATAATCTAGATGCATGATTACAAATCACAGGAACACATTTCATACCCTACTTAAGCTTGCCTTGTTGACTAGCATGCCACTAGAACTAGCTTTTATTAATAAGTATATCAACAATACTGAGCTACCAAATAAATGCACATTCGTAATCAGTTAAAGAATATATCACTCTAATACATATGCCGATAGCAACGAACTTTACGGCATTTCTGTTTTAACAAACATCACAGAACTAATGTTTACATTTAGAAATTACACACGCCGCCAGCGCCCGAAATCTACTCACGATATCGATCGATCAACCTCATTAATATTCATTTGGTTGTCACACGGACACCGCAGTTAATAGCATAATATCAGTAAATAAGACAAGTAAATACGGAATCAGATTGTTACCTTAATGTAATACCATTGACTGAATTTCCCCATACGCATGTCGGGCCTGGACAGCGCCATAAGGCAGCGCCATAAGACAGCGAGGGCTTGAAATAAGTAAAGCAATAACATGGCTCCAGACACAGATATTCACTAGGGCATGTTTCCTTAGCGACTCAATGAGCATGCTCGAGAGGACAGAGATGGGATGGATCCGAAGAGAATGGTTGCTGTCTCTGGAGTGGTCTGGGCTGGCAAATATTAGTTTCATCTTCGTGCCAGGGTATGCGGGAGTACAAGAAAATGAGCGGGCTGACAAGCTCGCAGGTAAGGCTACTGTGGAGGGTGGGCGTGCCATGGACGAGGCTGACACTCTGAATGCTTTACGAGAAGTAAGACTTTTGTGAGAACCAAGTGATGGCTGTGAATCTACAAAAATGGCCAGACTGCGAGAACAGAAAACTAAAAGAGGGGTGACCAAACAAGAACACTACGCAGGAAGCCAATGAAGATGGATAAACCAACACAGAACTGGTGTTGTTAGTCGCTACACGCTGCGGGATTAGCTGAGGAGGGGATCCGAGCACTTATGGACTGAATGGTTCGAAGTGCAATGAGGATGATCTGTCGACTAACTAACTAACATGTATATATCCTAGCTAGATTGGCGCCGCCTTGCGTCATGAAGGCACGTTAATGCCTTAACTTCCCAGCGCCTTATCGAGTTCCACCAACCGGCTTCGCGTGTAGCCTGGCTAAGCTGCATGACTAATTTTGCATAACCTCACCACGTCCAAATTCGAGTTCAACGTCCTAATCATAAATCCCGGCTCCCCGCCATATTTGCTTTTGGGACAGTGTCGCTTGTCGTCCCGGGAGGAACGTGGAACCAACAAGCACACCTTTAAGATCCTTATACTTGGGAATTATTGACAGACTTTTGTCTACACTCCTCCGTTCTGTCTTCTACTCGCTATCTCTCTCTCTCTCTTTCTCTCTCTCTCTCTCTCTCTCTCTCTCTCTCTCTCTCTCTCTCTCTTATTCCTTCATAAATACTCTGACAACAGTTTCCTCCAACAATTAATAAACTATTTATTGCTGAAAACTATGTCAGTTGTATGTATTGAATGTGTATATGTAGTAGGTAGTGTCTTCTATTGTGAGTGCAAGATAGGACTCTGAATGTCTATGTTTCGTATCACATCTCTCATCTGCATACGGCCAAGCAACAAGACATCACACATATATGGACAGCTCTCACCCTGGATGCTCCGTTCCGCTTGAGTCTGGAAGTAATCCAATATTGAATTAACTGTTCACCGTTTGATCACTATAAAATCCTGCGATTATGATAAGTTTGAATTCAGCATATTTCCCTTTCTTGGAAGATATTAAAATCCATCACGGAAAACACATCACCACTGTCTAGATTTTCTTTAAATGTTCTACACACTGTCTCCAGTTAGTAAAGTTTTATATTAGTTTACAGTGCAAATGTATGCAGTTTTATATCTTTTCCCTATACTTTCTTTACTTGGATATTCTTTTATTTATACAGAGTTCCTTTATGGGCTATTGGGTATCTCTTCTCACGATTAGAACATGTCTATGTTCTTAGTGGTTCTAGTGACGTACTTTCTCTGCACCAGTGAAGTTAATTTCTTTAATCTTCTCTGAACCTGTCAGGAGTTTTCGTGGAACCTGTGAGAGATATATTACCAGGTGATATTAGTCTGCTTCAGACTAAATCTTATGTGAGAGCCTTTCTCCAGCCGTACTCAAGGCGCTTCCGAAAGATACTCTGACATAAGACAGATGAGTTCACTAAAGTCGAAACGGTTAGCTAACAGAAGAAAATGGTAACAGCCAAGCACAGACACCTAGTTCCCTATGCTAGACTATTAAGGTAAGGCTAGATTACCTTATATAATCTATGTTAGTCCATGAATCGAAATACACAAGCACCGAAGCACCATTATCCCATCGCCTTTAAACAATAAGGGACTGATATTTCTTTTCTAAATCCGGACGCATAGATCCATTCTCCGTCCAGTTTGGTCGCACACTCCCCACAAAAACAAGTTTACACTATTTATACTCCGTTTCCAATTCTCCGTTCTCTTTTGATGTCACTACATCAACAATCTAATTTGCCGTTTCCTTCACATCAAAAGTCTGTGAAATCACGTATTCGTTCCTTGCCGCTCCGTTCCGGCTCCTCCGTTGAGTCCCGTGTTCCTCAATCATCTTACATGAAAGAGTTCTAACTCTTTGATCAACGTCTTCGTGTGTTCCCCAACCCGATGTCTCCACGGCTCCGTTGCTTGTCGGATGCGATCGGCAGTCAATGACCCCTCACAACTGTATCGTACTTCTATACCCGTCGGTCAATAACCGTCCCTTTGTCCTCGCTCAAGACTGAAGGCTCGATTGTTATTCTGACTCACGGTCCATAATTTGCCATCTTCCTACATTGCAAGTAATTTTATATTAAATGTTATCGGGGAATCACTAAACTCACAGTATCCCGTGACAGACAGGGGGCGTATTTGTTCACATAGATCTACAACATCCGGTGCCTACCTTTGTCTCGTGACAGTTCTTGGCAAAGCTTACGTTAATTTTGGCCATCTTTACTTAGGAAAACCCTGTAACTAGGCCTTTGTCCGCAATTTTGTTCTTAAACGCATCTCCTGAGTTCGAAACTCTCCACTCGAGGTTGATGTCATGTAACTTTCAAATTCTAACAATATATCGATCTGTATTCTGACGGTTTGGGAAAGCTATTTTCCCCACCGTCACATATATACGAGGGGAAGTCAATAAGTAGGTCACAAATGGCTGTAGAAAAATAACTAAATATGATAACAACTTGAAACCAGTTGTTTTTTTTTTTACATTGTCCCTTTATTTCTCAACATAATTTCCACCAACATTGATGCACTTATCCCATCGTTTTATCAGTCCTCCAAAACCGGCTGCATAAAACTGCGTGTTCTGTTTTCTTAACCACGTTTTCACTTCATATTCAACTTCGGCGACCAAGGTGGGTTTACAATGGACCAAAAACGTCGATGGAAATCGCTACTTCCCACCTTAGTTGGTTAATTTTCTCCTGAGTCAATAGAGCCGTATGTGGTCTGGTATTGTCATGAAGAAGAAAAACTCCTGTAGTATGCAATCCTGGACGTGTTCTTCGAATTGCACCATGAAGCATCGATATAACTTCACAGTACGATTCAGAATTCGCATTGTCACCTTTCTTCTTGAAATTGGTTAAAAGCACTCCTTGACAATCCCAGAACACTGTCAGCATAACCTTCCCTGCTGATGGCGTAACCTTGAATTTTTGGACACAAGGCGAAGAAGGATATTTCCATTGCATTAAAGCACACTTTGATTCGGGCTGGTAATGATGCACCCATAATTCGTCCCCAGTAACAATTCTGTTCAGCATGTCTTCTCCTTCATCTTCGTATCGACAGAGATGATGCAAGGACAGGCCAAATCGGTTCATGTTGTGCTCCTCCTTCAATTGTCTGGGTACCCACCTTGAGCACACTCTTAAATTTCAATCGATCATGCATTATGGTTTATGCTGAACCATGTAAGCATCTATTGCAGATGCTACAGAGTCTGTCGTTACACGCCTTTCACCTCTATTCATCGCCTCCACCCTCTGCATGGATGCTTCTGTTGCAATCTCAACAGGACGACCATTCGGATTTCATCAACAATGTTAGAGCTTCCTTGAGAACATTTTTCTACCCAGCTATGCACCGCTTTACGGGACTAACATTTGTCAGCATATACAGGAAGCATTTCCCTATGAATGTCCTTTGCATGCAGTCCTCTTGCCCACACACACACACACACACACACACACACACACACACACACACACACACACACACACACACACACACACACAAAACGCACAACAGCACGTTGCTCTTTGGTTGTACGCTCCGTAAATACAGTCAGCATTTCGTTTATGCGCTGCTCATGTGCGTGAAACACCTAGCTCCACCAGAGGAACGGGAATATAAAGTTCGATGTTGCTGTCACCTAATGTCACCTGTAGAAAACACCAACTACATTTACCTGCCATCCCACAGAACTGTGTAACTTAATTTTTGACTCGCCCTCGTATATATATATATATATATATATATATATATATATATATATATATATATATATTATATATATATATATATATATATAGATAACAGAGTGTATGTTTGTGGGTATTTATGTATTGGATGCGTTCGATAACGGTACATCCGCTGAGATGAAATTTTCTACACGTCTTCCTTTCATTCCTGTGCAACCGACTATAATAATTTTTTAATGTAAAATCTTCTACTTATTTAATAACATTTACTTTTCCATTTTCATTATATAATGTCTATATAGCAGGGGGACTTCACTCTAGAAAAGTTATTTCAAGGGGCATAACTTTCAATAACATTTCTATATACTTTATAGTCATATTGTTGGACTTACTTGCACTATTGTTAAACTCTTTGTCTATAGTTATTTTCAGGCATATGAGTTATAATAAATAATGATATAATCTTTAAGGCATTTTCAAAGTTTTCATAAAAATAATGCATAATGCATAACATTGTAACCCATCTTTTTCTACAGTTTTCATTGAATGGTGTGTGGAAGGACATTCTTTTAATTTACTCTGCGCCAGGAGCTGGGCGAAACCACGCCGGGTCAGATAGATAGACAGATAGTCGGGAACGGAAGCTTATTTGACTACTTATATGAATTAGATGACATGCTCCCCACCAGGGACTGGGTGAAGCCGGGCCGGGTCAGACAGACAGATAGACAGACAGACAGTCGGGAACGGGAGAGCTTATATGACTACGTATATGAATTAAATTAGATGCTCCCCACCAGGGACTGGGTGAAGCCGGGCCGGGTCAGACAGACAGATAGACAGACAGACAGTCGGGAACGGGAGAGCTTATATGATTACGTATATGAATTAAATTAGATGCTCCCCACCAGGGACTGGGTGAAGCCGGGCCGGGACAGACAGACAGACAGATAGACAGACAAACAGATAGTCGGGAACGGGAGAGCTTATATGACTACGTATATGAATTAAATGAGATGCTCCCCACCAGGGACTGGGTGAAGCCGGGCCCGGTCAGACAGACAGACAGGCAGATAGACAGAGAGACAGATAGTCGGGAACGGGAGAGCTTATATGACTACTTATATGAATTAAATGAGATGCTCCCCACCAGGGACTGGGTGAAGCCGGGCCGGATCAGCCAGACAGACAGACAAACAAGCAGACAGACAGACTGATAGATAGATAGATCCCCTCCAGGGCCTGGGCGAAGCCGGGCCGGGTCAGCTAGTATATATATATATATACATGCCGGGTCAGCTAGTATATATATATATATATATATATATATATATATATATATATATATATATATATATATATATATATATATATATATATATATATATATGCAAATATCAGAAATGGAATAAAGTCAAAGGAGAAAATTATTGCAGAAAAGTCACACACCAAGCGTTTGAGACGTAAGATGGTGCATGATGGTGGAAATAACCACGTGTTCAGATGCACCCACTGTGAACGGACATTTACAGCGCAAATTGGCCTTATCAGTCACACTCGCTACCGCCATAGTTAAAAGTTATTATGCCTTTTTAAAGCACAAACTATCGTCTGTCAAGACGGCAAGGTGCCAATGGAATATATATATATATATATACACATCACATTACATTGGCAACTTGCTGTCTTGACAGACGATAGTTTGTGCTTCTAAAAAGGCTTTATAACTAATACCCATGGCGGTGGCGAATGTGACTGTTATTTCCAATTGGCGCTGTAAATGTTCGTCCACAGTTGATGCATGTGAACACATGGTCATTTTCACCAACATGTACCATTGTATATATATATATATATATATATATATATATATATATATATATATATATATATATATATATAGAGAGAGAGAGAGAGAGAGAGAGAGAGAGAGAGACAGACAGACAGACAGACAGACAGACAGACAGACAAACAGACAGACAGACAGACAGACAGACAGACAGACAGACAGACAGACAGACAGACAGACAGACAGATAATCGGTCTCTTTGGTTAAGGGGTTAACGACTTTATCCGTAATCACGTATATCCACGTGAGGAACACGGCTACGTGAGATTCGGCAGCGGATAGCATTGCGTTGGTTACTTACGTGGTATGTGAGCCGGACGCTCAGAAAGCAATGGCAAACTACTGAGCGTAATCTTGCCAAGAACATCAACAACAGCTGAAAATGATGGTGTTGACTGCAACGTCTTGTAAGGGATATGCAACTTGTGTGTGCGTATATATATATATATATATATATATATATATATATATATATATACACACACACACACATAATCGGGCACTCTCACGATGTTTATACTTCACATCGACACCGCAAGGTACAAGAGGAAGATGAAGAGATGAGAGAGAGCTTCCAGCTACAGACCCATTAGCCTCACCAGCAGTCTCTGCGAAACAATGGAACGCGTCATCAATCACAGACTACCGTGGTACATTGAAAGTGAAAACATCCTTGTGCCACAACAGGCTGGCTTTAGGCAGTGCTACTCTACGGAAGATCAGACAACCTACCTCTCTCAAGAAATTGAGGATGCATTCCAAGAGAAGAAGCTGGTACTTGTGGCTTGGATAGATCTGAAGAAAGGCTTTGACAAAGTCTGGAAAGAAGGTGTGATGAAGAAACTGAGAAGCTAAAGTCAATGGAAGAATGTACAAATGGGTGAAAGCATACTTGCATAACAGAAGAGCCCAAGTTCAGATAGACGGTCTCAAGAGCAAGAAAGTATTATTGAGTCACGGTGTTCCCCAGGGCGGAGTTCTGTCCCCAACACTTTTTCTAATCTTCATCAATGATCTTGTTGCTAATCTACCGTATGGAATTTAAGCGGCAATGTACGCTGATGACCTGGTTTTGTGGAACACAAATGAGCATGCATCAGTGACCACCATATTGCTACAGAGAGCTGTAGATACATTTGTTGCATGGGCAAATAGATGGTGTGTCAGCATAAACACTAACAAGTGCATCACCACTCTATTTACCCTCTCTCCGAAACAAAAGGCAAGGATCATTAAGATAAATGGAACACCCCTAAGAGAAGATAAAGAACCAACATACCTTGGTGTAGCATTCGATGACAGGCTGACATGGATAAAACACATCAAAAAAGCAAAAACCAGAAGGAAAATAGCCATCCTGAGAAAGCTAAGTGGAACCGCTTGGGGAGCCAGTGGGAAAATACTTAGCAAAGATTATCAACAGAGGATGCGACCACACTTGGAATACGGGTCAACTGCGTGGTGTTCAGCATCTGTCGCTTGTCGTCTCTGTGGGGGAACAGTAGAATCAACAAGCACACTTCAATTTCCCTTTTTTCCAATGTTGGGTCTATTGCCAGACCTTTGTCTAAACACCCCCCGTTCCAATCTTCTATTCACTATCTCTCTCTCTCTAGTATCGCTATGCCATACCCCTCTTCACTTTCCTTCAGAACATACCCACACAACATTGTCCTCCAATAAATACTAACATATTTATTGAATAAAAAGTGTCATGGGTGTGTATAGAGTGTATGTAAAGACGTTGTTGGTGTGTTCTATCGTGTAGGTGAGATAAGATTCATCTCACTGTGCTCATCACACAACGGCCAGATAATGTCACCACAGCACAGAACTTGCTTACTCTCACCCGGTATAGTGTCTCTCTGAATGATGTTGATGAATTCACAATATCCTTGACAACGTTAGAATTAACAAGGTTGTTCACCACTGCGTATTTGTAGTAGATAATGTCTTTCCTGGTGAAATATCCAATATGAATGTTTTTCTTAAAATCCAGGGAATGTTACACATCCGATATAGTAATGAATTAGTGTCTATGGATGTAGATATCACAACCCTGCGTATATATTCCACTGACACAATGTCTTAAAGTCTAAGAATGTTCTATGCTTCAGAGGGAAAGTCTGGTATTACAGTTTGTTTGTATTTATCTTATGGTCCTGTGAACCTTATTGCTATTCCGTTCTATGTGGAGTTGACATATCTTCTGCTGTCAGTATCCTATCAGGACAGACTTATTATGTCGTTACTTCGAGAACTGGTTGACATGTATATGTGATATCAGACTTCAATCTGGCCGATATTTATCACTGTCCCAGGCTAGGGTCCATTCTTTCTTTTCAGGAGTGTTGCTATTTCTTTATTCCTTGGAACCTGGCGAAAAAACAATATCAGGTGCTATCAACCTAACTCAAACTCATTAGAAGTGAGAGTAGGCTTATGGCCGTTATCAGTTATTACTTCTATAGATTCAGAGAACTGACCTCTGATATAAGACATAGGAGTTATAAACATAACTTACGACCAGGTAAAAGAAGGAAATGTCATAGGAAAGCTCAGAAATCCCAGTAACCATCTATACTAGAATCTCCTTATCATAGACTTATACTATATTATCATAGTACTTATTCTATCGAGTGCACTGATACTTTACACAATCCACTACGTTACTTCTCAGCTAAATTCGGCCGACGCTCAATATTACGGTCCCACACTCAAATACACTATGTTAGATTTTTACTCTACACCACAACTACCTTATAACTATCTGTCACATAATAGACCAACGTGATTTAACCAGTGATGAGAATAAAAGGCGTTCTGATTTAGCGGCATGTTCGAGGCCAAAGGTTGTTTCAACAAATCCAGAAAATGTAACTGCACGTGTTTACATCTGGTCGACGGATTGGGAACACTCGGTGGTGAGTGAGACGAGTCCCTGTATCGCTTTGACAGTTTGTCAACATTCGAATACAGATGGAACCCGTCGGATCCTGGTTGCAATCGGATGTCACCCATCACAGGTCGGGCAAAGTTAACAGCTGCAGATGTGTAGGGGAAGTGAGTGAGATGACTCAATACACCACTTTGATAGTTTATAAACAGGTCGGATTGAAAGCGGAAGTACTCAGCTCGGAAAAACAGTCCTTCTGTCATTTAGAGTTTCCGGACATCACGCAAATTGGCAGATTGCTATTGACACCTGTTGTTGGGATCATACAGTAACTCGCTAGCTTGTTGGGTATGTCAAAACTAGTGATGACGGCTCTGACAGTGACTAAGCCAGGGAGGATAGATTCTGGACAATGGATGATATTCCCAAATAACACCTGTGTGGACATAATGAATACCGTCACGTGACCAATTTTAGGTTTTGCCATAAACCATGATTGGGAGAAACAGTGTTGACCAAACCGTGGATTATGATGGACGTGTTTGTGGGAGAGCTCTACAGTGTTAGATTAATTTAATATTAGCTAGCATGTGTCGTTATGGCAAAGTGTAGCAGCCATCCTGGAATGAGGCGGTTTTGCATAAGGTAGTCAATATAGTCTAGTTAGGCCTAATGAATATAGGCAGTAGTCTTGTTAAAACTAGAGTGTGATGATTAGCACGGTTAGTTGGAAACTAGTTGGAGTAGTGAAGTGATAATTGGCTCTGCTAGGATGAATAGGATAGAGGAGTGATAATTGGAGAGATTTTAGATGGGGAAAGTGTCCAATGGGGGGATCTTTCAATGGTTTGCCCACTTACGTTGTGCACCCTGTTTATGGGTCTTTCCTTGTCATCGCCTGATTCGGACGTAGGTGAGGAGCTAATATGCTCTATGACAGAGTTTAGTTAGCTATAAAATAACTGAGCAAGGCAAAAGGATTACACTCAGCCTTTAGGATCAGTGACTAGTACTATCACCAGATGTATTGTTTTTCTCACAGGTTCCATACCAGTTACGAGGAAGTTCAACACTGGGTATGATGAAATGCAACGTCAATTAGACATAACACCAGTTGGACACAAAAATGTTTCTTTAAAAAAAAAGGAATAACGTCCGAGAAGAAAGATGGTTCACCTAAGATGGGTGATGATTGTTGATGCAACACAGCATAGAACATTAGTACCTAAACAAGAACATTAACTATAATAGTCACATGGTGTGATATGTTCTAGTGAAATAGTTCAAAAGACATGATACCTGAACCTAGATAGACACTAGTTAGGTTCATGTATATTAACAATAACAGTGATACCTAAATACTCACTACAAAGGATTTGTGCATTCTTTAAGAACGATAGGAAATTATGTGCATTGGGCAACCGGTCCATGATCAGCTGTAATTTACAAACAGTATCTATTTCGGATGATCAGGAAGATGGATTACCAGGTAGCTACAGATGACAGTCGGTGTCCGGCAGGAGAGATACAGTACCGGGTGAGGTGGACTTGTTCTGACTTAACGTGCTGTGGTGTGTCCTTGCAAGGATGAACTGACTATGCTATTATCTGAGAGTCCGATCCTACACACATTATAGAACACATCACACATTTTCTTCGCATACACGTCTCATATACGTTACACTTTTCTTTTAATAAATTAATCTTTATTAATTTTTAGAAGCAAGAGTTGTTGAATATGTTGCGTTGGGGAAGTATGAGAGGGGGCATAGTGCGACAGTGAGAGAGTGATAGGAAAAGGTGTCCATGGGCTGATGGAGTGTGTTGGACGGAAGCTGGTGGATTCTACAAGATATTGATAAAGGGAAAAAAAATTATAATGTGGGTGTTGACTCTCCTCACTCCAGGGACGACACTTTAAAGGAGGACACGACACTATCCTCGGCTGAATCGGGAATACTATTGTATATAAATACAAAATGCTCGTCGGTTTCATCCAACTTGAAACATCGTAACTCCCTTTCCATAATCACTCAAGAATAAATCACCACTTCTCTCGTGGAAGCCAAGTAGCACCCTAAATTCAACTAGAATATCCAGCCTATTAATACTCTGGCTCTGTACGACTATATGGGCCTATTCCACCAATTTCTCCCCCTGTCCTCTTCATCTTTTTTCAATAACAACCGAATTTCTCCTTTGATGCACGGTCATTTCGGGATATCAGTGATTATCTACTCGTTTCTTCCAACCACAGATATTCGTCTCCGTTACTTCAAAAGGCTGTGATACGGCGTGATCGCGAATCTCCGTTTCCCACTTCAAATGTTTTTGAAATTGCTTTATCGCGATACATCGGTGTTCAAAGTGTTGGACATCGTAATATTCCGTCGTCCGTCCTCCAACAAACACGCGACATCTCTTTTGATCTTGGAGTGAATGACTTGTCCTCACCTCAAGACCGAAGTGCTAGCTTGTTTTTCTGATATAAAGGTCAATGACTTCCCATCCTCGTGCAATACAAGTAATTTTCTGTTTTAGATTTATAGTAGGATCGCTAACCTATCAGTATCATGTGACAGCATCATAAACCACATTACAGGAGCTGGACAAGGTGCAAAATCAAGCTCTTAGAGTCATCACTGGAGGGGTGAGATCAACCCCTATAGTAGCAATGGAGAAAATGGGGAGGACACAAGATCTAAGAGAACGCAGAGATACAAAAACACCAATACAAGCAGAAAAGTTCCTCAGCTTGCCAGGCCACCTAGCTAGGGGCGGTTGAAAAGAGGTAGTTTTATCCACCAGGCCAAACGACTCTGCAGAGAAACCATCGATCTTCCCACAGTTGGTATCCCCCTGACAACTATTCCAGAGCGAACCCCATGGAAAGATGAACATAGAGTATCACTACAAATCCAGACAAAAGTGAGAGGAATATTTGACAAGGAAGAACAGAACAGTGTACAACGCAGAACAGCCACTCTCAGCTTCCTTGATGACGAATACCCATAGGATCTCTGGATCCGAGTCTACACAGATGGGTCAGCACAAAATTCTGTTCGAAATGGAGGAGCGGGAGTGTACATAGAATACCCAAATAATACTAGGGACACGGCCAGAGTTCCAACAGGGAAGTACTGCCATAACTATGATGCTGAAATTGAGGCAATCAAGATAGCCACAGAGATATTACAAAATACCAGCCATGGTACACAACCTGTGGTGATACTGACAGATGCAAAATCCGTAATAGAGGCGCTCCTGTATGGGAAATTGCCAGTTCTAAGGACATTACTTCCTGAACTTAGCAGTCAGCGTAAGGTCATCATACAGTGGATACCATCCCATTGTGGAGTCCCCGGAAACGACAGAGCTGAACGGTTGGCTAATGAAGGAGCAAAAGAAGAACAACCTGATGTGTCCATTACATACCACCAAAAGAAAAGACTGATCAAATCAGTCAGAAGGCCACCAAACCCTATTCAAGACGACTACCAAGTTATGGACAGACCAGAACAGGTCATTCTTCTGCGCCTCAGAACAGGACACAATAGATTACGCAACCACATGTATACAAAATTCAAGATTGGTGACTCAGCCATGTGCACATGTGGTTTGGCGTCGCAGACAGCAGAGCACATACTCCAGGATTGCCCAAAACTACAACATATCCAGGCGAACCTTCTGGCCTAGAGGGACAACAGTGGAAGATAAACTATATGGACCACTGAGTGAACTAAAAAGGACTGTTAGATTCATACAAGAGACAACATTGCAGTTATAAACATATTTCAGGCGAACGAAAGAAGAAGAAGAAGATGGGAGAGAGATGAGATATATGCACACATAAAGGTAAAACAGAGGATTCCTAACTTCCCCTGCCCCAGAATAAACAGGTAATAAATCATTGAGTATCGTATAAATTCAAAACATGTGTTTGAAGAAATTTTGATTGAGAGGTCGGGGGTCAGGGAATTATGCTCTCGTCCATCATTTGTCTTCATCAGAAGCGAATACTGGGTAGTTACATGTACATATATGTACATATAGCTTGTATTGAAGATGTTCAGTTTGGTTGGCAAAGAATGTTGTTATGATATCCTTGTGGACTGCTTAATAAAACAAACTTAGTTGCTTAGCCTTTACAGAAGGTTGCAGTCAACTCCTGCATTTATTTGCTGTTGGTGATTTACTAGGCAAATGTATGTTCAGTCATCTGCCATTACTTTCTAAACCGCCGACGCCTCGTGCTATCAAAATCAACAGAGAGAGATCGGCGTCCATATCGCTGGCCACTGATTTCGAACTCTCAGCTCCGTATGACGGGGAATTGCGAAAAGCAGTTTTACTAACCTCTAAGCCACAGACGCGGGTGGGTTGCCTAAACTCCAGGTTGAGTTAAATATGCGTCTGTAACCTAGAGAAGTTCATGTGCTATATAGACTTGACACTGGACATAGCTACAATAATAATCAGAACCTTTACTCTGGACTAGGAGTCAAGAGTATTGAAGCGAAGTGAGCGTGTTAAAATGAAACAATTTCCTGTATTGGAATTGACGCCAATGTACGTAACGTGCCGTTAAAATAAAACAAAGTGTTCGTGAACTTACAGTTGTTAATTTACCCCAAGTTTATTCATATGAACGACACATCTTGTAACACACGCTGAATAACTGTTGCATGTCCTTTGCAGGAATGTTGAGATTAACCCAGGTTGGTTTCCTACGAAAATGTACGTTCAGTAGTTTGTCATTGCTTTCTGAACGAGAAGTCAACGTTAAAATACAACTTATCGGCTTAAAGGTTGAAGCCCCTACGTCGCCGTCAGCGCACCTGAAGTTTAAGCGCAAGCGCATCAAGACCGCATCACGTAGATCTCTAATGCACACATGAAGCATAAATAAAGGACTCTTGCACACGTCATAAGGCGCACTTGGCTCGTGCTGCCAGATCCATACATCTGTAGACCAATCAATATTCGCAGGGTGAAGTGCTTAGTATCACACCGGTGCTGCCAGATCCATACATCTGTAAACCAGTCACTATTCGCTGGGTGAAGTGCCTAGTATCACACCGGTGCTGCCAGATCCATACATCTGTAAACCAGTCACTATTCGCTGGGTGAAGTGCCTAGTATCACACCTGTGCTGCCAGATCCATACATCTGTAGGCCAGTCACTATTCGCTGGGTGAAGTGCCTAGTATCACACCGGCTGCCTTTACTACCCAAGACATGTCCAACACAAACAGAGACCTGACATAAACACGAAATGAATCTTTAGAGGCATGCGGCATAAACCCAACATGACATGACGAACCACATGCCATAAGTCATTGACAAGCTGCAGATAACACAGCAAAAGTCATCCAGCACAACCTGCTGTCAAGTCATGCACCAGTTGTTGGGTCGCTACGACCACTGTGTGTAGATCGTGACACTAACCTAGGGCCATATTTAGTTCGTCGTAAACATGCATTCATAATTATAGGACAAGCGTCATCGACCGGTGGATGAAATAGAATCTACAGTTGATAGAAATGATACAATATACTAGAGATAAGTTGCAAGATGATAGTCTGGATAACATAAATACACAACTATTGGCTATTAAAGTTAGTTGCTTATCCTTTATAGTACGTCGCAGTCAACCCCAGCAGTGTTTGACTGTTTGTCATTTCTTTGCAAGTTTATGTTCAGTAATTTGGCATTGCTTTCTGAACAACCGGTACCCATACCATTGTATGAAAACCAGCACAGGGCGGTCTACTTCCAAATCGCCCGCTACTGTATTTCGAACGCGTTATGCGAGATTACGAATTGCGTCCGTAACGCCTTCGCCACAGAGCGGGAGTGGGGTTATTACATAGAAGACAAATGTCTTCACAAATCAACATCCAAGTGAAAGAAGTTGGTCTGGAATAAGCTAATGTATATAATAATGCATATAAGTAGATGGGTACATTGGCTACAGCAGATACAAGAAGCATTCAAGAAGTTAAATGTAGACATGCCCAATCAAAGGCAACATTTAGGAAGATAAAGATGGTTCTGTACAACATATGTTTGTCATTCAGGCATGACAATAAACACACCCATCCGATGTATCTGAACGCGGTTTCTGGGGAGGTCAAGCTTAATAAAACATCCTTATCGTTGCGCCAGGATATGCTGGTGTAAGAGGAAATGAGCAAGATGAAGGCCTAGCGGCCCAGGCTACTGCGGACAGAAGGCGAGCAATGTATATATTGTTTATATACTGAATGCCGTCACAAAGGCAGGGCGGTCAAACGAATCACTACACGACTGCGAATCCACAACCTTGACCAAACAGGAGGGCTATGCCAGCGGCCAAGGAAGAATGTTCAACCTGGTGTCATCGACCACCACAATCTGAGGAAGATACTGAGGATGTGATACGAGTACTTATGGACTTGACCAGCCATGAGCTGTTGATTGTGAGGAGTAGAGAACTAGTAGCTTAATGAGCCATGTAACTAAGATACTCCTTTAGGTCATACAAAAAGAATTCAAAATAACATAGATGAGGAAGAACAATTTGGGTTCCGCAAAGAAAAAAAACATAGCGACACTAAAGGAGCAATAATCTGTTTGAGGATATTGATAGAAAAATATATAGACGTTCAGAAAAATATATATATGTATGTTTTATAGGCTACAAGAAAGCTTTTGATAGAGTGCAACATGAACGATTAATTATAAATTACGTGCCTTCAAGATATAGGAGTAGACGGAAAGGCCATAAAACTTATTAAAAACTTTTACTAGGAACAAGTGGCGTCAATTAGATACGGAAATAATCATTCGTCGCCCTTGGAGATAAAAAGAGGTGTACGGGAGGGATGCGTGTTGTCCCCAGGCATCTTCAACTGATACACATAAAGAATATGAAAACAAGTCGAACTTTAATATATACTGAAGAACCATAAACCATTTTAGGTATGCTGACGATACAGTGTTATTAACAGAAAGCCAGCAAGAGTTACAAAATCTAGTGAAACTAGTAAACATGCATAGTGCAGAATATGATTTAGATATTAACATCCAAAATACGAAAGCTATGATAATCAGCAGTGACAAAGAGAGGTCATCAGTGAACATCACAGTACACGGAGAGATACTAGAACAAGTAACGAATTTCTCCTATCTTAGACATGTCATAACAGAGGATGCCAAAAGTGTGACCTAAATCAAAAAGTGAATAGGAATGGCCAAACATGCTTTCAACATCATGAAATCGGTATTAACATCTAGAGATATACATCGCATTAAAAATTAGAATTGTCGAAAATATAGTGTTTTTTCAACACTATTGTATGGCGCGGAAGCCTGCACAATGAACAACCAATTACAAAGTCCAATAGAGGTCCTTGCTGAGTTGTTGAGATGATCTAAAAACCGACATCACTGCACTCAGGACATTCCCATTCCATATATGTCTCCTCGTTCAACAGCCAGCGAAGAGTCACACTACGAATGGTTCCTACCGCTAACTGATTGAAAGTTCTCCTGGTCTTCCCTCTCAGTTTTGAGATTCTACCAGTACCCCTGCCAACCCCCCGCAATCTCACCCTTTACACATACGGGTTCTCAATCTGTTCCCCCACCTTCTCCACCTGGTCCCACAAGCGCACGACCACCTCTCCCTTGTCCATAGGTAATCGACCACCAAGAGGTGCATTCCCTGCCAGCCTATCAGCCTGTTAATTCCCCTGCACCACATGGCCAGGGCAAAAAATCCATACAATTCTTACAGTCTGTAACCTCCGAAGCGAGGTGAGCCATTCCACACGAAACATTCCTTTCTTCACTTTACTAAGCATACTCCTTAAGTCCGTTATGAAGATTATGTGTGCTGCAGTGGTCTCCTCTAACCAACGGAATGCCGCTGTGACTGTTTCCACCTCTATTCTCATGCTGGAGGTCGTAGCCTCATATACCATACTCTCTATTTTTCTTTCAAGAATCGTCCATTAGCCTTCGCAACGAAACCCCAACCACTCCACCTGTTTCTCGCCACTGACCCATCAGTATAGATCACTAAGTCACCTGTATGTGTATTACTATTGATCAGTTGCTGCACTTCAAATTCTAGATATGTGGATATACAAAAGACTATGTTGTGTTTCATGGAATCAGAAACATTCAAATACAGAGGTTCTAGAAACACCGGCAATGAAAGTGGAGTAGATGACAGATATAAAAAATAAGCATGTGAAATATTTCGGCCACGTTGACAGAAATAAAACTCTTATAAAAACCATCCATACTGGAGGGTGTGGTTCAAGGCAATAGAACAAGAGATAGACAACGATGTGAGTGGGAAGAACAGATGGACGAACAGAAATCTGTCAGAACGTGCAATCAAGTCGATAGACAGACAGACAGACTGTTGGAGATCCATTGCAGCCAAACTTCACTGTGGATACAGCATCTTACTGATTGATTGATTGGTATTTCTGTCCGCCCGTGGTATTCTTTGCGTTTCTCTCACAAACCACACATTTTTTAGGTTAGCCGCAGTTTTGAATTAAATGTGTCGAGCCAGAGTTGAGCAACATATTTTTGTATCGATCATTCTCCTGATGTCAGGCAATACTAACAGCTATCTCCGCAGAAATTCCTCTTACGTTAGAGAACATCGTCACACAATAATAGTAGCGATTGTACATATACGTGTGTCGAATGAGTATTTCGTTTTGCTAAAATAAGTGAACAACGGCACACGGAATGGACTAAAAGATGAAGAAAATAACGGTTGAAACATTACGACCCAGCAATCGAGGGTGTTGGAGTCAATATCACGCCCACTGCCCGCACTTCCCAAGACATGTCCTTGGTAGCCACGTCAGACTGTCGACCCGAGTCTAAGTCAATGATATACATCTGGCTCTTTGCCAATTCGAACTGACGACCATCTGACTGACAGGCAAGCGTGGTAGCCAGGACACTGCTGCGTCTTCCGGACAAAGGCACGACATGAAGAGAATTATCTGCACAGCTTAAGCAGCTAGGCAAAACATACAGTTGCAGACGTCATCAACTTCGTTGTTTCTAAAATACAAATAAATTGAGGATTGGACTGTCCTTTTGGCCAATATCTGCTCTAGTTCAGACACATGAACCTATAAATATGTGTGCCTGCGTTTATGCGTGCGTGTGCCTGCCTGTACCATAAATGTTACAAGTTACACATGTTACACGTCCATATTGACGCGGACAAGGTCTTAGGTTCGTACCGGAACACGATTTAGCGATGTCAGTGGTTGCCGGTTGTACTGGTCGTGTACAACCAGTCACGGCGTAAACAAGGTGTAAATCAGGGGTGGCCTACCTTTTCAGCAGGCGTGCCAAATTTCAGAAATAATATTTCCTGCCGGGCCGCGCACCTAATTTTTGTTTGTTAATTAAAGTAAACAAGCAAGCGTGCTACAGCTTCGACCGCATAGTCGCTTCCCACTCCGCGGGCCTCAACATGACTCCCGGCGGGCCGCATGCGGCCCGCGGGCCTCGTGTTGACCACCCCTGGTGTAAATGCTCAACGTTTAAATAAATGTTACAGATATATGCATTGTCGAATAAAGATAACAACCATATCAATCCAAAACGAACTCATTATTGAAGAAGATTATGTTGAATGCTAATAAAATCTGGGAAAATGAAATATTGTTGGTATGTAAAAAGGGATGAATGTGCGGAACAGTTAATTAATAAAGGGGTACGTAGCAAGGAAGCGGTAAACAGGAAAGAACAACATATTCAAAATGACAAGAATAATGTACATATGACATAAACTGAGGCCTAGGAATGAGGTATTTGTAATGACCTATCAGCGTGTCATACCTAGCTTTTTTCTGTTTATCTTTTAAGTTTATAAAATGTTCTAATTTCAATTTTTGTTCTTCAGATACCGTTTGTGTTGTACTCGATGAAGATTATTATAATCGATACGTCGATTCGTTAGTCGTTGTAAGGCTTATTTTAATTTTTTTTTTTTTTTAATTATCATCATTGAATGTTCCCCCTGTGATTTACGTTTGCAATATTGGAGTTGGGTGTGAGGTATGTACACTGTCTCTGTGTTTACTTTCTCTTACTTTCTGGCACAAGTTTCACGTACCTGAGTTTATTTTCTTATGGGATAGAGAGACTTTGACAGACTTTAATGGGGATATAGTTCTGCATAGGGTATACCACTGGATGATGTCTGTCTGTCTGTCTGTCTATCTGTCTGTCTGTCTGTCTGCCAGCCTATCCCTGTTTATGTATATATAGAAACATACACACACATACACGTATATACATACACACAAACACACATACATAACGTGTCTGAGTGAATGTTATGATTATTTAGGGATTAGCTTATCTGAAGGAGAACCATGCGTATGTTGGGACTAACATATCTGAGAGTTGTGATTATTTAAGGATTAACATATTTGAAGGAGAGTTAACAATCTTAACTAGAGTTATGATTACTTAGGGATTATCAAATCTAAAGGAGAGTTATCATTATTTCGCGATTCACCTTATCTGAAGGTAAGTTATAATTGTGTAGGGATTAACATATCTGAAGGAGATTCGTGGTTATTAAAGGATTAACAGGCCGGCGTTAGAATTAAGGCTAGATCATCTAATTAAAAACAGGTCAACATTAGTGTATTGGTTATTAAGGCTGTAACAGGACAACTTAAGTGATGTGGTCATCAAGGTGTAACAGGACAATTTACGGGTTGCGGTCAGAAAGGTTGTAACAGGATACCAGAAAGGTTGTAAAAGGGCACCTTAAGTGTTGCGGTCATCAAGGCTGTAACAGGACAATTTACGTGTTGTGGTCATCAGGGTTGTAACAGGGCAACTTAAGTGTTGTGGTTATCAAGGCTGCAACAGGATAACTTAAGTGATATGGTCACGTAGACAAGACTAGAGCAGAGTATACTGATTTGCTGGACACAACTCCGCCCTTACCCTGATATAATGTCAACAGTAGTCATGACTGCCCCATAAACGCCTTATCATTGTTAGACACAGATTCAAGTCATGTCGTCTTAGGGTTGTTAGACAGAGGTTCATGTCATGTCGTCTTAGGGTTGTTAGATATAGGTTTAAGTCATGTCGCCTTAGCGCAAAATTATCATGCCTATAACCGAAAACAGGAGCATTTACACACAAATTATTATCAATGCAATTTACATAGTTATTGAATGCACTGTTGCCAAAGACTGGGAAAATAAACTATGAAAAGACAATGCTTAGCGCCTTGTAGTCTATTCTGAGGAAAACTAATTACTTTATCATAAAATTATGTATATTTGATTCATTTGCATGTCTAGAGACAATAGCAATAGAATATCGTTGTAAGATAATCAGAAATGCCTTTGTACTAACATACACAAATACGTAGCACAATGACGTGTATATATGAATGTGTTTATCTCATATAGGAGATCCTATTCATGTGGTCGTGTTGTTCCATCCGATAACTTGATTTGTAGGTCGTAGGGGTAAAAGGTTTGTAATTAACAATTTCCAGTTTCCTAATATCACCAAGCGAACCCAGACTGTAATCTGTCCTTTCTTTAATTGATTCAGTGGAATGTTTCTTCTGTCTGCACTTTCTTTTCAAATTTATCTTAGATATTGTCTTCTAGACAAAGAATTATAGTAGGTTATATCGCGTGTGTGTGCATGCGTGCTTGCGCGCGCCCGTGCGCGCGCGCGTGTGTGTGTGTGTGTTGATGTTTACAAAACTGTAGTAAATGGGCCCAAAGATATAAATAATGATTTTTTTTTCATGGTAGGTTATGCGGTGTGGCTGTGTGTGAATACTTTAGACTGATGATGCTATGAATGACATTTGAACATTTCCAAGTTAATAGAAATATCTGAGGCTAAACATCGTAAACAAGCGACAGGGTACGAACTGAATCCCCTGTTCCATAATTGTTGTTGAGATGAATGATTGATCTCACTATTGATGTGATAGGGAGGAGTTCCAGTCAAGATGGCGACGGACGGTTGTTATGTATTTTGACCGCTCCTTTTTTCGGGTAGAAGATTGATATTTTCATCTCCTGTGTGTAATTTGTGCGCCAGGATGTAAATCAGGAATTTTTTCTCAAGATCTTCGTCGCGCGTCTGAGCAAAGCAATCCTTGGGTGAATTTTCGCAGCGTGTGTGTTTCTGTGGTATTTGTTTTTTCAACATGGCGGAACAGCGTTTATGCTCCATGCGGAGGACTGTCAACCTAACAAGGCGACCGGGTGGGGGTGGGGGACGGGAAGGAAGTAAGCGACAAGGCAGACGAGGTGGAGCAATGCGTTTTAGACTCAATGCGACCGTGTGGGTCTCAAGAATACTCGTATTCTTTATTTTAATTATGTTAGTGTAAAACAACGAGGCCCTATTCTGGAAAACCTGGTGTACAGGAACGTCATTGCAGCGCTTCAGGAGACGAGACTGAGTTATAATTAACTCCATATTGCCGGCTTCCAATATTTCTACACCAGACGACACCTAGGAATGGTGATTCTCATTCGCGACAGTATAGTGGTTTCAAAGCTGGACATATCGAGATGGGACTGTAACGACATACAAATACAGGCGGTTAGAGATAAATCCAGTCTACCATTCGTGTTGGTTAATGTTTATGACTGCAACGCGAGTGTGGATTCCCAGAAGTACAGGGCAAGATGTGGTGAGTAAAATAAGGCACGACAAGAGCAGAAAGCTTCATTGCAGGAAAAAAGCAGGTAGCAGCCACCTTGGTGGAATTTGGAGGTGGAAAAGTCCTGGGTTGGAATAGCGTAGTGCTGTTAGGAAATGGCAAAACGCCAAGAAGGACAGAATTGCCCATACTAATCCTTGCCTGCACTTAGAAATAGAGATGCACACAAAAGTAAGCTACTTTACTTAAAAAAAAAAAAAAAAAAACTGGTTAAGGTGGTAAAGGTGGAAAATGGGCAGAGTTATGTCGAAGAGTAAGCACATACAGTCACTGACATTGTTCTGTTTGTTGTTGTTGTTTGTCCATCAAGAATGATGATGACCATTCATTTCATCCTGTGGGGTTGAAGGTATGGAGCCGTGGGTTCTAAGATGGCTGATAAGGCCTATTTTGGCTCGAAATGTTCTTTGACAATGTGGGCAAAGAATGCTTGACGTTTCTGGAGGAGGATTTCCTGCAGTGGGTTTTCTGTCCTGCCTTTTCTTCACAGCTCTTGCAGTCCTAGTTGCCTCACAAGTGACTGCACCCTTGCGTAATGATGCACGCCACGAATTTCGGTCTCTGGCTGCAGCCTCCCAGGTGTCATGATGAATTCCAAAAGCATTCAGTGAGATTTTCAGAGTGTCTTTAAAGCGTTTCCTCTGGCCACCTTGGGAGCGTTTACCACAACGCAGTTCGCTGTAAAAAAAATTCGTTTAGGGAGCCTGTGATCTCGCATGCGAGTCAAATGACCAGCCCAGCGAATCTGATTCTTCATCAGTAGAGTGTGGATACTGGGCATGGACGCTTTTTCTAGGACTTCAGTGTCTGGAATCTTGTCTTGCCATTTAGTCTTCAGTAGCTTCCTTAGGCAGACTGTGTGGAAGTGGTTTAATTTCCTAGCGTGTCGCTGATAAACAGTCCAGGTTTCACAAGCATATAGCAGTGTGGATAATACAACTGCTTTGTAGACTTTTAGCTTTGTTTGCAGGCTTATTCCAGTTCTGTCCCATACATTCTTGAACAGTCTGCCAAAGGCCGCACTGGCCTTGGAGATTCTTGCATTCACTTCGTCATCAATTGTGGCAGCTTGTGACACAGTGCTGCCAAGATAGGTGAATTTGTCCAGAACACTTAGTCTATGATCATTCACTTTGATATTCGGCACAGTGTGATTATTCCCTGGAGCTGGCTGGTACATAACTACAGTCTTCTCCAAATTGATATTGAGCCCAAAGTTGGCACAGGCATGTGAGAAAGCTGAAACATTATGTTGCATGTCCGCCTCTGAGTTGGCGTATAGAGCGCAATCATCAGCAAACAGGAGCTTTCTGACGGTGTCGCTGTTAATTTTGGATTTAGCTTTCAGCCTTCTGAGATTGAATAACTTTCCACCCATACGGTAGTTGATGTTTATTCCAATGTCGTCGTTCTCGAAGGCATTCATCAACATGGCTGAAAACATGAGGCTGAACAGTGTTGGTGCCAGGACACATCCTTGCTTCACTCCATTGGTGACAGGAAAGAGTTCAGACAGTTCACCATTTTCCTGTACTCTTGCCTGCATGCCATCATGAAATAGCCGCACTATTTGGACAAACTTTCGTGGACAGCCATATTTTGCCATAGTCTTCCACAGTCCTTGTCGACACAGTTTTTCTCGACATTATTCTGGTGACTACATAAAAGCATGAATGGGGTAGTCAAGAATAAGAGTATTCCTGACTTCCAAGGTGCTGACCTTATCTGGCAGAGGACTGACGAGAACAAGGGCAAATCCCTCTTCCAGCGCTATCTAGAGCAGAGCAACCAGACAGACACGAGAGGCCGACATCTTTCTAAAGAGGTTACCTCAGATAATTGTAAGGCCTAGAACATGTCGGATGAAGACACAGTGACAGTGAAAGATTGACATGTACAACAACAGTATAGGGAGTGCTAGCATCAAAGAGTAATGGCTGCACAGCTATCTGATTCCCTTGCCGAAGCCTGGCAAAGACCACACAAAAATTCAGGGATATCGGTGAATTCAAGGATATTTGAATAACGAAGACACAAACAATAGATTGCACGATTTATTGCCTAGCATATTTCGCTGCATCTCGTCAGGTACATACTGCAGAAATCACACAACTTACGTGAATTAACTAGATAAATCCTTCAAACTGAAATATACACATGTTCGCACAGTAATGTCGATTGTCTGCCACGGTAATTTTAAACTGACTAACATGTCTTTCTGCTTGCACAAGGACGGCTTACGAAGGATGATTATTATAGCTTATTATTATACCTTCTGCAAACTTTAACAATCGACTACTTTGTGTGTTCACAAAGTTCAAACAGTTTTTTTTTCGGTTGGCAAAGATTAGTTTCATTTTCGTGCCAGGGCATACGGGTGTACAAGTAAATGAGCAGGCTGACAGGCTTGCAGGTAGGGCTACTGTGGAAGGAGGACGAACCATGCACCAGGCAGACATTGTGAATGCTCTGCGAGAAGCAAGTCGTTTACGAGAACCAAGCAATGAGTCTACAAACATGGTCAGGCTGCGAGAACAGCAAGTTAAAAGAGATGTGGCAAAAAAAGAACACTACGCAAGAAGCCAAAGAAAATTAATAAATCAAAACAGAACTGGTGTCGTGAACAGCTACACGCTGATGGATTTTCTAAGGATGGGATCCGACCACTTATGGACTGAATGGTTCGATGTGCAATGGGGATAATCTGTCGACTAAATTAGTAACTAACTAACTATTGATGTGCCAGATAATACCTTCATTTGAACGTATTCTTGACAGTACGTCAAAGTCTGCTTGTTCCTTCAGCAGCCGCTATTATTATTTAAAAATATCAATTTTAAAACCCAATGCTTCTTTGGCTTTCAATGTATCTGTTTTCTATTATATCCTCTCCGTCCTGTCCGTATCTTCAGTGTTTCTGTTCTCGAGGATATTCCTTCCGTCCTTTCCGTATTTTCAATGTCTCTGTTCTCTAGGATATCCTTTCCGTATCTTCAGTGTTTCAGTTCACTAGGATATCCTTTCCGTCCTTTCCATATCATCAATGTTTCTGTTCTCTAGGATATCCTCTCCACCCTGTACATATCTTTAATGTTTCAATTCTCTATGATATCATTCTCGTCCTTGCCCTATCTTCAATGAGTGAAAATCAATAGCTGTATATGTATTTATATATTATTATTATTTCAGCATTACGTGACCGCACATAAAGTAACCGAACATTCTGGACTTTACTTTCTACGAGGCATCTGTATCAAAAGAAGATCGAGCACTATTCCTGTTAAATTATCAAAATGCAATGTCTCTAAAGCTTTAATCAGTTTGATAGCCGCGGTACTCCAGTTGTTTGTACGCTTGCCTGCCGGTTCGGAGGTCATGTATTCAAATCCTTATCTAGGTGAATATTTTACATCGACCGGGACTCCCAGTTCGACCCAATCTCAAATGGTTACAGTTAATGGGAAGTAACATCACCATCAAGCTTTGACTGGGTTATACTTATATGGGGTATCACCATATGCCCCTTACACCCCAGGGCGCTTAAAACCGCCCTTTACTTTTACTTTCCCGGATTATTTTGACATTTTCTGAAACTAACCATAACTTTTACTTTAATAGATTTACACGAGAATTATGTTAAACTGTCATTTACTTTGACTTTCATCGTTGTACACAATAATTTTGTTAAACCGCCCTTTACTTTTACTTTCATAGATTGACACAAGAATTATCCGCGAGAATCAAGTTCGACATTAACACCACTGAATACGGTGGCCTTTGTGAACACTTCTAGCAAGTTGACTTTATTTGTCTATGCGTGCTTACGGCAGGAATGTCAAAATTACAACCATCAATAATTTATTTAACGTTGTGTATTCAATGTGTCAGCAATATTTTCAAATGAGATTAAATATCCTAATTGGGCAGGGCGACTTGCCACAACAGACCAAATATTATGATTTTAAAATAGTTTCGTGTTGTTTCTCCTAATGACATATTTGTTCGTTTTATTCATATGTCAAACAGCTGCCTAACCTTCCCCTCCCACCTTTCTCTTCTCTCCTTTTCCTTTGCGAATATTTCGTTCCTACTTGCAATTTATATCTCAGATGTTTGTTAGTTTACAGCAATATATGTCTGGGGCATAGAATCCATCACACATACGTGTATACAACATAACGAGATGATATATGCATGTCTGGGGCATATACTCATCGCACATACGTGTCTGTGACATAATGACATTCTACATACATGTCTGTGACATAATGACATTTTAGATACATGTCGTCTGTGACATAATGACATCCTACATATATGTCTGGGACATAATGACCGCCTACATACATATCTGGGACATAATGACATCCTACATACATGTATGTGATTTAATGACATCCTACATACATGTCTGTGAAGTAATGACATCCCACATAGTGTCTGTGACGTAATGACATCCTACATACATGTCTGTGACGTAATGACATCCTGCATACATGTCTGTGACGTAATGACATCCTACATACATGTATGTGACGTAATAACATCCTAGATAGTGTCTATGACGTAATGACATCCTACATACATGTCAGGGACATAATGACATCCTACATACATATCTGAGACATAATGATATCCTACATACATATCTGGGACATAATGACATCCTACGTACATGTCAGGGACATAATGACATCCTACATACATATCTGGGGACATAATGACATCCTACATACATATCTGGGACATAATGACATCCTACATACATATCTGGGACATAATGACATTCTACATACATTTCTGGGACATAATGACATCCTACACACTTGTATGAGACATAATGACATCCAACATAAATGTCTGGGACATAATGACATCCTAAATACATAGCTGGGACATAATGACATCCTACACACATGTCTGGGACATAATGACATCCTAAATACATATCTGGGAGATAATCACATCCTACACACATGTCTGGGACAAATGGACATCCTACATACATGTCAGCGACATAGTGACATCCTACACATGTCTGAGACATAACGAGATCATACTGACGTAAGTATTAAGAAGAAATACAGCAAGAAATAGAGGAAGAAACATGAAGTATAGGCAGGAGTAAATTGAATGTTGTGTATTTGCTGAGAACACCAGCAGAGCGTTCTATAGACGTAAACAATGACATACATCTTTATTTATTTTCTTACACATAAGCTTTCAATAGAATAAGACATGTCGATCTGATAATAATGCTTCCAGACCTCCATCTTGATGAGAAAGACCTTAGACTTGTAAAGAAGACATATTGAAAATAGCATGCTGTCATAATAATTGATATTAATGTTGGCCAATACCAGGCAATCAAAAGAGGTGAGCGACAGGTATGTGTAATGCCTCCAAACTCTCTCTCTCTCTTTTTTTCTATTCCACTCCACACACACACACACACATACACACACATACACACACGCGCGCACGCACGCGCACACACACATACACACACACAATATACCCCTCCCCCTCTCAAATACTGCAAGTGTATGGAATTTATAAGATATGAGAGGAATCGCCATCGGATGATACAACATTAACAGTATAAGACATACAGATAAGTCAGTGTTGATTGCAGACAATGAACATGATCTATATTATGTAGTGGGTGCGGCTGTTATACGCTGTTTACTAGGGTTACTAACTAGGGTTACAATTACACTACAAGAGAACTGACATCGTGTTCATCTCCAAGTGTAGGAATTATACTGTAAGACTATAGCTATTATAGTCACCTCTATGAATACAGATATTATAGTCATGATTGATTGATTGATTGATTGATTTAGGAACCGACATCACAGCATTCGGGACATTCCCATATTATAGTCATCTCTAAGAGGACAGAAATAACACAGTATGACATCCAAGTAAATGGGCATATTCTAAAATAGGTGAATCGTTACAACTGTCTTTTTGAAACAGTCATTGACTCTGATAGATGTCTTGTAGAGATTAGAAGAAATATTACTCTGACCAAAGGTGGCATTTTGCAAGATGGAAAACGTTTCGCCAATACAATATTGTCAGTTGCAGTGAGAAAAAGTGTTAAATAGTTGTATAGAGCCAATATTAGTGTGTGCATGTTAAGCATAGGCAATAAGAAGACAAACTGAGTAGCATCTTGTGGTAGTGGAGATGTGATTTCTAGGGTAAATTCTAATACGAGAGGAAGTCATTAAGCAACAGGAATTTTACGTATAACATTTTTACAATAGTGCGAACAAGACATTTTATCTGTGTTATATCTCAACCTAGGACCTCTGTCTGGCACACACTTGGTCCACCTGTCCACGATCTTGTTGATGCCCTCAAAGAAAAAGTTTGTGGGTTTGACCTTAAACCAAATGTGCACAGCCTCTATTATCTCGTTTACACATGCAAACCTCTGATCACGCATATATTCTTTCACATGTCCCAACAAGTAAAAATCCGATAGCGCTAAGTCTGCTGGATGTTTCAAGATCTCAAATTTCAGATCACGTATTGTGTCCACTGAATGCACAGCTGTATGAGGGTGGGCGTAGTCGTGCAGCAGCAAGTCTCTTTTGTGAGAAGAATCCTGGCGTTTTGATTGTACCGCAGCTTCAGTTTGTTCACTAACATGTCACTGTATTGACCGCTAGTCACAGTTTCATCCCTTCTATGGAAATGCACCAATATAAGGCTCTTGATATACCCGGAAGATGATCATCATGACTTTCCTAGCTGATTCCTGCGCCTTTTCTTAACCGAGGGGAAATCGGTGTTTCCTTTGAAATCTTTTAACCCATTCATACACTCTTCCCTGTCTCAAACAGCTGTCGTCATGGTGAACCTCCATCCTTCTTTAGATTTCACAATTCTTCACACCCTCTGACCACAACAAGAAATGAAAAACACCTCCTTGTTCTTACACGTGCAAGTTGATAGTGGGGTTGCCATTTTGTAATCGCTAAAACACACGCGCAAACTCCTCGATCATCACGACCCGTATGTAGGGTATTGCATAAGAGCCAATTTATATCCTGAAGCAAGATTTTCCATTGTCCATACTCTTCCACGCACTTTATAAGAAAATTCCACTTACTTAATCACTTTCCCTCGAAATACGATTGAAGGACTGATTAGTCAATGAGGAAGTCCTTCAAGCCACATATACAAACTGTAAATTGATCAAAGCAATTACATGTAGACAGCCAAACTATTTTTAAATATGTTATGAGTAGAAATAAACTGGAAAATTAAGTGACATCTAGGAAATTTGATGGGAAAAGAGCAAGGACAAGACAAACAGAGATTAACAACGGGATGGCTAGGCCACATGGCGTAATAGGACAAGAATACAGAAACAATACGAGAGTCCGACAATCATGTTAGGGAGAACAATGACCAGCCATACTGATTGGCAGGACACATGATGATGATGAGGAGAGACATTAATATTGCAATCTTCAAAATTAACAATTTCACTGAACAAACTTAGCACCGAACTTCCACACGGAACACCCACACTAAACTTCCACACTGAACTTACATACTGAACACCCACACTGAACACACATCTTGAACACCCACACTGAACACCCACACTGAACACCCACACTGAACACTCACGCCGAATTTCCACAAGGGAAACCCACATTGAACACCTACACCAAACTTCCACACTAAACAGCAACACAACATTGACACACAAGATACCATAACGAGAAATAATAGTTGAGAAACAGTGAGTTATAAACTGTTGCAATTAAACAATTACTCAGCACTCAGCTAGAGTAGTTAACCAATGAACAATTGCTGAATTACTCAGTGTAATTACTCAACTCAACATTCAAATAGTGTAACTAAAAATAATGCGGTCACTCAATTAGTAAAACTATCTAAGTGAAAAATACGCAGATAGTGTGATCACCATGAAAACAACACTCAATAGGTGTACCTGGTCAATGAGTTAAACTCAACAGGAGTAAGGAATAAACGAACGAATGAACGAACCAAAGAATTTTATTTTTAAGGATTACAAATTGGGCACGCAGGCCCGGCTTACATTTGACTTTTCCAATCACTCATCTTTCGTAGATCAATTATCTATTGTGCATGTTACATTCTTTCATAAAGGAAAACAAAATATTGTTAAATGAAAATTGTGAACATAAACAATGCATATTAGTATGGTATGAGACAGGCAGGCAGCCACAAACACATGCACTCGCACATGTTTAAACACAAACATACTAATCTGCATACATACTTATATCATTTACACAACCTCTCACAGTTATACACCCACTCAATAACCCACAAATACACACTCTCTTGAATACACATATACTCACTCACAATCACAAACTGACTAATAAAAGTTTGCTTATACTTACATACACACATATATACTCACATTCTTTCTCCATCTGTCTCACTATTTCTCTCTCTCTCCCTCTCTGTGTGTGTGTCTTTCTGTCTGTCTCTCTCTACCTATCTCTCTCACCCATTGGCCATCATTCATATATACAGCAATTCACACACATACAATGTTTCTCATATGCACATTATCGACACATACACACCTTCACATACATGCATGCAAGCACGCACGCACTCTCTCACTCACACACACTCTCACTCACTCACTCTCGCACGTACGTACATACATACACACATTTACGCATATATATCCTCATACATACTTTTGTGTTGGTATTCTGGCAGCGGCATTATGCATAGTATACCTGTGCGGGTCGTTTGTTTGTCGAGACTCTGTCTGTTTCACTTTTAACATGGGGCACTGATGAGCATTTTGTGTGATATTCACTGGCACAGGAACGGAGCATAATGAGACGACCCTTTGCCGTGAACATGGAACCGCGACTAACTAACTAGCTACAAGTCAAAACACAAACACTATGACCAACTAGTACGCAACTATTATAAGTGACCAATAGGTCACGAATCAGCTAATGTAACTACTGGACCAAGCAAGAAACACATTATGTTCCACGAACCAACAGGTTAACAGCCACATTCATCAATTGTAAGCAACTATCTAGCTACATTTCATCTAGACAACTTATCAACCAGGGCGATTCAGAATTCGGAGAACACTCAAATAGTCTAACCAACCAATTTGCCAATGCCTACTAATTTAACTAGCCAACAATCTAATGAATGGTTATCTTCAAACTACAACTACAACTAGGTTATCCAACAGTTTATGCACAAATCAGTCTCACATTGATTATATTATGTAGAAACAACTCATGTATTTTTCGGAAATGGGGCGTAATAGAAGTTTTGCAAAGAAATGAATATAAAAGCTGTAGTTCTCTCCCTTTGTAAGAAAGTTTCAGAATGGCTCCTCTTGCTGTGGCTACGTGAAGTCATGAACACAAATGTACTAATAATAACAACTACCAAATATTAAAAGTGATCGACTAATCAACATTCACAGATATAATTGGCCAGCTATTTAGTTCGACTGCGTGTTACTAGTTGCCTAGTTAATATTCAACAGATACATCAAACCACTCAACAGCAATAATATGACGAACCAACTAATTAACACTCAGCTATATAACTAACTAACTAACTAACAAACTAACTAACAAACTAACTAACTAACTAACTAACTAACTAACTAACTAACTAACTAACTAACTAACTAACTAACTAACTAGCTAGCTAACTAACTAAATAACTAACTAACTAACTAACGAACGAACGAACGAACGAACGAACGAAACTAACTAACCTAACTAACCCAACTAACTATTTAACCAGGCAGCACTCACCTGATACAACTAACTAGTCAACACTCAACTGATACAACTAACTAGTCAACACTCAGCTGATACAACTAACTAGTCAACACTCAACTGATACAACTAACTAGTCAACACTCAGCTGATATAACTAACTAGTCAACACTCAACTGATACAACTAACTAGTCAACACTCAACTGATACAACTAACTAGTCAACACTCAACTGATACAACTAACTAGTCAACACTCAGCTGATATAACTAACTAGTCAACACTCAACTGATACAACTAACTAGTCAACACTCAACTAATACAACTAACTAGTCAACACTCAGCTGATATAACTAACTAGTCAACACTCAGCTGATATAACTAACTAACTAACAAACTAACTAACTAACTAGTCAACACTCAGCTGATACAACAAACTAGTCAACACTCAGCTGATATAACTAACTAGTCAACACTCAGCTGATACTTCTAATCAACACTCAGCTGGTATAACTAAGCTAACTAGTCAACATTCAGCTAATATACCCAATTAGTCAACACTCAGCTGATATAATTAACTAGTCAACACTCAGCTGATATTACTAACTAGTCAACACTCAGCTGATATTACTAACTAGTCAACACTCAGTTGATATAACTAAACTAACTAATCAACACTTAGCTGATATTACTAACTAGTCAACACTCAGCTGAAATAACTAACTTGTCAACACTCAGCTGATATTATTAACTAGTCAACACTAAGCTGATATTACTAACTAATCAACACTCAGCTGATATTACTAACTAGTCAGCACTTAGGTGATATTATTAACTAGTCAACACTTAGCTGATATAACTAACTAGTCAACACTTAGCTGATATAACTAACTAGTCAACACTCAGCTGATATAACTAACTAGTCAACACTCAGCTGATATTATTAACTAGTCAACACTTAGCTGATATAACTAACTAGTCAACACTTAGCTGATATTACTAACTAGTCAACACTTAGCTGATATTACTAACTAGTCAACACTTAGCCTATATAACTAACTAGTCAACACTCAGCTGATACAACCAACTAGTCAACACTCAGCTGATATAATTAACTAGTGAACACTCAGATGATATGATTAACTAGTCAAAACTCAACTAATATACCCAACTAGACAACACTCTGCTGATATAACTAAACAAACTAGTCAACTCACGGCTGACATAAACAATCAGCTATTCATCACTGAATTAATAATCGTATTTCTTGATTTTCCAAAGTCCTGTGTCACAACGCTCTAATATCTCCAGATGTGCTTCAGTTTCTAATATCCTCCCGTGCCCTCCCCGGTTAACCACAGAAATAGAATCTCATCACACTGCAAGCATTCAGTAGCGCCGAGGGTCCACACTGTGTGGATACCAAATTCACACACACACACACTCATACACACACACACACGCACACACGCCACACACAGACACCACACACACACAGACACCACACACGCATTAAGAGAGAGAGAGAGAGAGAGAGAGAGAGAGAGAGAGAGAGAGAGAGAGAGAGAGATAGAGAGAGAGAGAGAGAGAGAGTTGTGGGTAGGTTTCCTAACTTTGAAATGCAGCCTGAGCAACGACCTGTCGGTCTGCCCTCTTCCACTTTCAACTGCCAGCGGATTCGGCGAGCGCGACGTCTACGTGGATCCTGTTAGTGTGTCACCGTTGTCCCAGGAGAACAGACGTATGATCCAGGGTTGTCAGATCACTGTGATTTAAAAAAATAGCCAAATCATGAAATAAAAAAAAACCAAAATAAAGCCAAGCATTACCCAATAAATATATCTATTAAAAATATATTTACATCACATGAAATCCTCTTTTTCAAATAAGTATTCCTTTTCATTGTTGAGCAATTCAGTACAGGATTCCTTAGAATATAAATTTTCAGCTTTGAAATCATTCAACATTTTGAATGAAGGAACACATTCCTTACATCACTTGTTTGAAGATAATAGTTCTGCTCTAATTATAATCATTGCGTCTAAAAGAGAGAACACCCTCTTCACTACAGCATTGCTAATAGGTGTTATTAAGCAATTAAGAGCAAAAGAAGCAAGCTATTTAAATTGGGGATGTTTCACGACTCCTTGCCAGAACTGCTCTGTATCTTTGGGCAGTCCATTGTCTTTAGATTGTTCTCCTTCCTTCTAATTTATAAAGGCAATTTTCTGTATTGCTTTTCAATAATAGTGTGACTTTCTTCAGCCAAATGCATAAAGGGCAATTTCATTGTTAATCAAATTAAATATATTCTCTCCTGTAGCCTCCTGAACTGGAATCAAACCTAGAAAACTTGTAGTAACTTCATTTCTTTTATCACTGAGGTATCCATCTAAAATGCACAAATACTTTTGGGTCGAGACATCAGTGGACTCGTCAATGATGAGTGTATACTTCTTGTTTTGCAGATCTAGAATTAGATCAGATTTTAAAGATGGTGAAGTAACTTTTCTTATTAGCAATATGCACTTCGTTCGGTGCAATTTTATCTGACCAAGAGTGCTGCCACATCCATGGGCAACCATTATTTCACCTAAGTGATCAGTGGTGCGTATGGCACTATGTCAGGCCATGCTAACAGCAATCTGTAACTCTGCTAATTTGACTTTATCATCAATTTTCTTACTTATTTTCATCACTGAAAATTTTTTTTTTTTAATTTTGTGTGTGTGAAGAAGATGGCGAGCACCGCTTGTGTTTTTCTGTTGTTTCATGATTTGCCAGATTTAAAAGTCTTGGAACAATATTACACCGGCACAATTTGCAGTATAATTATTCATAACCAACAGTGGATTTCTTGAGCTACACAAATGCCTTTTCCCATTGATAATTATATTTCCGATTAGTATCATAAGATGGTTTCCACTTTGGCATGATAATGGGTTCGATAATAAAAAAATCTTCCGGTTTCAAGATGGCGACGGACGGTCGTGTTGTTTTGTGTTCGTTAACTTTTTCGCGTAGGGGATGTATTTATTCATCTCTTGCGTGTAATTGGTGTGCCAGGATGTAAAACCAGGAGTTTCTACTCAAGATCTGCGCGGGTGCTACGGAGTTCGTGCATCGAGCGAAGCCATCCTTGAGTGAATTTTCAGCAGCGTGTGTGGTTCTCAGCAGTCTGTGTTTACGTTTTTTCAACATGGCGGAACAACGTGTTTTTTCCGAGCGGTCAGCAGTCAACATAACGAAGCGGCGTGGTAGCCGCGCAGGGAGAAAGAAACAAGGTAAGCGCGGTGGTTTGAGACGTTTTAGACTCAAGTGTCACCGTCTAGGACTCAGGAACATCCGTATTCTATATTGGAACTGTGCCAGTGTAAAACAACGGGGCTCTATTTTAGAAACCCTAGTTTACAGGAACGACATTCTAGCACTCCAGGAGACGAGACTGGGCGATCAGCTACTCCGAATTGCCGGTTTCAAATGTTTCTACAACAGACGACATCTGGGAACGGCGATTCTCGTTCGCGACAGCATGGTGGCGTCAGAGCTAGACATGTCCAGTTGGGACAGTGACGATATACAAATACAGGCGTTGAGAGTTCATTCCAGTATACCATTCGTGTTGGTTAATGTTTATGCCCGCAATGCGAGTGTGGACGCCCAGAAGTGGCAGTGCTTAAGTGGCATATTAGGCCACGAGAGAAATGTTATTTTCTGTGGTGACTTCAACGCTAAAGGCAGATCATGGAGAAACACTTCCTCCAATACACAAGGGGAGGAGCTCGAGACTGCACTGGAAACCATCGACCTGGTTTGTAAAAACAGTGGCTGTGTCACCAGGACAGCAAGCCGTCCAGGCGATGAGGACAGTGCTATTGATCTGGCGCTAGTTTCACCTTCACTCACTACAGTGTGTAGATGGGGTGTCCTAGGACACCATGGCAGCGACCACCACCCTTGCAGCATATTGGTGGAGAAAGGGAGAACCAGGCAGCACAAGCTAAAGGTAAAGACGTTCCAGTATGACAATACAGGGCAAGATGTGGTGAGTAAAATAAGACGTGACAAGCGCAGAATGGTTCAGGGCAGGAAAAAAAGCTGGGAGCAGCCACCGTGGTGGAGTTTCGAGGTGGAGAAGGCTTAGGTGGATAAGCGTAGTGCTGTAAGTAGATGGTAAAATGCCAAGAAGAACAGAGCTGGTCATCCTAGTCCCAGCTTGCACTTAGAAAGAGAGATGCACACAAAAGTAATCTATTTCAAAAAACTGGTCAAGGTGGTTAAAAGCGAAAAATGGGCAGAGGTGTGTCAAAGAGTAAGCACAGACAAGTCACTGAAATTGTTCTGGCGACTACATAAAGGCATGAGTGGTGTAGTCAAGAATAAGAGCATTTCTGACTTCCAAGGTGCTGACCTCATCTGGCAGAGGACTGACGAGGACAAGGGCAAAGCCCTCTTTGAAGAGCAACCACACAGACATGGGAGGCCGAAATCTGGCCAAGGAGGTCACCTCAGACAGATGCAAGGCCCAGAACACTTCGGATGAAGACACAGTGACAGTGAAAGAAATCAAGGCTGTGCTTCGACGATCAAAAAACAGTGCTCCAGGTCCTGATGGCATAAGATACGACGACATAAATAGGTGTACCGACAATGAGCTAGAGAAACTAGCAGACATGTACAACAACAGTATAGGGAGTGCTAGCATCAAGGAGGAATGGTTACACAGCTATCTGATTCCCTTGCCGAAGCCTGACAAAGACCACACAAAAATTCAGGGATATCGAATTATAACCATGCAGAATACAATAGGCAAGCTGCAGGAGAAGGTAATTGCCAGGAAAATATCAAGCCAACTAGAGAGGCAAGGTGCTTTCCCACCTACCCTGGGTGGGTACCGTCCAAAAAGAGAAACCTGGACCAATGCAGCAGTCTTTGCCCATGATGTCTATGAAGGTTTCCAGTCAGGCACTGAAACCGTTGCTGCAGCGATTGATCTTGAGGACGCATACAACAGAGTACCACTGGATTTTTTAATGTTTCAGCTTCTTAAACTAAACGTAAGTCCATTCCTCCTTAGTTGGATCGCTGCAGCCCTCTTCCAACGGAAAGTAGATTTTAGATGTGGCAGTTGGACTTCGGAACCAACAACAATATATCCTGGCCTACCACAGGGATCACCATTATCTCCGGTACTGTTCAACGCCTACACAGTGAGAATCACCAGTGAGCAGATCACTGGACCTGGCAGGACATTGTCATATGCCGATGATGTGTTAGTGTATCGTCAGGGTAAGGATAGAGAGGAGGTTGCTGTGGAACTACAAACCGAACTCAATCGCATAAGTACTTGGTGTGATGAAGCTGGGGCAATGGTCAACCCAACAAAGGCAACAGTGACTTGGTTCTCGTTGAATAATCATATTGTCAACAATCCAACACCAACTGTAATGCTGTGTTCAGAGACGGTGGAAAGAACGCAGGCAATGAATTACCTGAGGATACGGTTTGATCGAAGCCTTGCTTATAATGTGCACACAGACCAGGTGATAACAAAGGCCAAGCGGGGTTTGGCAGCGATGCGGGTGATGGCGGCAGCAAACTGTGAGCAGCGCCATCTATGTCTTCTGTACGAGGGGCTGGTCATGTCTGTTTTGGAGTATGCAATGGCAATCCTGACTCTCAGCCATAAGCAGATAGAAAGGATGGAAAGGATACAGAATGAAGCTATGCGCATTATTCTTGGATGTACAAGAGATACAGCATGCAGGGCGATGCGCTACCTTCTTGATTTTCCAACCATTGAAGAGAGAATACAAGTTTGCAGGGCACGCGCCTACCTCAGAATTAACGCAAACACACAACATCCACTGCATAGTGAAATTAGGAAGGTGAAGGGCAGCAGGTTAAAAAGAGGACGGTCGTGGATGGGTCAAGCCGAAGACATTCTTCTACAGGTGTGTTCACTTGAGGACTTAGAACCTGGCGAGGAGTGGGTGCAAGTGCCAACAGACTTCTGCACATCCTTTTCAGTTTGCATCCAACTAGATAGGAAATGCAGACAAGAAAATCCGGCTGCTGTTGAGGCTGAAGTACAAGCGTTGATTTTCGAGAATTCACTAGACGGTGATGTGGTCATCTACACAGATGGGTCGGTCGTCCGACATGTGAGAAGCTCATGGGCCTTTACAGCTCGGGCCGGAGGGAGAATTGTGAAGGAGGACTCTGGTGCTTTCACTGAAACCACAAGTAGCCTGACCATGGAAGTCATGGCAGCAAGTAAAGCAATAACATGGCTCGAGACACAGACATTCACTAGGGCTTGTTTCCTTAGCGACTCAATGAACATGATCAAGAGGATAGAGGAGGGGTCGATCCGAAGAGAATGGTTGCTGCCTCTGAAGCGGTCTCGGCTGGCAAAGATTAGTTTCATCTTCGTGCCAGGGCATGCGGGAGTACAAGGAAATGAGAGGGCTGACAAGCTCGCAGGTGAGGCTACTGTGGAGGGCGGACGCGCCATGGACCAGGCTGACATTCTGAATGCTCTACGAGAAGTGAGACTTTTGCGAGAACCAAGTGATGACTGTGAATCTACAACAATGGCCAGACTGCGAGAGCAGCAAATTAAAAGAGGGGTGGCCAAACAAGAACACTACGCAGGAAGCCAAAGAAGATTGATAAACCAACACAGAACTGGCGTCGTTAGCCGCTACACGCTGCGGGATTTGCTGAGGAGGGGATCCGAGCACTTATGGACTGAATGGTTCGATGTGCAACGAGGATGATCTGTCGACTAACTAACTAACTAATAAAAAAATACTTGCCATGAAGGTATAATGAAGATGAAAACTGAACTGAACAGTAAGGTGGCTGCGCAGTGCGTGAGTACGCATAGAACAGTACAAACAGTGCGAAGCCATACGTACTTGTTAGTTGTTACGTTTATTCTCGAGAATGAACCACAAGTAGTATAAGCTAAGCTTATTGTTTTACATTTGTTTTAGCTAAAAAGTGTTAAAACAAGATAACAATTAACTCGACCAATTCAATAAAAACATGTAATATACAAGTAAAAATGTAATATTAATGTAATATTCAAGTAAATGGGCATATTCTTAAACAGGTGAATCGGTACAGCTATCTCGGAACAGTTATAACATCTGATGGGAGATGCCTTGAAGAGATCAGAACAAGAATTGCCATGGCGAAGGTAGCCTTTGGCAAGATGAAAAACATACTGACCAATAAAAAGATATCAATTGAAACGAGAAAAAGAGTGTTGAGGTGCTACATAGAACCTATACTTCTGTATGGATGTGAAGCGTGGACAATAAGCAGTCAAGCTGAAAAACATCTGATGGCTATGGAAATGTGGTTTCTGAGGGAAATGCAAAGAATACCATGGACAGACAGGAAAAATCAATGAACAAGTCCTTCAAAAAACAAATGAAGATCGTAAACTGATTAGAGATATTAGACGTTGACAGTCAAAATTCTTTGGGCATGTTATGAGAAGAAATGAATTGGAGAACTTGGTGACAACTGGCAAGATCGAAGGGAAGAGACCAAGGGGAAGACCAAGAATTAAATACCTGTATGGCTTGGCCACGTGGCATGGTCGAGACAGGAATACGGAGCTGATCCACGACTCTGGTGGTCTAGTGAGATGGCAAAACATGACTGCCCACGCTTATCGGCATGGCACATGATGAATGAATAGCTAATTATTATGAATTTACAATTTTTTTTAAAGCCAAGGAAACAGCCAAACCGCCAAACAGATATTTTGACGCCAAACCTGTTTTTAAAAAGCCAGATTTATCATATTTGGCTTTGAAAAAGCCAATTTGGCAACCCTGGTCTGATCCGCTACCACGAGTCTGGAAGGCGGGAGAAAGGAGGGTGGGGGGGGGGGGGAATCGTCGCATTCAGTTGCTTCTGGTCTCTTTAGGTGACGCTATAAATACAGATTTCAGCACAGCACTAAGTATACATCCACGTGGGATGCGTGGTCTCGTGGTATGGTGGCCACCTCGAGTGCTGGAGGTCCCTGGTTCATGCCCCGGTGAGGACCGGGATTATTTCACGTGGACTTCTAGTAATAAAATTTCCCCTGGTCTCTGGGTTGTGAAATCGGACTCCCGTGTGTTAGTTAGTCACAGTTCCAACTTCACAGCAACGGGTGGTCCCAATTATGCTCCGTTCCTGTGCCAGTGAATATCACATAAAACGCCCCCCACTGCCCAATGTGAAAAGTGGAAAAGACAGGATTCTCGACAAACAACAGCCCGCACAGATACACTGTGCATAATGCCGCTGCCAGAATGTCAACACAATAGTCCCCCACGAAACATCCAGTTTATCTCTGATGGAATCAGCAGTCATTTTCCCATTTGGATGTTTCCTAGATGTTCACCCACGAAAATACAGTTCATCGTCAATGGCAGTGGCAGTCAACCAGAAGCCCAGCAGCCACGCATTTCTGCATAAGGCAAAAACCGGTCAACTCTGGGACATAGCCAGCTGCCATCGCTCCGAACATGCAGTCACGTTCCAAAAAACCTCGGGCAGATTCAAAAGCATTTCACACGAAACTCACAGCTCACAGTGTCGCGCCAAGCACTCACTCAGTAGCAGGGCGACGGAACCATCAAGCCTCCTTAGTCGCCTCTTACGACATGCGTGGTAGGCTACAGTGTTGCTATTCTTTGCTTCCCTTATGGGCCCCGGCAACAATCGGGTGTGTTGTTGCGCACGTAAAACATCCCTTGACAGTTGGAAATCGAAAAAGAGTAGCCTAACGGTGATGCCCGGGCAAAATTTCGAGTTAAAAATCTACCCAAAGTATTTCAGGATCCTCGCTGGTGCTACGGCGCTTCTGCACGGAGCTGAGATTCTCCAGACTCAGGTTTGAGTTAGGAGGAGAACGGAGCATTTATGGGTTACACCCGTGTGCCGTGATATTGATCCATCTACTAAACTAAAACTTTAAAAAATACATCCACTGCTGTAATTTTCATTCAACATGCTAGCTAACATGCTTACCTCAAATTCTTCCAGTACTTCTAATTTTTCATGATTCTATCTGATGTGGCTATGTTTCCTTTATTCCACTGTGTGATAGAGTCAGTGACTTCTTCTGTTGGAATAGGTGGACCTTCTAAGTTACTGACGTTTGTTAATTCTACCCTTTCTCCATAATATCTCTTATAAACACGAAACAACAAGGTATGTTAACATCCTGTGGAGGACCATTATCTCATCTCATCTTGCTGCTCTTCTACTTTGCAATGTCGAGGTACCACCATGTACAACTAAAAGGACCTCAACCCCGGTAACAGAAAACAATTCCCACGTAAAAATGTTTTGCATATCCTTTACAGGACATCGCTGTCAACATCAGCATCTTTCAGCTGTATATTGATTTCTTGGCAAGATTACGCTCAGTAGTTTGCCATTGCTTTCTGAGCGGCCGGCTCACATACCCCGTAAGTTACCGACGCGATTCGAACCACTGCTGATTCTCACCGTCGTCACGTTACTTACGAGAGTATACAAGATTACGGAGAAAAGTCGCTAACCTCTATACCAGGAAGCCGGCATCCCACGTAAACATGAGCAAAATAAATAAATATGATATAATAATGACTAACAAATATTTTAATACATTAAAGCCATAACACATGTAATACATTTTGGTTATAATAACCTTTCTCAAGAAAAACACAAACATGACTAACAGGAAAGGTATAACATAATATATGAACATCTGCATTATATCAATCACCATCTGCACACTGAAGTTGGATGCAATGGATCTCCAACGCCCTCAACTTCTAAATCTGGCTGTACACTCCAAGAGATTGCATGCAGTTGGTTAAATATCTCGCTGCTATCTTCTGGCATGTAGTGTTGCCTACCTAGGGAGTCTCCGTGGTGAAGTAGTCAAGCCGTTTGACTCGGGCTCCGAAGCTGGTGGGTTCCATTTCGGGCCACACATCCTTGTAGTAGCAAATACTAGCTGTGGGCGGAATATGTTGGAGTTGAAAGCGAGCAAATGAGAAACAATTATCTGTGTTTTCCTCTTCTGCCGTTCATCTCCCGGCACTTTTTATTTTAAAAGCAAATTTTGTAATGGCCAAATAATTGGCGACCCACTAAAAATAAAATAATTGGCGACCCACTAAAAATAAAATAATTGGCGACCCACTAAAAATAAAATAATTGGCGACCCAATTCTTAAAGACCAAATAACTGGCGACTCCCTTTTGAAAAGTGACACCTCTGGTTAAGATCCTGGTAAGTTGCAACCTCAGTCGCGTGTGCTTTAAATTAATTGGGTTGTTTTTTTTTGGGGGGGGGGGTTTGGTTTTGTTTGTAGTTTTTGCGCACGCTCAGTTGAATTCATGGTATTTCATACACGTGCTGATACTTCTAGTGAACTGGATTTTTTTATTTGCGGGTGGATTAGCTTTCCATATTACCAGTGTCCCTCATAATTAGGCGAACCCACTCCGACTATTGAGGTACTTGTAATTTACGTCCCCAGTTTTGATGAAATGTGTATTAATGTTATGGTGAATTTGTATATTTCATGTTGCATCATAGTTAATATTTTGTCTTCAGTTAACGATTTTAACAGAAACTGAAAGTGAGGTGCGACGTGTATTCAACACTATTGTTGGAATGGAAAACATGAAGTATGATTAACATTTATTGAGCATAAAAGTTAGCCATTTGAAATGAGGGTCTGACTTGAGTGAAAAAATGTGCAAATTATAATATTCTAAAGTTATTCAGTATAAACATATTCTTGCTGAAAGAAATCAAAATAAGAAAGGTAATGTCACATACAAGGTACCCGGCCACACGGATGGACATAACAGTATATACAACACCATAACAGAGGGAGACGTTCAAAGCAAAAGCGCTCAAGGGCGTGAAATAAATAAATTAACAGACAAAACGCAGATATGGTCGGGACGGAGGAGAGCAGAGGGTACAATACAGGTTTAGGATAGATACTACTATTGATTGATTGATTGATTGATTTAGGAACCGACATCACAGCATTCGGGACATTCCCATACTACTAGAGATTCATTACTGCCACACTTAAAGGCGGAGGTGCCACATGATGATAACGTAACACTGTTTACTTTTGATAACACTATATTTTATTTGTACAAATTTTCCATTCACACTATTCACTCCCTCCTCTAGAAAAACAGTTTGGGAGCCACTACTTTAAATACTTACCTGCCGTGTTCACAACCTGGTAATATTTCTGTGATATTATAACCAGCCCGTGCCGCCTACACCCACATCACGGCTGAGGCACCGAGCCATAGGTGAGATCCGCGAATTCCATGAACTATTCTAAATCCAGCCTCGGACATTGTTTCTGAGCCGACTTTACACACAAATGGGTGCTTCCGAGGCAGATACTGTCGTTGTGGTAGGACATGCTATGCCTTGACGTGTGCTGGATCACCACATTGTGGAAAAATGGGGATGGGATGCGAGGAGGGGGGGGGGGGCAGTTCCCACGCCACATCCACTACTCATAAATGCCCAGAAGATACTGACAATTATCTGGTAGCCATATTATTAAGTTTACTCCATCTCAGGGAGCCACGGGTCGGAGTAAAGTATCATACTACATACTACATACCCGGTGGTCACGAATTGGATCTACAGACGGGAGAATTCGTAGTTGTCAAAGTTGTCCTGGACCCAGCCTACAATGGTACCAGGAATGTGTTGGAAGTAAAGGCTTCCGGCGTGATACTGGCCCAATCATCTACTGACTTCCGATTGGTCTATACAAATATGGCTCTAGCACGGTAGACCCAATGCGCTTTAAGGTGTGTAAATGGGCACTTCATGCTTATTTATTATTTACTTTACATCTATAGAATGAACCCGGAGCACCGTCCTGGTAAGCAAGTGTGCTAACCCCTACGCGAGCACTGTTCTTGTACTCTAATGTTTGACATGAGTATACGAAACATTACTTTCATGCGTGCTCAGGCTTCATTGTATACATGACACAAGGAGAATCTCATCACATTGCACGAACTCCGCAGTATCAAACAATGATGGTGATGTGCATATAACAAAAATACATATGTAATGTGTTTGGGAGAAAGAAAATGGTTTCACATAGAAATATAGCCTTGCTGGCGCATTCATCCCGATCGTTCCCATTGTCAAATCAATAGGATGTTTCACATTCGCTGTATGCTCGTGGGTTCTCTTGGTTGTTCCCCCTGAAGTGACGTTCGACACACTACTTCAGGCTGAGCACAGGGATGGAGTGAGTATATGAGGCTCTTAACTTGTAACAGTCAACACGTCATTCCCCACATTCAGCAGGGACAGGAAATAAATGGGAGAGTGGGGTTAAAGGTTCTTATCTTTTAACAATCAACACGTTATTTCCTACATTTAGCAGGAACAGGAGAAGAGTATACGTGGATATTGTCACAAGTAACACGTTATTCCCCACACTCAGCACGGGCAAGAGGAAATAATACAATAGTTTATCTTGTAACAATTAACACTTTGCCGGTCTCCCTGACCTAGGTGTTAACTTCTTTCTCCGTAATCCCGTATATTCTCGTGAGTAATGCAGCTGCGCGAGGATCGGCAGCGGTTCGCGCCTCGCTGGTAACTTACAGGGGTATGTGAGCCGGTCGCTCAGATATCAATGGCAAACTACTGAGCGTAATCTTGTCTAGTACATCAACAGCAGCTGAAAGATGTCCTATAAGGGATATGCAACATTTAAATTTTTTTTTTTTTTTTAACGTTTTATTAAAACACTTTATTCCTTACAATCAATAGGGTCCGGTGAAGACTATGCGGAGTTGTCCTGTAACAATTAACACATTTTCCCCGACGCTCAGTAGCTGAAGTGAATAAGGAGTTCTTAGTTTAGTTTTATTTAGTCAACGGATCAACATCACAGCACACGGGTGTAATCCATAAAAGCTCAGTTCTACTCCTAACTCAAGTCTGAGTCCGGAGAATCTCAGCTTAGTGCACGAACTCCGTAGCACCGGCGAGGATCATGAAATACTTTGGATAGATTTTTAACTAAAAATTTTGCCCGGGCAGTGCCATTAAGCTATTGTTTGTCGATTTCCAACTGCCAAGGGATTGTTTACGTGCGCAACAATACACACGGGTGTCAGATCTCACTACCCAGAGACCAGGGGAAATTACGTTACTAGAAGTCCACGTGAAAAATCCCGGCCCTCACCGGGGCTTGAAACCGGGACCTCCAGCACTCGAGGCGGCCACCATACTTGGAGACCACTCAGCCTCCTGTATTATACAACATAGATAACAGTTACCTATCCTTGCAGCCTCGGCCATAAATAAGAAGTTCTTATCTTGTTACACTCACCACGTTATTCCCCACGCTATTCCCCACGTTTAGTAGGGGCGATTGGAAATATACATGGTTATTATATTGTTACAATGGACACGTTATTCCCCACGTTTAGTTCGGGCAAGTGGAAGTATGAACGGTTGTTCTCTCATGAAGATCGACGCGTTATTCCCCAGGCTTAGCAGGAGCAGGGACGTGAATACGGAGTTCTTATCTTGTAACAATCAACATGTTGATGATGCCCTTCTCTGGATCAAATGGTAATTGTGTTGGTAATCAAAAGACAACGTTAACAAAGAAAAAAAAATATGTTCGTATACCGTTTTCGACGAACAACAAACACGATTGCTCAAATATAGTGAGACTGCAATTAGGCGGTTCCAACCAGTTTTGTGCAAATAGAAAGATCTCGTTTTAAATGTGAGATTATCGCGTGGATAACAAATTCTCCAGATTCAAACACTACCTGTCATTACGTGTTTTAAGTATTTGAGCCAAAATATTATTCATTGATTCACACCATATGATAAATAACACAGCAGTATGCAACTAACGAGATTTAATAAAATATGCCAGGCAACATATAGTGTGTGACCATTGTGTTTGAATGTTATTTGTTAGGTAACTAACACCCTATCAGCTACAGTTATTAGTTAACACATCCACTATTATTTAACGTGCACGTCAACTGGTCAGCTAACCATGGCACTGTTTCTTGTCTTAGATCCTGTGACACCTCCAGACAGACCAGCACCTGTTCCTTGGAGTTTGATGATGACATCATGGGCTATCTTGATCCTTTTGCAGAGGCAGACAATGTGGTCACCTCAGAAGAATGCCTTATGCGAGACGATGTCCTTCCCTCGCCCACCATCTCGCCCCGGCTGTGGGCTATCTTGGATGAGGATCGCTATGTTGACGACAGCGATGATTCCATCAGTGAGTGTCTCTGTCTTCATGTCCTAGTGGCGATTGCGTCACTTCTCCTAGTGCCTGTCCCGCATGTTGTTGTTGTTGTTGTTTTCTGTTTTGTTGTTTCTAATTTACGTTATATATCTGATCCAGTTCAACATTTACAAAAGTAAGTACAGATAGCCCTAAGGCAGACACTGCCCCTGGGGTGTCAAATGTTAGACTTTCACATATTCTAGGGCAAGGTGTAGCGAGTTGAGGTGGCTTTTTCCACCCTTTCCCGCCTTCCCTTCCCGGATGATGCTTAGACTATCTTGGCAATTGTTCAGTGCCCGGGCTATTAAGCTGGGTCGACCCTATAATCGTATTGGTCGACACAAATAATCCTGTCACTGCTTAGATGTGAACCCGGATGGCTAGCTTGGTAACAGCGCGTAGTAACCACTATGTCACCGCAGCTCCAGTTGAGCATGTATAGGCTGTAACTGGCGTGTACAGTAGCATGTTTGTTGTCAGAGAGTCAAGTGACGTAAGCACGTAAGGGACGCTGTTCCACGCCGTGAGGCGAATCTACTCTATGGTACTAGCCTATATTTCATAGACTAGTCTGTACTCAGTGGGTGCTGTGGTCATTATTTGCCATATTGTGCTTGCCCATATTTCATAGACTAGTCTGTACTCAGTGGGTGCTGTGGTCATTATCTGCTGTACGGTGCTAGCCCATATTTCATAGACTAGTCTGTACTCAGTGGGTGCTGTGGTCATTACCTGCTCTATGGTGCTAGCCCATATTTCATAGACTAGTCTGTACTCAGTGGGTGCTGTGGTCATTATCTGCTCTACGGTGCTAGCTCATATTTCATAGACTAGTCTGTACTCGGTGGGTGCTGTGGTCATTACCTGCTCTATGGTGCTAGTCCATATTTCATAGACCAGTCTGTACTCAGTGGGTGCTGTGGTCATTATCTGCTCTACGGTGCTAGCTCATATTTCATAGACTAGTCTGTACTCGGTGGGTGCTGTGGTCATTATCTGCTCTACGGTGCTAGCTCATATTTCATAGACTAGTCTGTACTCGGTGGGTGCTGTGGTCATTATCTGCTCCATGGTGCTAGTCCATATTTCATAGACTAGTCTGTACTCAGTGGGTGTTGTGGTCATTATTTGCTATATTATGCTAGTCCATATTTCATAGACTAGTCTGTACTCGGTGGGTGCTGTGGTCATTATCTGCTCTACGGTGCTAGCTCATATTTCATAGACTAGTCTGTACTCGGTGGGTGCTGTGGTCATTATCTGCTCTACGGTGCTAGCTCATATTTCATAGACTAGTCTGTACTCGGTGGGTGCTGTGGTCATTATCTGCTCTACGGTGCTAGCTCATATTTCATAGACTAGTCTGTACTCGGTGGGTGCTGTGGTCATTATCTGCTCTACGGTGCTAGCTCATATTTCATAGACTAGTCTGTACTCGGTGGGTGCTGTGGTCATTATCTGCTCTACGGTGCTAGCCCATATTTCATAGACTAGTCTGTACTCAGTGGGTAGTACTAGTAGTAGGCCTCTTTCAGTCCTGAAGGACTATAGAGTTGTGCCGCTTGGGAGGTGCCTGGCAGCACCGCTGGTGACTGTATAGTCCAATTCGAGAATGACAATCTCTGTCAGTTTCCGCATCTGTAAAACGAGGCAAGTCCCGCAGTAAGTGACTGCTCTTTGAGCCTGTGCCGTCTCTCCTCAGTTTTTTGGATCTGATTGCGCTCAAAGAGCACCAGTCCGTTTCGTACATCTCTTCTCCAGGAGCATCTGTCTGTTGCAACTCTCTCCCACGTGTCTGGATCTATTCCAATGGTTTTCATATCTTGTTTACACACATCCCTATATCGCATTTGGGGTCTTCCGGTTGGCTTCTTTCCTGTGCCTAGTTCTCCGTAAAGGAGATCTTTGGGAATACGTTCGTCCTCCATTCGAGATACGTGGCCCAACCACCGGAGGCGTCTCTGCTTGAGGAGGGTGTGCACTGTGGTAATATCTGTTCTTTCAAGCACCTGTTTGTTTGTTATGTGGTCTTTCCATGTTATGCCCAGGATACGTCTCAGACATCTCATGTGGAAGGAATTCAACTTCCTTTCCTGTCTTGAGTACAGGGTCCAGGATTCAGATCCATAGAGTGGTGTGCTAACAACACAAGCTTTATATACTTGAGCTTTTGTACGCTCTGTTAGTCTATTATTCTCCCAAACTCTTTTAGCTAGCCTGGAAAATGTTGTGGCTGCCTTTCCAATGCGTCTGTCGATTTCTGTCTCTAATGAAAGATTATCTGATATTGTTGATCCCAAATACACAAAATCGTGGACGACTTTCAATTCGTAATTAGAGATTTTGATTGACGGAGTCGCATCAGCATCTTGTTCCATCACCTGTGTTTTATTTAGGCTAATGGTGAGCCCAAAGTCTTTGCAGGCGGCTGCAAAACGATCGATGAGCCTTTGGAGATCTTCTGCTGTATGAGTAGTCAGTGCTGCATCATCTGCAAAAAGTAGTTCTCTTACGCATCTTGATCTTATTTTGGTCTTTGCCTTGAGTCTTGATGGGTTAAAAAGTTTGCCATCAGATCTTGTGTGGAGGTATATGCCTTCAGTGGCAGTCCCAGATGCTTGCCTTAAGAGAACAGCAAAGAAGATACCAAAGAGTGTAGGAGCAAGCACGTATCCCTGCTTTACTCCGCTGCTGATGCTGAATGACTGGGATGTTGAGCCGTCAAATAAAATGGTCCCCTGCATGTTTTCGTGGAATGATTTCACGAGACTAAGAAGGGTGGGTGGACATCCAAACTTTTCAAGGACCTTAAAAAGGCCACTTCTGCTCACGATGTCAAATGCCTTTGTGAGGTCGATGAAGGCTATATATAATGGCTTCCTCTGTTCTCTGCACTTCTCTTGGAGCTGCCGGAGTGAGAAAATCATATCGATGGTGGACCTGTTGGGTCTAAATCCGCACTGCGATTCGGGGTAGATTCTTTCAGCAAGAATGTGTAATCTTTTAAGGATTACTCTGGCAAAAATCTTGCCTGTAATGCTGAGAAGGGAAATGCCGCGATAGTTGTTGCAGTCGCTTCTGTCGCCTTTGTTTTTATAAAGGGTAACGATGTTTGCGTCTTTCATATCTTGTGGTATTGATTTTTCTCTCCAGCAGAGCTGTAATATTGCATACAGTTCTGGGATGATTGTTTCTTTGCTACATTTTTAAATTTCAGGTGGAATACTATCTTTTCCAGGTGCCTTGCCGGATTTGAGAGAGTCTAGTGCTTCGCTGATTTCTGTAAGCAAGGTTCGTTATCCAAGGCATGCATGGCGGACTGTTGATCGATGGCTTCCAGAGCTTCTTCGCTGACAGTGTTATCCACTGAGTATAGCTCTGAGTAGTGTTCTACCCAGCGATCCATTTGTTTCGCTCGATCTTTTATGATTACCCCCTCAGTTGATCGTAAAGGGGCCATCTTATTTTTTGATGGACCGACAGCTTGCTTGATGCCCTCGTACATTCCTCTTATATTTCCAGTGTCTGCACAAGTTTGAATTTGAGCAGAGAGCTGTAGCCAGTACCTGTTCGCACATCTTCTTGCCATCTGTTGTACTCTATTTCTGGCCGTTCGCAATGCCTGCAGTGTTTTCTCTGAAGGTGATGTTTTATACATCGAGAATGCATGTCTCTTTATCTCCAGGACTGGGAGCATCTCTTCAGAGTGTGCTTCAAACCAGTCGGTTGACTTAGTTTGCTTCTTGCCAAATGTTGATAGTGCTGTATTGTAGATGGTGTCGCGAAAATGACTCCATCTCTCGGTGGAATCTCCGTCTGTGGGGCCGGGCAGAGTATCCGCTAGAGCCTGCATGAATTTGTTGACCTTCTCTTTATTTTGGGTGCCACTGGTGTCAATGCGTGGTCTTCCTTCTGTTCGGCTTCTGTAGATTCTCTTGGGCTTTATCTTCACCTTGCTGGAGACGAGTGAATGGTCGGTGTCGCAGTCAGCACCATGATAGCTGCAAATCAGCCGTACATTGCGGAGGTTGATGCGTTTAGTGAGCACCAGGTCGAGTTGGTGCCAGTTCTTTGATCTGGGGTGCTTCCATGACACCTTGTGTTGAGGTTTCGTTTCAAAGAAGGTGTTGGTCACGCACAGATTATGGTGGCTGCAGAATTCCAAGAGACGTTGTCCATTGTCATTGATCTTCCCAACGCCAAACTGTCCTAGACATGAAGGCCAAGATTCGTGGTCGGAGCCAACCCTGGCATTGAAATCCCCCAGGATAAAAAGATGTTGTTTCTCTGGTGTTTCACTGACTTCTTTGCTAAGGTCATCACAGAACTTGTCTTTAGATTCTGATGCTGCAGTTAGTGTTGGGGCGTAAACGCTTATAATACTAACTGGGCCTGCCTCAGTCTGGAGTTGGAGCTTCAATATTCTTTCAGTGCCATCACTTGGTGGTATGATGGAATTAAGCAGCTTGTTTCTGATAGCGAAGCCAACTCCATGCTCCCTGGTCTCTCCGCACGGCTTGCCATGCCAGTGGAAAGTGAAGTCCCTCTCCTTGATGCTTCCAGATTCTTGGAGTCTGGTCTCTTGCAGGGCGACAATGTCTATCCCCAGTCTTAGTAGTTCGTTGTTTATCACTGCAGTTTTGCGGGCATCCACAATCTCATTTAGATCGTCTGAGATGCCAGGGGTCATGGTTCTTACGTTCCATGTTCCCAGCCTTAGGGCCGGTTGTTTTGTTATTTTCTTGCTGTTAGGTGTATAGATTGCGGTCCATGTGTCAGGATTTTCCCTTAAGCTCCACACACCCTCAGGAGCAGATGAACCGTGGCGAGACAACACCTTATTGACTGGGGGCTGCCCAGCTTAGGCGGGCGGTAGCTGTCTAGTGAGATACAATGATCTCTCCCACCGTCGGAAGTAGCCCCTGGCGCCTTGTTCTACGCCAATCGAGCATTAAGACTTATAACCGGCAAATGCTACTTCCCGTGTTGTGTCACCGCTTTACGCGGTGCTGAAGTGACCTCTTCATGGCACAAGCCTGGGCAATGGAAATCGGAGAACCAGCTGTTGCCCAGTAGCAGGTTCCCCCTCTCCACGTCACCGATGTTGACCAAGGGAAAGGCAGTAGCCAATGCAACTTGGCATCGGTGCCGTCGCAAGAGTTGCCAGAACTATGTTGTTTACAAAATGGAACTGCCTTAGGGACTCCATCTCCGGATTTGTCCTCAGGGTTTACTCCCGAAGCCTTTCCCATATGGGTATACCCGCAAGGCAGCGGAGGTTTGAGATTTAGAGTTCCCTCTCTTAGAAGAGATACCAACCAAGGCTGACGAGCCTCCTCTGCCCGGGAATCAATAAGGAGGGAAGTCTACCATTCTTCCTTCCTGGCAGTGACCATACTGATCGGATGACCGTAGCCATTGTCTCTACTGAGAGATCCTCTGCCCATCGTCACTGACTTGAAACCATAACCAACAACTATCTGTCGGCTGCTCCCAAGTCCAATCCACCATCTGCTCACATGGCTTCACGTTACCCTGTTGGGGGGGGGGGGGGGCTAAACGGGTACTCCACCTTGCCCAAGGGTGTCCCGTAGGCTAGCGGAGGGAAGGAGGCACCTTACTTCTCCTTTGATAGGGTATACCCCTACCCCGCTACCCAAACTCAGTGGATACTGTGGTCATTATCTGCTGTATGGTGCTAGCCCATATTTCATAGACTAGTCTGTACTCAGTGGGTGCTGTGGTCATTATCTGCTCCATGGTGCTAGCCCATATTTCATAGACTAGTCTGTACTCAGTGGGTGCTGTGGTCATTATTACGTCCGTCGTCTTTACTTGTCATGATATTTCTTAGTACCAATGTAAGGCTGTGTTCACATGGGAGCCCAGGTCATGTACAACATAATCAGCCTCAATGTGGACTCGAACTCATGACCATGGGCTGGCAGTCTAGCAGTCTATCCACTGAACTACTGTGGCTCATGTGTCAGATACAGAGTGTTATTATTTCCTGCCCTGACTGTGATTTTCAAACGTGTCTGTTTATATTTAATTTACTTGCCAATGATCACTCATATGCTGTTTCTTGCCTGCAGCGTTTCTTGCTAATGAAAGCTATGCCTTTGATGCTGCTTGACTTATATGTTTACTCTATGCAATGGCAGGGATACAGACACCCTTTAACTGTGGTATAGTTTGATGCCTCTGTACTCTGTTATGTTATGTTATCCTATGCTATGCTTTGTTAAGTTATTCTAAGCGATGTTATGTTGTACTGTTCTGTGATGTTATATTGTGTGGAACAATGACACTGCACATTGGGCGTTCCCATGCGTGCTCAGTCCTACGATGCAGCAGTTATCCCAAAGTATGTCTGCTCACTGTTCCTATGAAGAGCTGGTTATGGTCTGTAACCTCTAGAGCGGCCTTTACGAGTTTGACCAGCCGTCATGTAGTGGCCTCTGTTTTGCAAGGTATGGTGACATATGTTAACAATTAAAATACCTGAAGGAAAGCTTAACAACCTCGACCTAATTCCAGCCAGTCCACGTGTGCTGAATAATGACCTGGTCACATCCAAATATGACTCCGTAGATGAGAAGTTCCAATCCCTGGCTTGCACACTTTAATGGTTCATCGCGTGGAGGGGGGAGGAAAAACTCCGCAACACAGATAGCACACCGGGCGATGACGACACCTGTACAACAACACCGTCAGATAGATGTGAAAGTCCTACTCGTCCTGATAGCTAAAATATCCGACTTTAGAGTTACAACTCGGTTTACCGGAGAACTTATCAACCAACCAACCTAACAGTGGTGATGACGAAATAACGTCGATCACACCACTACACACTCAATATATAACAGTAACAGCTTCGCTTTCGAATTATCAATCTCAGACATACTGTTATAATTCACTGACGATCTCAGCTTATACAGCACTACAGTAACTCTCATTTACATTCAACTATACATACTGATCCTAAAGATCCTACGCTTCTTGGTATCTTTCTCCAGGTTTGTTATATTTTCTACTTCAGTAATGAGACGATAACATAGTATGGTTCCTCATAACATAAAATAGCTAGATGCCTCCTTCGATAGGAGTTATAGTACACATAAGTACAGTATCGACTATTTATACAGCTTGCTCTAGATACTTGGCAGCGCAGCGGTTAACACAGTCAGCTGCCAGCCCAGTGGTCACCTAATCAAGGCGGAGATTTAAATTCAGCCTGGGCTCTCAGATCTACTTAGCCCAACATGGGTACTGGTATATATTATAGCAAGTACAGGCGACTTGTGTGAGATTGGTTACATCAAGCATGGAGTGCCCTTGGTCTGTAACAGTGTAACACCAGTACCGTATCCCCAATACGCTTCGACGTGTTTACAAGAGTGATGTACTTGTTGCTATCACCTGAGACACCCGATCGCCGGCTGTAATTGTTGTAATCACCTGAGACACCCGATCGCCGGCTGTAATTGCACATCCAAATCTTCCCTAAGGGCGTGAATTGGAGTGCTTTCGTAATGAAATAACTCAAACCTATTGCGGAAACATGTAAGTCTGATATACCTGTTCCCAGCCAGTGTGTGTATGTGTCAGTCAGTCAGTCAGTCAGTCAGTCAGTCAGTCAGTCAGTCGACAGATCATCCTCATTACACATCGAATCATTCAGTCTATACGTGCTTGAATCCCCTCAGCAAATCCCGCAGCGTGTAGCGGCTAACGACACCAGTTCTGTGTTGGTTTATTAATCTTCTTTGGCTTTCTGCATATTGTTCTTTTAATTTGCTGTTCTCGCCGTCAGACCATGGTTGTAGATTTATAGTCGTCACTTGGTTCACGCAAATGACGTACTTCTCGTAGAGCATTCAGTATATCAGCCTGGTCCATGGCGTTCCCGCCCTCCACAGTAGCCCACCGTGTGTTGTACAGGGTCATGACCGTGTTGTACTCTAATGTGCCTCTTCGCAGATATGATGTTAAAATCTCATTTGTTTCCCTCTTCATTGTTCTCATTTTTTTCATCTTTTCATTCTTCCCATCCTGTTCTTATGCTTTACTGTAGTCAATGCAGGATGTTCTCCTTGATTATATGTTGTTTTGTGTATCTGTTTGTTTGCTGATGAAGGCTAGTCGCCACAAAGTGCTGTGTTTTGTGCAATTCTGTTATGCAAAACTGTATTATTTTGTGATATTTTATATTTTTACAATACTAGTCTTACGCACCCCGCTAGTGTGTGGGCCTGGAGATTGATTGATTGATTGATTGATTGATTTAGGAATCGACATCACAGCACTCGGGGCATTCCCATAAGCGCTCCGTCTCGATCCTCAGTAGCCAGCGAAGAGTTCCAACACCAATAGTACCAGTAGCAATCTGATTATATGTCCGTCTCGCCTTTCCTCTAAGCGTTGAGCGTTGGCCAGATCCCCTCGTTACTCCTCGCTGTCTCATTCTTGCCAGACCATGGTAATCCATTTGCTCCTCCGAGGTGTACATGTGCTCCCACAAGGCCGCAACCACGTCTGCCTTGTCATGTATCAATATTCCACCAAGTTCTGCAGAACCAGCCAATCTGTCCGCCTGGTCATTTTCCAGCACACCGGCATGCCCCGGAGAAAAGATCCAGGCGATGCTTGTCACCCGTGACCTCCGAAGCGAAGCAAGCCACTCCGCACGAAGCCTGCCCGTCCGCACCCTCGTAGCATGCTTTCTGAGTCAGTTACAATCACGATGTGTGTGTGTCGTATTCTCCATCCAGCGGAGAGCCGCAGTGACTGCCTCCACCTCCATTCTTAAGCTGGATGTTGTGGTATCATATGCCAGGCTCTCCTGCACCAAGCGTCGAACATTAGCTTTGGCTATGAACCCCCAGCCACTTTTCTCACCTCTTGACACCGAACCATCTGTGTAGATAATCACATCACTCGAGTGAGCATTGTCCTGAATTAGTTGCTGGATTTCCACTTCCGTGGCCCCTGCTAGCCACTCCCTGCACTCCCGGCTTAATGTGATTATAACTCTGCACAAGTCTGACTGCTCCGCTGGGACTCTGACCCACTCCTCTCCACGCCTAATGTTCTCCAGGGGGCACACCTGTCTGATCGTATCCTCCGCCTGAGCATCCATGATTTCGCTCTTATCAGTCGCTGACCCTTAACTGTGTCCAGCGCCTCATGCAGTGGGTGGTCTGTGTCTGCAGCTACTTTGAGGTATGCCTTCGACTGCATCATCTTGAGCCTACCAGCAACAGTCGGCAGACCAAGGACGTAACGCATACACACTACTGGGGTGTCTCTGGTGCATCCCAGAATGACCCGCATAGCTTCATTCTGTATGCGCTATAACTTCACCAGCTGACTCTCTGAGACAGTGAGCAGTCCTAATCCATAATCAATTACTGAGAGGATCAAGTGCTGGTATAGAGTGAAAAGCATTCTCTGCTCTGTGTCCATTGCAGCCATAGTTTTAAGTGCACTGAAGTGCCTGGAGGCTGCTAATACACCGAACTTAACAGTTAAAACTCTGTCTCCCAGAGGATTGTCCATCCAACCAATCAACTAAATCTGCTCACATTCAGACTCCGTGGTGAAGTGGTCACGTCTCCTGTCTTGCACTCTGAAGGCCGTGGGTTCGATACCACGATACGTCATTCGGTCCAAGAATACAATATCTCGGAGACTCCTGGGGGTCGTCGCTAGAGCTACGAAGTGGTGCTTTGTGTGACGCTTTTGGTAGGCTGCGTTGCTGAAAGAGACCGAGCCATATGGGATAAAACCCGATGCAATGAATCCGATGCCCTTACATATTTTGGGTCTCAAATTCAGTTTTCATACATCTTGTTCACGTGACAATACAACTACATCACCACTCGCATCCACGAAAGTGCTAATTCGTCCATGTTAATACCCTGTAATTTTCATGATTAAATAATCACACCATTCAGTTCTATCAATACTACTAATGCATTCAAAATCATGCATTTTCCTGCAACTATTACATACACATTGTAACGTGTCACGCCCTTGGAGAAACATGCACTTTTGAACAGTGGATCGTTGCAGATCTTTAATTTAATTTCTGTTATGTTAATGTGTCGGTGACTGTGGCTAAGGGATAGCGAAAGCGCTTCACAATCCCACATACCGTGTTCGGAATCAGCTACATGCTGTTTGGAAGCAGAACACTTTGCGTTAATTTTTAACAATGGTACGAGCATCAGTCGTTAAAAAAGCAATGGCAAACTACTGAATGTAAAATTGCTTAAAAAATCACAAACAGTTAAAAAATGGGACGTCATGTAAAGGACATGCAACTAACTTACTTTTTAATGTTCGAATTAGTTGCTGACTCCCCCAGTTTGTCCTGGTGTGTGTCTAGTTCATTATTCGGTAAATCATTGATTTAACCCCTGTGTAGACATTACCCAGTAGGCCGTACAAATTGTGGCCCTTGGCTCCCGCATCCGATCAGACACAGCTTCTGGCAACCAGACGGCCTCCACAGACACTTCCGGTGTCTCCACATATAGTACACAAACTAGGGAGTGGTCATTAACCCGTTAGTCGGCGCAGAATCGTTGCCGCTGATGAATTCTCATTTCATCGTCATGCCCTTTGCTGTCACTGGATAGTTGTTTGGAGAGATTAAAATCTTGGCTGCTAGTGGAATAATTTACTACTGTAATCTAGACATAAAGCTACAGTAATCGTATGGTAGATAATGACGTTGGGATGTCGAGTGGTATGCCTTCACATGTATATGTAAACAACGGTACTTTATGTTCCGTGACCACCTCTCTTAGTCATTGCATTCTCTTCACAGCAAATTGTGAAAAATATTCTGCTACTGTAAAATGACCCAAGAGTTGAATTGGCTAGGAAATTTGAAGTCTTGTCGCCTCTGAAATTTCAAACTCGGACTACTCTTTAGTTTAGCGTGTGCCATAACCATCACAGCTATGACTGCCCCCGAATGTCTCTTTATACGTGCTAACAACTAAAATTGTACACTTAGATTTAGGAAGTATTTCTTCTTCTTCTTCTTCAGCGTTCCGAGCCATTAAGGTTCTTTGCTGCAGATACAATCCGTCTCCATTCGTCTCTCTGGTGGACCTTCTCTTGCCAGTCGTTGATTCCAAGTGCTTGTAGGTCTGTATATGTATTATCTCTCCACCGCCTTCTTGGTCTACCTCGGGGTCTACGGTCATTTATTTCCTGAGTGTAAGCGAGTTTTGTTTCCCTATTATCTTCCATTCTTTCTATATGCCCCAGCCATTGTAGTCTATTAGCCTTCATGATACCAGTGATTAGCGGGGACTTAAACAGATCATAAATGTCTTTGTTACTTCTTCTTTTCCACTCTCCACTTTGTGTATCCCTAATGGGTCCAAAGATGCGTCTTAAAATTTTGTTCTCAAAGGATTGTAACAAGGCTTCGTCTCCTTTCGTTGTACTCCAGGTTTCAGAGCCATACAGCACAACTGGTCTGATCAGTGTTTTGTATATTGTGATTTTGGTGTTACGAGATAGCGCATTTGATTTTAGTAGATGTTGTAGTGCATAGTATATCTTATTTCCAGAGTTGATTCTAGTTTGTATTTCTTCCCTTATGATGTTGGAGCAGTTGAAGATTATACCCATGTATTTGTATGTTTCCGTTCCTTTAATGGTCATATTATCTATTTGTATGTGGCCAGAGTTTTTTAGCCATTTCGTCTCTTGAAATTACCATATATTCTGTCTTATCTTGGTTGATAAGGAAGTATTTTTAAAAAAAATATACCCAGTAATACATGCTTTTCGAATATGAATAATGAACACACAATAAAATATAACCATCCGCCTGGGTGTAAGCATACACTGTACATGTGAAGTACTCTTTGAGTTAGTGGTTTTACAAGGAGGGCTCATTTGCGAGCTGCTTCAGTGGGCTCTCGGCAAACAGAATGTGAAGAAATTGTTACACATCTGTCCTTGTTCCTAGGTAACCGTGGAATATAATATTTAATAATTTCATCAAAGGTAAATGTTGACAGTCTAGTGACGTACGGAATCCAGTAATGTGTAGGCTTCAAGTGTGAACATCAAAGCGCTGATGCATAAATGCCTTCAGAATAAATGCCTTCAGCTAATCCTCGGTGATAGACTTTTGTTTCCAAACAAGTCAGAAGTAAGAACAGTAAATGTTAGATAGTTGGTTATAGAAAGTGACAAAGTGGGTTTAGCTTGCAAAATAAGAAGGCAGAAGTAATGGTGACATTAAAGAAACGGAGCATGTCTAATTAAAATATGTGGTATTAATTTAAACAAGTATAATTCGAGTGACCTGAAACATGGATAATGTAAGAAGGATGACATATAACAGAGATAATGAACAGAATATGGCAAGCAAATACTACGTTTTATAAAATTAAGAACATCTTATGCAATAAATGCCTGCTATTGGAGGTTAGACAAGAATTCTTGCATACTACATAGAACCAGTTTTAATAGCATCAGTGAATCCTGGACATCTACTAATCAAGCACAATAAATCGATTAAAGTCTCAATGATGTGATTTTACAGAATAATGATGCAAATTTCCCTGAGAGCCAAAATGTGTAATATAACTGGTTTAAAAGAGGTTAAAACGCAAAAAACAATTTATAGCAAACATCAGAAAGAGGCTGTCGTAATGTTATGAGAAGAGACAAGTTGGAGCATGTTATGACAAATTCTGACACATTTGTGTAAGGCTTATGTCACGATACGGACAGATTTCTGCATATTAACTGTTAACTGAAACGTGCTTGTAAAGATCGCAAGGTGTGGGCAAGCATGCATCTCCCACGCCAGTCGATCGGCAAGGCGCTGACTGAAGTTGTAATGGTCCATCTATGGTCACAGAGGTGATTTATTCAGTGGGATGTCACTGTCTGACGTCAACCCAATTTTGACGACAACCTGTGTAACCCAATTAATAAATAAATGTTTGCATATCCTTTACAGGACATCGCTGCCAACATTAGCATCTTTCAGCTGATTGTTGATTTCTTTGGCAAGATTACGCTCAGTAATTTGCCATCGATTTCTGAGTGGCCGGCTTACATACCCCGTAAGTTACCGACGCGATTCTAACCACTGCTGATTCTCACCGTCGTCACGTTACTTACGAGAGTATACGAAATTACGAAGAAAAGTTACTAACCTCTAGGTCACGAAGCCGGCAACCCAATTAATAACAAACGGAAATACGATGTGACTAAGGCGCTGGAGAAGCACTGAAAGGAGGCTATAGTGTGTCTCCATTACATTAGGTCACACCTCTTACACCGAGGTCACACCCCTTACACCGAGGTCACACGGTTAATTTCAGCCCATCCCTTGATATTATCTACCCACCTTTGGACATGCATACATGTAAACATAATAAACATATATAGACACACACTTACTTGCATATCTGCCCACCTACATACTTTGTAACTGACCTTCACGCACATGTGGACACACACACACACACACACACACACACACACACACACACACACACACAGATTTACACATTGACACACACATACACAGAAACACAACATCTCAATTGTGCTGTGAAATATACGTATATTTTCAGATGTATATGATTATCAAAGTTTGAACTATACGTATATATCCACATGTTTCTGATGATCAAAGTTTAAACTATAATTTTATTTAGATGTATCTGATGATCAACGTTTGAACTATGCGTATATTTTCAGATGTGTCTGATGATCAACGTTTGAACTATGCGTATATTTTCAGATGTGTCTGATGATCAAAGTTTGAACTATGCGTATATTTTCAGATGTGTCTGATGATCAAAGTTTGAACTATGCGTATATTTTCAGATGTGTCTGATGATCAAAGTTTGAACTATGCGTATATTTTCAGATGTGTCTGATGATCAAAGTTTGAACTATGCGTATATTTTCAGATGTGTCTGATGATCAAAGTTTGAACTATGCGTATATTTTCAGATGTGTCTGATGATCAAAGTTTGAACTATGCGTATATTTTCAGATGTGTCTGATGATCAAAGTTTGAACTATGCGTATATTTTCAGATGTGTCTGATGATCAAAGTTTGAACTATGCGTATATTTTTAGATGTGTCTGATGATCAAAGTTTGAACTATGCGTATATTTTCAGATGTGTCTGATGATCAAAGTTTGAACTATGCGTATATTTTCAGATGTGTCTGATGATCAAAGTTTGAAGTCAAAGAAAGGATTTAGACGCCACAGGGTAAGTATTGTAGTCCGCTTGGTTCCCATTGGTAGAACCATCCACTCTGTCAGATTGTTGCTAATAATGAAATGTTGCTACTATACTGCTACTGCTGCTACTGCTACTACTACTACTACTACTACTACTACTACTACTACTACTACTACTACTACTACTACTACTACTACTACTACTACTACTACTACTACTACTACTATACTACTACTACTACTACTACTACTACTACTACTACTACTACTACTACTACTACTACTACTACTACTACTGCTGCTGCTATTACTGCTACTAATAGCACTACTACTACTACTACTACTACTACTACTACTACTACTACTACTACTACTACTACTACTACTGCTGCTGCTGCTGCTGCTGCTGCTATTACTGCTACTAATAGCACTACTACTACTACTACTACTACTACTACTACTACTACTACTACTACTGCTGCTGCTATTACTGCTACTAATAGCACTACTACTACTACTACTACTACTACTACTACTACTACTACTACTACTACTACTACTACTACTACTACTACTACTACTGCTGCTTCTATTACTGCTACTAATAGCACTACTACTACTACTACTACTACTACTACTACTACTACTACTACTACTACTACTACTACTACTACTACTACTACTACTACTGCTGCTGCTGCTGCTATCACTGCTACTAATATCACTACTACTACTACTACTACTACTACTAACACCACTACTACTACTATTACTTCTACTACAACTGCTACCTTACCTACTACCACTACTACCGCTACCACCACCACCACAACTACAACTACTACCGCTACCACCAACACCTCAATTACAACTGCTAACAATGGGAGCCGCAGTTGCGCAGTGACTAACTAGCTTGTCTGTCCAACCCACCGCTCGCCTGCCACCTCATCGAGGTGATCATTGTTGTCACTGGTCCAGGCTTGCAACAAGACCCAGCCTATTTGTCACTGGTCCAGGTTTCCAACTAGACCCAACCTATTTGTCACTGGTCCAGGCTTTCAACTCGACCCAGCCTGTTTGTCACTGGTCTAGGCTTCCAACTAGACCCAGCCTATTTGTCACTGGTCCAGGTTTCCAACTAGACCCAACCTATTTGTCACTGGTCCAGGCTTGCAACTAGACCCAGCTATTTGTCACTGGTCCAGGCTTCCAATTAGACCCAACCTATGTGTCACTGGTCTAGGCTTCCAATTAGACCCAGCCTATATTAAATGTCGGATAATCTCCTGGGAAGTAAATGCGGCGAAGGTGATATTGACCACACCAGCCATCGAGTGCCGATTGGTCTAACACATGTGAGACTGACACCTTATACTCAATACGATTCAAGGCGTGGTAAACTCACTTTTTTTTACTTTTACTTGTGGTGAAAAGTTATGAATGCTTTGATGTTTTCCTAAAATGCTCACAGACACAACTCCTTGTAGAGCAGAGACACACCACTCCTGTGTTGTCTCCCTCTTATAATGAAACCACTATTATCCAGTTTGATTTTAGGTGGAAACTGTTGTGCATATCGAACCAGAAAACAACCGAAGAGTGTTTTCAGACATAAACTTGGCCTTGAAACTCGTATGTTTTGCCTTTCCATTTTTACTTATTAATGCGGTGATTAACGCTGGGAAACTTTCAGTGAAAAATTATGAACGGTATCATACCTAAATCTTTTAAAATATAGTATATGTTTCAAAAATAATGACTGCTTTTTGTCATGTCATTTCATTACATAGAATTGCGCGTACCATTTCACAGAGGTGATTGTGATCTTGTCTTTCAATCTATGTTTTACACGAAAACAAACAAATGAACACCCAAGTAAATATTTCATCATTTCAGTAATATGAATTTGTCTACAACAAGGTGTATTGTTTCAAGAGGGATGTAAGAGCATGGAAATTAGGAAATAGCTGGAGCTGTCTACTTCACGACAATTAGATTATTCTCTATAACCATAAATATTCTCGAATCCTTCAATTCAGGAAAATGTTGCAAGGCATGCAGAGGCGATACCGTATTTGCTGTAGATGATCATCTACACCTTGTGACATTTGCTGTAGATGATCATCTACACCTTGTGACATTTGCTGTAGATGATCATCTACACCTTGTGACATTTGCTGTAGATGATCATCTACACCTTGTGACATTTGCTGTAGATGATCATCTACACCTTGTGACATTTGCTGTAGATGATCATCTACACCTTGTGACATTTGCTGTAGATGATCATCTACACCTTGTGACATTTGCTGTAGATGATCATCTACACCTTGTGACATTTGCTGTAGATGATCATCTACACCTTGTGACATTTGCTGTAGATGATCATCTACACCTTGTGACATTTGCTGTAGATGATCATCTACACCTTGTGACATTTGCTGTAGATGATCATCTACACCTTGTGACATTTGCTGTAGATGATCATCTACACCTTGTGACATTTGCTGTAGATGATCATCTACACCTTGTGACATTTGCTAAGGGGGAAGAACAAAGCATCCATGTGTTTGCTCTGAATAGTATGATGCCCCCCTTCCCCTCTTTAAGGCTAAGGAACCAAATCCCTGAGAAACAGTGCTGGGTTATGGGTTTCATATGATTTTCTTAAATGTATTATTATATATGTCATTTGAAATTATATATTTAACTGTGAGAAGTTATTCAATATATTTTTTTTACAAAACTGTGATCCATAATATGTTGTTGTCCATCAAGAATAATGATGACCATTCATTTCATCCAGTGGGGTTGAAAGTATGGAGCCGTGGGTTCTAAGATGGCTGATAAGGCCTATTTTGGCTCGAAATATTCTTTAACAATGTGGACAAAGAATGCTTGACGTTTCTGGAGGAGAATTTCCTGCAGTGGTTTTTCTGCCCTGCCTTTTCTTCACAGCTCTTGCAGTCCTGGTTAACTCACACGTGACTGCACCCTTGCGTAATGATGCACGCCCCGAATTTCGGTCTCTGGCTGCAGTCTCCCGGGTGTCATGATGAATTCCAAAAGCATTCAGTGAGATTTTCAGTGTCTTTAAAGCGTTTCCTCTGGCCGCCTTGGGAGCGTTTACCACAACGTAACTCGCCGTAAAAAATTCATTTAGGGAGCCTACGATATGGCATGCGAGTTAAGTGACCAGCCCAGCGAATCTAATTCATTAGTAGAGTGTGGATACTGGGGGTGGACGCTCTTTCTAGGACATCAGTGTCTGGGATCTTGCCTTTCCATTTAATCTCCAGTAGCTTCCTAGGGCAGACTGTGTGGAAGTGGTTTAATTTCCTAGCGTGTCGCTGATAAACAGTCCAGGTTTCACAAGCATATAGCAGTGTGGATAATACAACTGCTTTGTAGACTTTTAGCTTTGTTTGCAGGTTTATTCCATTTCTGTCCCATACATTCTTGTTCAGACTGCGAAAGGCCGCGCTGGCCTTGGAGATTATTGCATTCACTTCGTCATCAGTTGTGGCAGCTTGTGACACAGTGCTGCCAAGATAGGTGAATTTGTCCACAATACTTAGTCTATGACCATTCCCTTTGATATTCGGCATGGTGTGATTATTCCCTGGAGCTGGCTGGTACAAAACTACAGTCTTCTCCAAGTTGATATTGAGCTCAAAGTTGGCACAGGCATGTGAAAACGCTGAAAAATTGTGGTGCATGTCTGCCTCTGAATTGGCATTTAGAGCGCAATCATCAGCAAACAGGAGCTCTCTGACGGTGTCGCTGTTAATTTTTGTTTTAGCATTCAGCCTTCTGAGATTGAATAACTTTCCATCCATTCGGTAGTTGTTGTCTATTCCAATGTCGTTGTTCTCGAAGGCATTCGTCAACATAGCTGAAAACATTATATTGAACAGTGTTGGTGCCAGGACACATCCTCGCTTCACCCCATTGGTGACAGGTAAGGGCTCAGACAGTTCACCATTTTCTTGTACTCTTACCTGCATACCATCATGAAATAGACGCACTATTTGGACACACTTTCGTGGACAGCCATATTTTGCCGTAATCTTCCGCAGTCCTTCTCTGATGATTGTATTAAAAGCCTTGGTAAGGTCAATGAAAGTGGAGAACATTTCTCAGTTCTGTTCCTGACATTTCTCTTGCAGCTGCCTTGCTGTGAAAATCATGTCAACAGTTCCTCGTTCTTTTCTGAAGCCACATTGACTCTCAGAAATAAGACCTTGATCGAGATGGGCCGTGAGGTGATTGAAAAGAATTATGGCGAGTATCTTCCCTGCAATATAAAGCAAGGAGATGCCTCGGTGGTTGTCACAGGATTGGCGGTTTCCTTCACGTTTGTAAAGGTTGACTATTGACGCGTCCTCGAAATCGTGTTGTGTGGTCTCGTTCACCTGTATGTTTGTAAAGACTTGGTGAAGCTGCTCTGTTAAGACCGGCTCACCTGCCTTGTATATCTCTGCTGGGATGGAGTCAGGACCAGGTTCCTTGCCGCTGGAGAGTTGCTCGATGGCTTTGTTTACTTCCACTATGGTTGGCAGGTCATCACGTGTATCATTAGTGGGAACTTGAGAAAGGCAGTTGATGGTTTCATCATCGAAGAAGGAAGTTGCATTTAAGATGTTGCTGAAATGCTCTGCCCAGCTTTCATGTTTGTCAGCAAAGCCTTCAATTTCATCAGCTTTGCTGCTCAGCCAGGAGTCCCGCATGTGCCGATGTTTCTGCTGCACTACTCTCTGAATGTTCCTGAAGACATCTGTTTTATGTTGACTTCGGGTCATTCAAATGTGCCTTGAGGAGAAGATGTTTCTCGGCCAGCAATTGGTTGATGTCTTCGGAATTTTCATCAAACCAGTCTTTATGCTTTCGTGGACTGGACCCAGGATTTCTATAGCAGTGTTGTAAATTATGTCCTTTAGGGCTCTCCACTCTGTTTCTGCATCCTGTTTAGCTGCAACACTGGGCTTGAGGCGGTCTTCCAGCATATTTTCAAACGACAGCTGCATTTTCTTGCTGTTTAGGTGGGTGACATTTAGTTTGTTTTTGCGTTTTTACCCCTTGAGGTCGCCGTGGTGGTTTGATGCGTATGTTTATTTTCGAGACAATAAGACGATGGTCTGTCCAACATTTTGCACCACACATGGATTTTGTCATCCGAACGTCTTGTCTATCACTCTTCCTGACGATGACATAGTCAATGAGGTGCCAGTGTTTCGAGCGAGGGTGCATCCACGATGTCCTATTTCTCATGGAAAGACGGAAAATTGTGTTGGTAATAAGGAGATAAAAACAGTTCCAAATGCAGACTGTTACAGTGATCACAGATTAATTACAGGCACATTGAGGGTAAAGTTAAAGAAAGTCAAGTATACAGCAGGAAACCCTAAATATGACTGGTGCAAATTGAAAACTGACAAAGAAATACAAGATAATTTTAACATAGAAGTAAAGAACAAATTTGATATATTGTCTGATCTAGAGATCCTGTTTCAAGATGTAGATGATCAATGGGAAACGATGAAGAATTCAATCAGTTGCGCAGCAGAAAAAACTATTCCAAAAGTAAAGAAAGTGGGCCGTAAGACATGGATGACTGAAGAAATTTTACAACTAATGGAAACAAGAAGACAGAACAAAAATAATCCTGCCAAATATGAAGAAATTCACAGAAAAGTGAGAACCTTATGTAAGGAGGCAAAAGAAACATGGCTTGAGAAAAATTGCAGAGAAATTGAAAAACAACACAACAGTAACAATGCGAACCTAATGCACAAAAGAATTCAGGAGCTTACTAATCAAAGAACACGTACATCAGCAGGCTGCCTAAAGACAAAAGATGGAAGAGTCATAATAGAAAAAGATCAGATATTACATGAATGGTCAGATTACGTGAAAAACCTGTATGACGACAACAGAGACGAACAGTATGATGTTCAAAATAATAATGAAGGACCAGCAATTTTGAAGATGGAGGTTCAGAATGCTCTTAACCATATGAAATCTGGCAAGACCCCCGGTTCAGACAGCGTCACAACAGAAATGATTAATGCTTTAGAAGAATATGGAATAGATCAAGTTACCAGTCTGCTTAATACAATATATGATACTGGAAATATACCTCAGGAGTTATGTAATTCTGTATTTATTGCAATCCCAAAGAAATCAGGAGCCTTGGAATGTGATCAACATCGAACAATTAGTATAATGAGTCACATCACGAAGATTTTGCTAAGAATTATCATGCAAAGAGTTAGGAGGAAAATACAACCTGAAATAGGAGAAGAACAATGTGGGTTTGTGGAAGGCAAGGGTACAGTAAATGCTGTGTATATACTGAGAAACATAATCGAACGTTCTATAGAAGTAAACAAAGATCTACACCTTAGCTTTATTGACTACACAAAGGCTTTTGATAAAGTGAGACATGTCAACATGATAAGGATGCTTGAAGATCTACAAATTGATGGAAAAGATCTTAGACTTGTAAAAAACATATATTGGAAACAACAAGCTGCCATAAGAGTTGATAATGAAGTAAGCCAATATCAGCCTATTAAAAGGGGTGTGAGACAGGGATGTGTAATGTCTCCAGATCTGTTTTCCCTGTACAGTGAAAGTATTTTCAGAAATATTGAAGATATGGAAGGAATCAACATTGGGGGACGATGCATCAATAACATTAGATATGCAGATGATACAGTCTTGATTGCAGACAATGAACAGGACCTGCAAAATTTAGTAGATGCGATTGTGACACACAGTGAACAACTAGGGTTAGAATTAAATTGTAAAAAGACACAGATTATGGTCGTCACTATGAAGGACGAAATACCACAATGTAATATACAAGTAAATGGGAATATTCTTCAACAAGTGAGCAGGTACAATTATCTCGGAACAGTAATAACATCTGATGGGAGATGCCTTGAAGAGATTAGAACAAGAATCGCCATGGCAAAAGTAGCCTTTAGCAAGATGAAAAACATATTGACCAATAAAAAGATGTCAATTGAAACGAGAAAGAGAGTGTTGAGATGCTACATTGAGCCTGTACTTTTGTATGGATGTGAAGCGTGGACAATGAGCAGTCAGGCTGAAAAACATCTGATGGCTGTAGAGATGTGGTTTCTGAGGAAAATGCAAAGAATACCATGGACAGCCAGAAAGACCAATGAACAAGTCCTTCAAGAAACAAATGAAGATCGTAAATTGATTAGAGAAATTAGACGTAGACAGTCAAAATTTTTTGCACATGTTATGAGAAGAAATGGATTGGAGAATTTGGTGACAACTGGTAAGATCGAGGGGAACAGACCAAGGGGAAGACCTAGAGGCAAGTACCTGGATGGCTTGGCCTTGTGGCATAGTCGAGACAGAAACACGGAGCTGATCCACGACTCTGGTGATCGGGTGAGATGGCAGAACATGACCGCCCACGCTTACCGGCATGGCACATGATGGATGGATGGAATAAGGAGATCGTGTTCGGCACATGTCTGAAGGAGGAGGAGTCCATTGCTGTTACAATTTCCGACTCCATGCTTTCAAATAATGTCACTCCAAGAGGGGGTGTCCGTGCCTACTCTGTCATTGAAATCCCCAAGGAGTATAAGTTTGTCTCCTCTGGGAACAGATGTTAATACATTGTGCAGGTCCTCATAGAACTTGTTCTTGACATCATCTTTATTGGTCATAGTTGGTGCGTAGACACTCACAGTGGTTGCATCTTCCTTCCATTTAGCAGTGGCAACTTAATGGTCATAAACCTGTCGTTTATAGCCTTTGGAAATCCAGCTAGTTTGCAACCAAGGGTGACATAATGGCAAATCCTACACCGGATTGGCGTCTTTCCTCGCTTTTCCTTCCACTCCAGAAAAATGTGTTGCCGGCACCTACTTCACAGATTTGGCCTTTTTCTGCAAGTCGTGTCTCGCTCAAGGCTGCAATGTCGATGTTGTACCTACCCAGCTCTCTCCCAATCAGCGCTGTTCGTCTCTCTGGACCCGACGCGCCGTCTCTATCAAGTAGGGTGCGTACATACCAGGTTCCGATTGTTAAGGGAATATGGTTTGCTCTTTTAGTTTATCTGTTTTTTTTCTTTCTTTGTATCTCGACCGCAGAATAGGATACCCACCACCCGCGGCTAGCTGGTTAGGTAATGATGGAGCAGACAATATTTAGGGCACCTTTTCTAGCCCCTTCCTCATGCTATGGAGATGAGCAGTGTGTTCCTATAGAGGGCTTCTCAGTCACTCAGGGGACCGCCTAATCACACTGCTGCTCCGGTCAGTAGAAGACGACCATATTGCCTGAGCCGCCTGTGTGCAGGTCTGCGACTACGGCTGCCAGCGTACCCACGCCTGCCGCTTCGCCGCTCGCCCATCGCCACAGGGCTTGAAGATGATATATGACGTTGGATGAAGAATGACTTGCGCGATGAATTGGATTAAAGTGAGGAAGAGTTGCGCAATTCGTCGACCTCACTCTCTTGTCTGAGTCCATCTGAGTCCAGTGGCAATACAAGTCAAGACGACTGGAGACGAATACAGGTGTAGTGGATGAACTGAGCGCTCTACGTGCCTTGCCGTGCTCATTACGTTCCACAACGCTTTGCAGGTAAACGCCGTCTTGCCCGTTGAATCAGATCCTTAATATATTGTTACCATGACCTCCTTATATTTGAATATATTATTATAACTGGGTTTGGGAATTTGAAATTCATCTGCTGGATGTTGTACAATACCGTCGATGTGGTGAATCATGGACACTGAAAACAGAGACAATTAGTTAGTTAGTCTTTCCTCTTGAGCCTAAGGCGGCGCATAGGGCAGAAGTCCTGTCTCTCCATGCCTGGCGGTTCGCTGCTACCTGTTGTAGATCTTGGATATTTACTTGGCCATTGAATGAGCCTTCTCTAATGATGGTTCTACGCAGTGTCTCTCTTGGTCTTCCCCGTTTTCTTTTCCCTACTGGTGACCATATGAGGGCTTGATAGGGGAGTCTTGACTTGTCCATTCTGAGTACATGGCCGATGTAGTTCCAACGGCGTCTTCTTATGAAGAGACAATTATACAATGAGAAAAGTTCAACGCACGCGACGTGAATCAGTATCACAAATAACACATTGGATTGAAGACCCCTATATATGCAGATCATGTGTGATGATAAATCTGCGCTAACAGGGAGATAATATGCAACGAACTGTTTTCTGCCTCTGAAATAGTAATAATGTCAGTTACATTTGTTCCTGTCAGTCAGACGAAGCATTGATCAGGAGCGTGTTTGACAACTTGAAGAGACAATTACACAATGAGAAAAGTTCAACGCACGCGACGTGAATCAGTATCACAAATAACACATTGGATTGAAGACCCCTATATATGCAGATCATGTGTGATGATAAATCTGCGCTAACAGGGAGATAATATGCAACGAACTGTTTTCTGCCTCTGAAATAGTAATAATGTCAGTTACATTTGTTCCTGTCAGTCAGACGAAGCATTGATCAGGAGCGTGTTTGACAACTTGGGTTTAACACATCGTAGTGTCACGTCATTTTCTTAAATTCTAAAGCACTGAAGTCGAGAGTGTCAACTTCATTGCACCGGGTTTTAACTTATGTGACCCTCTCTCTCTCTCTCTCTCTCTCTCTCTCTCTCTCTCTCTCTCTCCCCCCCCCCCCCCCCCCCACAGAACAGTAAGCAGCATTCCTAGAGCGTCGCTCCAAAGCACGAATTCCGTGGCTGGAGAATGACCCCAAGGAGACAGCAGACAAACCTGCACACATGTTCTGATCGTCGGAGACTGACCCTCACGCTATACACCCACGCACAACGACGCTGGTTGTGAATGTACACAGATACTGACATTTAACTGGTGCGGCGTCTGTTTACCCATGCGTGATTGTCCACCAGTAAGATTGCCAACGAATCAGACTTTGTTCAGTTTTATTAGATTGCGTAACTGATTGCCCACAAGCCCAGATGATGTTTGCAATACGGCGTGGGAATGTCTGTTCTGTTGGTGGTGTATTGGCTAGAACATATTCAATTGATTACCTTTGGGTGGTGGGCACGTTCCTTCCCTCTCGGGGGATGTGTTTGGGATTGTGTTGCTTGACGGGGAAGATGTTTCTGGAAATTTTGTTTCCATTTTTACAATTGAAATATCATTAGTATAATGGATATTATTTTTTGATTGTTGGAAATATCATGTTTACACTGGACATATTCTTTTTACAAAGGAAATATCATTTTTTTTTTTAAATTTGGAAATAGTTGTAAACAGGTTTTAAACTCAGAAAATATCTTTGTACACATAAATATCAATTTTACACAGAAAATATAATTGTTATATCTGTAACATCATGCATACTTGGGAAATATCATTTGTACATAGTAAATAGCATTGGTGTATGTCTTCCCTAACAACAGACAGCACATATAACAATACTATCACACGGGAGTCACCGGTTCATGTACGTGTCTTAAGCTAGTTGTATTCTCTTTCCTATGCAGCCGATTTGGGAGGACTGATATAACGATGGGATAAGTGCAACAATGTTGGTGGAAATTATGTTGAGAAATAAAGGGACAATGTATGTTTAACAATAAACTGGTTTCAAGTTGTTATTATAGTTAGTTATTTTTCTACAGTCGTTTGTGACTTACTTATTAACTTATCCTCGTAATAACATATGGAACCTGTAATGGTACACATGAAGTTAATCACACATAGGACCTTGATTGGTACGCATGAAATATAGTTAATCACACATAAGACCTTGGCTGGTACACATGGAATATAGTTAATCACACATAAGATCTTGATTGGCACACGTGAAATATAGTTAATCACGCACAGGACATTGACTGCACACGTGAAATATAGTTAATCACACATGGGACCTTGATTGGTACACATATTAATAACACTATTCAAACATGGGGCCTGTAATGGTGCACATAAAACAAAAAGTAATACACGTGGGACCGCAATTGGTACACATACGGAAGATTTACTAATATATGCGACCTTGATTAGTACACATACGGAAGAACTAGTAATATATGGGCTGGTACATCTGAAGAATAGCTAATCACAAATGGTGCATTGTTGAACAAGAACATGCTTCATTGTAATTGAATAGACCAAAAAACTGTAATTTCTGCCAATATAGTACCTTGCGGTGTATGGCAGAGGGGTCTTTGAGTCTGAAGAATTAAGGCCGCCTGGCTAGTGCAGTCGCCGCGAACTGTGCAGGTTAGAATTTTCTTTTTGCCCCCGACAGAAAAGAAAATCCCACACCTTACCGAGGGTTCAAACCATGGTCTCCCGAAGGAGAGTCCGACGTTCTAGCCACTCGGCCAGCCGCTCCTCCTTTGAATAGACCATTATTCGTATATGTAGTTATGTATTTATTTTGAAAATGTTATTGCAAAAAACACCATGAGATTGCATAATGAAGTTCATGAAGGAACAACTGTACTTCCCATGGGGATATTCGTTTCTCTGCTTTCTTAACACTTGCATACTTGAAGACCTCAACATGTTCCTCCTATTCGTACACAATTCAGTGACATAAAATATTAGTGCCCGTTTGTATATTGTGCTATGTTTATTTCTTGTGAGAAAATCGCGGTCTAACAAGATAAGACAATCCGATCACAAGATTCTACATGCCATCGTCATGCAACGATTACGGTTCCTTCTCTGCTGGACGCCCATGCGCCTGTTTCTTGTTGGGTTTGGTACACTATTGCTGGTACGTTATACAGTTTAGAAGGGTCGTTTGCTTTACAGACTGTACCGGTGCGAACTATAGTGGGTATACCATGTCTAGCCTGTCAGCTGACTGTGCTCTGTAATTGATATCCAGGTAATATTATTCAGTCTTCTCCATTTTGACCTAGCCTTCAAGATGTAATATTATTTCTCGTTCATTTCTTGCATCCTTTCGCGCACCACAAAATACAACAACTATCAAACTTACAAACAACACTGAACACCAGCTATGGCTTACTTAACTTATAATCTATCTCGTTCTGTTTATACATGTCATAATATAATAAGTTACGAGACACACGATTCTCATACTAAACTCTTATCATACATGAAAGAAACACAATCCGGTCCCCAACTTCAATGAGGCCGATGTGTGTTTCCTCCTGGACATCTAATCGCCAACTGCTCACGAATAAAGTTGTACCTTTAACACATCGCGAAAACTTGTCCGTAATCCCAACCTACACGCAATCGATGCTCTCTCTCTCTCTTAATACTTCTCGAATTGCTAAGTCCCCTTCATTCAATCAACTTTGCTCCATGCACTCTGGCATATGGAACTCTATTTCAGAGACCTTTGCTTTCCTTTGTTAATACAAACCTATGCTTTACTTTACTAATACAAACCTTTGCTTTTCCTTTCCTAATACAGACCTTTGCTTTCCTTTGCTAATACAAACATATGCTTTACTTTACTAATACAGATCTTTGCTTTCCTTTGCTAATACAGACCTTTGCTTTTCTTTGCTAATACAGATCTTTACTTTCATTTGCTAATACAGACCTTTGCTTTCCTTTGCTAATACAGATCTTTGCTTTCCTTTGCTAATACAAACCTATGCTTTACTTTACTAATACAAACCTTTGCTTTTCTTTGCTAATACAAACCTATGCTTTACTTTACTAATACAGACCTTTGCTTTCCTTTGCTAATACAGACCTTTGCTTTCCTTTGCTAATCAGACCTTTGCTTTTCTTTGATAATACAGATCTTTGCTTTTCTTTGCTAATACAGACCTTTGCTTTCCTTTGCTAATACAAACCTTTGCTTTACTTCGCTAATACAGATCTTTGCTTTTATTTGCAAATACAGACCTTTGATTTCCTTTGCTAATACAGATCTTTGCTTTTCTTTGATAATACAGATCTTTGCTTTTCTTTGCTAATACAAACCTATGCTTTACTTTACTAATACAGACCTTTGCTTTCCTTCGCTAATACAGATCTTTGCTTTTATTTGCAAATACAGACCTTTGCTTTCCTTTGCTAATACAGATCTTTGCTTATATTTGCAAATACAGACGCCTGTAGCCGGTGTGCATAGTACCTTATAAAGATGGTATCAGTGTTTGGGTATCGGTGTTAGACACAGGTATTTCTATGGCAGTTAGTGTTATTACTAAGGAAATGTTTGGCCTTCACATATTCTAGATAGTGGTGTAATGAGATGCGATGACTAGTTTCCTCCCTGATGCCTCTCTTTCTACGACAGTTCCAAGAAAAGTGCTAGCATTATCCGGTATACGTGTGATGAGGCTGGGTCGACCCACAGAGCCACTCTAATCGGAGAGAGTCTGGGCCTCAATAATCACGATGCTGTCACGGAACATGCTGGTGGGAAACCGGCAATGCTCTCTAACTGATATACATAAACAAAGGGTAATTTTCCCCAAAAAATGCAAGGGGGGTTTAAAGGTGACAGGGTCGAATTTATTGGACAGGTGTTTATCACAAATGGCTCGGTCTCTTTCCGCAAATGACCTGCTGAAAGCGTCGCACAGAGCACGAACTCAAAGCTCCAGCAATGAAGCCCAGGAGGCCTAAGGATAATTACACTCGTGAACTCATGGCTGACATTACTATCCCGAATATTTCCTCGTACCCACCATTTTGACAACACGTCTCATGGCTTGAGAATGGGGCGCGCACTTTTAAATTTAAAAAATGTATTGTTATTATTATTATTATTATTATTATTATTATTATTATTATTATTATTATTATTATTATTATTATTATTATTATTATCCAAGAAATTCATCAGAGGTTATAGAAATACGCAATTACAGCATTATAGATCGCTGAAGAGGGAATCACACTTCTCGAAAAACGACAAGAGGAAAATGTTATGTATTATAAGTGTCAAAAGAACAAGTGCGGTACTGCGCAAAGAAAGATTTGAAGAGGGTTGATAGTCTCTCTTAAGGAAATGTCTTCGTTATGCTTGTCTCATACAGAATATTATTTGAAACTTAAAAACTATCTGTATATAATTTTGCCTTTATTGAAACAGACAGGTATCCGCCATGAATATCTGTATAATGTGTCCTTTATTGAAACAGACAGGTACTCACCATGCGTTCGCTGTAGACAGTAGTAGTGATGCCGCCAGAAGATTAATAGATGTACCTCCATGAGCGGACTCTGTCAAAAATTGGCTCAAGTATTCATATAATTAACGTGTGCGTGCCTTGGAGAGGGGACTCCAAGAACGAACACCTCTCTTTGTTCAGGTTTATTAGGTTTTGAGATATTTGAACATCGGTGCGTTTGATGAATATATTTAAAATTGTGTTTGCTTTGTGGACAGTCTCATTTTGTGTGCATTAGGTTTTCGGCGAAATTCATTTCTTCAGTTTGATGTGTTGAAACTGATTATAATGTATAGTCTGTTGGTATGTTTTAAGTTTCTGTCTTTTTGGGGAGAAGGCGGTAATGCATGAATGTAGCTAACACTGTTATGTTTAATAACTAATTAAGACGTGAACTTTAGGGGCTGCAGCCTGGGGATCTCGGCTAGCTGGACGTTCCCTAGAGATGAAGTGAATATTGAAATGTTATTTCAGTTGTGAATGCAGATTTTACATTTACTATTAACAATATATTCAATCAAGATGCTGTGTGCATAGTTGTTGTAAGCGTACATAAGGAGATATCAACAACACTGTAATATGTATATACATTTGGAAAGTCATACACAATGTAAACTGTCAGATTATGATAAAATCATATTGAATATAGGTGGCAAGATTTAACCAAGCAAACACCAATTTCAGCCGTATTGTAGCAGGGGAATTGTAAATTAAATATGCATAAACATCAGAATAGGAAATGGTTAATTAAAGTTATTCTTGTAAAATATAAATACATTTTTATTCAATATACTTTTAATGTTGAAAATAGTGAAAGCCATCTCACAGTGTGTGTTGTGTGTGTCAGATAGGTCTACAAAACAGCAAGAGGGTTTGTTTATAGTGGCTGTATGTTACATTATGTATAGTGATTATTTTATTCTTGGATTCCAAGTTGTGTAATTTCCACAAACTGTTTAATTATAGGACATGTATAGGATATATAATGTTAAATTATATTATATTATCTGTCTCCAGTTGAACGATTACTTTTGGCTCGCATAATCTCTTAAATCTACTGTGGTGTTCTCAAACGTGCGCCATCTCCGTGGGGACTAGTTTGCGCTGGCCAGTACGGCTCTGCATGTTTGCGTATAGGAACGTGGGAAGTATTTACCTTATAGAAACGTGGGAAGTATTTCTCATATAGAAACGTGGGACGTATTTATCAATCCAATTCTGATCGTTTTCAAGTTCTACAACTCTTTGTTAAAGAACACACAAGCGATTGCGAACTGGACTCCATTCTCACTAGAGGTCCGTGCTGGTTTCATTCGTTGTCAGGATAATTTCACAAAGTAGCTGGAACGATGACAGTTACGTAAGCATGTTATCTTCTATCGTGGCGTGTATATTATAGCCAACCAGGTAAATATCCACATCAGTATATGATCATCACTATAAGATCATGGAAACTATTACGGGTTTCAAAATCGAAAATAAACATGATTACAGTTTAGCTTCACACTCAGATGGATAACACATTCTTACCTGTACGTGAATATTGACAGTACGATTTTCTCTCATAAGTCGTTTATAGGAGAAGAAACGTTAGTTGCGCAACAGTTACAGGACGTCAACCACATTATTCGTTTTTGGGCTGTGTGACATTGTTGGCAATTTACGTTCACTAGTTTGGCATTACCGGGCACCATGGCCGATGAGTTAGCAGCTTTCTCTGTAACCCCGAATACTCTCGTGGTTGACGTGAGCGCACGAGAATTGGCAGCGGTTCGAGTCGCGCCAGTGACTTATGAGAGTATGGAGCCGGTCGCTCAGAAAGCAATGGCAAACTACTGAGCGTAATCTTGCCAAGAAATCAACAATCAGCTGTAAGATGCTTATGTTGACAGCGATGCTCTGTAAAGGATATGCAAAACATAGCTTGCCATTGGATTGTGAACGACCGGAGCTCATACCATTGTATGAAAACGAAAGAAAGGGGTCTGTTTCCAAATCGCCCACAGCTGTAATTCGTAACCCTTTAGCCACGGAGCGGACTATGGGAGAAAAAGATGACCAGAAGTATTAAAGACACATTAAAGAAAGAAGGGAACATGAAAGACATAAGGTAAACGAATGAACTGTTTAACCAAAAACAACGAGGAGGAGCTCCTGTGCACAACGACCCGAGAGTTCGGACAGCAAGCTTTTCGTGGAAACCGGGAAGCTGGAAACTATAAGCCATTATTTGGCTGAAGCCAAGACCATTATGTTGTAAGCTGTCAGAATAAGAGGAACGCGAGTCGAACCTGACAGTATTAAAGCAAGTGTCAACACCAGTTGTGTATATGTGTTAGCTGGATATATTCATGAAGGGAATTTGTGAAGTGAGCAGAAATACACCTGTGGCCACCTGACTTGTTCAAAGTACATTTGTTTCAGACCGCCATCTGTCATATCACTTCGTTACGCTATCAGAGAACTTTATAACTTGTATATTAATTATGAATACTGGTTGCATGCAGTTAATACTACATTACGAGAAGCATGGCTGAATGGACACATGTACTTTTTACCACATGTAGACTGTGAATGAGGAGAGAAGTCAAGTGCGACGGGTATAATGTTATACCACGTTTTTGCCTCAATGTGGAATAAAGGGCAGGATATGAAAAGGAGGAAGAACGGTAACATTTACATACAGGAGGAGAGAAGTCCAGTGCCCCATGTATGATGTTTATGATTGATGAGAAGGCAGTTTGATCCCTATGCCAGTCAACTCCTAATAGTTGTTCAGATTATACGCTGTATCGCATGTTAACGCCAATATTAGTAGTCATGACAGGACTACGAAACATATCAGCGTAATGGCACGTGTTGCTATCTTTGATCTCCATGCCCGCTTCACCTCGGAGGTCCACCGTTGACAGTTACAGAAAGTGTGGCCATGTCATCAGTACCCCAGGATTGGGTGCATAGTTATTTAACACCACTTCCTAAGCCAGGCAAAGATCATTCAAAGCTAAGTTAATTCAGGATTATCACTCTACAGAAGACTTCTGGCAAGCTGCTGGAGAAAATCGTTGCTGTTAAGCTTCAGGAATATTTAGAAAGGGAAAAACTCCTCCTGAAAGGTTTAGGTAGTTACCGGGCAGGGAAAGATATTGGGTGCAGCTACGATTGCCTATGATGTTTATGAAGGGTTCCAAAACAGACAGTAGATGGCGGTGGCAGCACTCGAATTCGAGGACGCATACAACAGTCAGACATAATATTTTAATGTACGCTCTCATGGAGGTGACAGTCTGTCATTGGTTGGTGAGCTGGATTGCAGTTGTTTTGTATTCTCGTAGAGTGGCTCTCTGGTTGGGAGCCATGTATCATAGCCCCCGGACTACCACAGGGGCCAGCAATTTCACCTGTGCTTTTCAATGTGTATACGAGCAAGATTGCAAGCCTCGAAGCTCCAGGGGCTGGAAGGATACTAACATTTGCAGATGATGTTCTCGCAACGAGGGACCGGAAGCAAACAGCTCAGGCGCTGCACGTGACAATGGACAAAGTGATGGATTGCTACACGGAGATGAATGCTGTCATTAAACCAGACAAGGCATCTATCTTGTGGTGCTCTCTGGCCAATAGGATTGTAAACTCCTCATAATAAATGATAGAAATAAGAATAGAGAATGCAGACTGATGCACCTGAGAATCGCATTTGACAGAAGCCTGTCTTTTAGGGATAATGTCGAAGTGGTAGTTACAAAAGAACAGAAGGGACGCAATGTACTAAAGAATATGGCGACAATGAACAAGGAGCAGAACATGCTATTCACTATTTTTCAGCACTTGATCATTTCAGTGGTAGAATATGAACTAGGATTGTTCACTGTCTCAAAGAGTCAGCTAATTAAACTAGATCGTATACAGCGTGAAACCATGAGGGTGATTCTGGGCTGTACAAGGGACACACCAATAGTGTGTATGCGATACACCCTGGCGTCACCGACCATTCCAGACAGACTCAAGGTGTTGCAGGTAGACTCAAGGTGTTTGCAGGCAGACTCAAGGTGTTGCAGGCAAGGTCATACTTCAAGGTATCTGCGGACAAGGAACACCTCCTGCATGATTCATTTGATGCAGCCAAGGGCCACACTCTGTTAAGAGGGAGATGATGGATGGAAAAGACCATCATAGAAGTGTGCCCATTGAGAAGATTGGCAGAGGCAAGGAGTGGGTCATAGTGTCGAATAGAAATTCACACTTGTGAGCGGTTATAATCACAGTGGGCCGTGAGTGTAAGGGAGTGGCCAGCAGGCGCTACGGAAGTAGAAATTCTGCACTTTATTCAGAACTACTCTTGTCCTGGCGATGTAATTATCTATACCGATGGCTCTGTGTTGAGAGGCAAAGAAGCACCTGCGGATTCATAGCAAAATCGCCTATGTTTAGTAGAGAAGACACCACCATCTCAAGTCTGCAGCTTTCCACTGTTCGGAGAACAAACTGTAGTCGCATGTTGTGATTGTGACTTATTCACAAATCATGCTGGCCAATGTGAAGACTGGCATGCTTATTGCTGAATCCCCCCCCCCCCAACCACCCCATTTCAATTACAAGAAATCGCTGTCAACACGAGCATTTTACTGCTGTCGTTGATTTCTTGGCAAGATTACGGTCAGTAGTTTGCCATTGCTTTCTGAGCGGCTGGCTCACTTATCCCGTAAGTTACCAACACGGCGAGAACCGCTTCCAATTCTCGCGCGCTGCGTCACCCTACGTGGATAAACGGGATTACGGAGAAAGTCGTTTAAAAACCTAGTCCAGGGAGACGGCTAGTACTGAATGATTCGCATCAATTCAGATGTCACGGGTTGTGAGAATTCGCTGGGATCTTTTCTCCGGGACACTCTGGTGTGGCTTGAAATTAACAAGCAGAAGGATTGGCTCGTGCTGCATCATTGAGATTTAATTGGATGCATGATAAGGAAGATGTGGTGAAGGCCATCTGGGAGCGCGTGAATAATGCAGAAGAATAGATAGAGACTATCATGGTCTAGAGAGAATGTAGCAGCAAGGGATGGTCAGAGGATCTTGCAGAGGTAAAGCAAGACGAATATATAATAAGATTGTTTCGGGAACCATTAGTATTGGAACTCTTCGCTTGCTGTTGAAGATGGTGGTTGAGCGCTCAAGAAAATACCCCTAGTGCAATGATGTCGGTTATTGACTCAATTCAACACGGGGTGCTTAAACCAGGATACAAGCTGGGATCACCATATTCGTGTTGATATGACAGTTAACATAGTTGGAACTTAGAATTGAGACTGGTAAGTGACTATCACAGCCGTCTTGTACCTGGTCGTTGTGCTGTGTGGTGGCACCATCGTGGAGGAAGAAGGATTTGCTTCCGGTTTTCCTCACATAGTATTGAGGGGAAGCGGCTCAAAGGACCCCAGTTTGGTAGTTGCATCATCTGCACACCAGATGATTGGATTATGTATGTATTATAAGTCATTGATTTGACTGATTCATGTCTGTAAATCGTTAATTAAAGACGGCAGTGAAACTACTTCATCATTTTGATGTAGTTGTCAGTTTTGTGTGGTGCCACCTAGACAGCTGTGAGCCTATTGCGTGCTCTTGGAATGCCGTATTTGTCACCGTCCTGTCTTCATAATAATGTCTGTAAAGCTACATCAGTGTATCGTCAGACCACACTCTTATCCTATATCAGCCACATACCAGTGATTTATATACGGACGCAGCATTTTTACACTCACCTTCTCGTATACAGTAGATTCAAATAGGACAATGTGCACTTTACGCATGTGAAAAATCCATTGACAAGTAGATATGGCAAAGAGTAGATCAAATACGCCACTACTCAGATGGGTAAGTATGCAGTCTGTGTTAACTTTACTTTTCCACCTGAATTATGTTATGTAATCTGTGATAACTATACTCTTCCATCTGCAGTCTGTTATGCAGCGTTTATACTGTGATACCTATATCTTTCGTCATTGTTTCTCAGGTGCAATCTATACGTTGCTCAATCCATTTGTTTGAATGCTTCAGGGGTTGTCTAATATATCTTTGCGAGTAGTTGTCAGAGATTCATAGTTCAGGTTAGTTCAGTATTTACACGGGGGAAGGGGGACATTCGACCTCGTTCAACCTGTTTCTTCAGCGTAGGTTGTAATTGAAATCCGTTGTTTGTTGTTGTTGTGAGGTTTGATTTCCTTTGTATTTTTGCTTTTTGTGTGTGTGTGAGTTAGTCCTAAACAGGACTGGTTATAATTTTTCCACTGTAGATGCATAAACTTAGATGCGTTTGAAGATACGGAAATCCCATAGCAGATATGAGCATATGGATTTCAAGTGTTAGGCATTCACATCTGCTACAGGCAATATACTTGTACTAAGGTGGGGTGACTAGTTTCTTCTCTCATCGGTTATCTCCTCAGATTATCGTAAAGAAGATTCTGAAAGGTATCCGCCCGGGTCTTAGTGGCCCCAAGAGCCACACGAGTGTGGAAACATGTCCTGCAAACACTGAGGCTTGAACCAGGACCTCTTTTCTTGTGAAACTATCCCAATAACCACTATCCCACTGCAGTTCAGATACACGTCAAGTGAAGAAGTGGAAACAATGAAATGACATTTGATACATCAGACACGCGCCAAGTGAAGAAGTGGAAACAATGAAATGACATTTGATACATCAGACACGCGCCACGAGAAGAAGTGGAAACAATGAAATGACATTTGATACATCAGAAACGTGCCAAGTGAAGAAGTGGAAACAATGAAAGGACATTTGATACATCAGACACGCGCCACGAGAAGAAGTGGAAACAATGAAATGACATTTGATACATCAGACACGCGCCAAGTGAAGAAGTGGAAACAATGAAATGACATTTGATACATCAGACACGCGCCAAGAGAAGAAGTGGAAACAATGAAATGACATTTGAAACATCAGAAACTTGCCAAGTGAAGAAGTGGAAACAATGAAAGGACATTTGATACATCAGACACGCGCCAAGAGAAGAAGTGGAAACAATGAAATGACATTTGAAACATCAGAAACGTGCCAAGTGAAGAAGTGGAAACAATGAAAGGACATTTGATACATCAGACACGCGCCAAGTGAAGAAGTGGAAACAATGAAAGGACATTTGATACATCAGACACGCGCCAAGTGAAAAAGTGGAAACATTGAAAGGACATTTGATACATCAGACACGCGCCAAGTGAACAAGTGGAAACAATGAAAGGACATTTGATACATCAGTGTTGTCATATGTCAACTTGGTCGTGTTGACTGTGTGAGGCTCGTGAATGCGCGGTTTCTAATAATGGTATGCCATATTTGTGAAGTGTCAAGGACTCTTTTCAAATGCTTGAAACGTGTTGGGTGTATGATTATGGTCATAATAACACCCATACTGGGCGCTTGTTGGGTGATGTGGTCAATATCACGCCGACAGTGCATACTTCTCCAAAACATTTCCTGGGACCCATTTCAAAGAAAGAGGCCATAAGAAATAAGAGTAAATATACATATGTACTGATTTGAACTCATAGGAAATAAAGGAGAGAAGTAGAGATTAGAGGACGACCAGACCATATAACAACTTAAAGGTATGAGACCACATCAGGATTCTAACCTGTTGCCTCCATATGAAGACAGCGCCTCGTCGGAAGCCAAGTCAGTTTATAGTAAATGCCAGTTTCGAGGGGAATCGAACACATTACAATTAGGCCGGCAGGGAAGAGGGCTGGCATCTGAGCTAACAACGCTCCAACGACAGGTTTTAGGGTATAGTTGAGTTTGAATCATTGCCCCATAAACGAGTCAGCGATATTGTTAAGTCAACATTACCATTGTCATCATGTTCCATGCCGATAAGCGTTGGCGGTCATGTTTCGCCATCTCACACGATCACCTGGTTCGTGCATCAGCTCTATGCTTTTGTCTCTACCATACCACGTGGCCAAGCCATCTATGTATTTACTTCTCTTTCTTCCCCTTGTTCTTTTCCCCTCAATCTTGCCAGTTGTCACCAAGTTCTCAATTGTATTTCTTCTCAAAACGTGTCTACAAAATTGTGACTGTCTACGACTAATTTCTCTAATCAGTTTACGGTTTTCATTTGTTTCTTGTAGGACTTGGTCATTCGGTTTTCTGTCTGTCCAAGAATACCTTTGCATTGTCCTCAGAAACCACACTTTCTCAGCCATCAGATGTTTTTCAGCTTGTCTGCTCATTGTCCACGCCTCACATCCATACAACAGTATAGGTTCCTTATAGCACTTCAACATTCTGTTTTCTCGTTGCAATTGACATCATTTTATTGGTTAGGATGTTTTTCATCTTGCAAAAGGCTACCTTTGCCATGGCGTTTCTTGTTCTAACCTCTTCAAGCACCTCCCATATGATATTATGGCTGTTCCGAGACAGTTGTAACCATTCACATTTTTAAGAATATTCTCATTTACCTGAATGTTAAATCATGTTTCGTCAGTTCATAAAGAATAAGTAAATATCAGTACATCATTATATTTGATTGAATTAACGAGTCGAAGTTAATATCTACGTTAACCATCAGCACAAAATTATAATAGTTTTTGCAGTCAGATTTGCCATTATCATACTTTGCCACCGATTTGTACTAATTTTTCCAGTTGGTATTTTTTTCACTACGCGGTGATTTATTCTGGCCAAAAACAGTCGCACACTTGCCAAGTTGGCAATGGAAAGCTATCGTCTTTTCACAGATTTAGCCAGGCGTGTATATAGGAGGATCTTTTAAACATTATTCCCAGCAACTGCATTATGTTTTATGAGTGCATTTACAATATGCATGCATCTCATTCTTTAAATTAAGGTGCGGCACGCGTTTGTTTTACAGCAGTTCTATTACAAGGATATTGTATTAAAAGTAGTAGTTACGGCAGTTCTGTAGCAGTGATATCTTATTGTTATTTGAGATTTCTTGTCTAGACGGTGCTTTTTATAATATTATTAAAGTTAGCTTTATAGCAAAGTGAAATAAGACAAGCCATTGTGTGTGTGTATGTATATATATATATATATATATATATATATATATATATATATATATATATATATATGTGTGTGTGTGTGTGTGAGTGTGTGTGCGTGTGTGTGGTAATTTTAAATTGTGGTATTAGAACTTGTGTTTCCGGCAGAATACAAACAGGATACCATGGCTATGTATTTGTGTTCTTAACGTATCCATCATCGGATCCCATGCCGATAAGCGTGGTCAGTCATGATTCGCCATCTCATGCGATCACCATTCTTGAATCAGGTCTATGTATCACTATGTGTTGCCACATGCAAGACATCGGATTTGTCTTGTGTGCAATATGGGCCTTTTAAGATGCGTGTTAATTTCCCCGTCAGCTACATTGCATTGTTTAGAACATGTTTCACGTTGGTAGTTTATCTGTTCTGCTACAGTAAAGGTAAAACAACAAACAGGATGCTACACATTTGAAAATCTCACAGCTGTGAAAAGAGTGGACAGTTCACACAGAAATCATATCTTTGGCTGCTTCAGGACAAGGTCGTGGGTGCGGTCGTTGATTTAGTGGAATAATATTTTCGAGTCTGCGGGTATGAATCCCCGTGTGGCTGCAACTGTCAGTAGTGATGTTATCCCGTGTGTCCCCTGATTTCTATATCTATTTCTGAAGTTAATTTAATATTATACAAGGGATGATTTTGTGTTCGGTGCACTTCAGTTTATGTACAAACTGGATTAACTTATCAGAACAATACTTATTGTCATCAAGTTCCTGGCCAACAGGAGTAGGTGATCATGCTTCTCCACAGCTCTAGATCTCCAACGCAATGTGTAAATTCATGCCTGGTATTGTTCCATGCTATTATAATAGGCTGTCAATCTGATCCATCTGCTGTGCTCTTTATACAAATAATACTAGTTGTTTTATTATGTTACAATATTTATCATTTCATAACGTGGTCAAAATACTGATTGCCTATTTCTGATGTGTTTACTATGTAGACTTTGTGCTTTCGTATGTTTCAAAGCATAAACTACCATTGAACCTTCCCATGGTTATTTGAACAAGCATTAAAAAATATACAGCTGTGACTGCAAGAGACATTCACAGATTAAAACCATCTATTACTCCAGGGTATTTACATCCACATATATGTCGTTTGAAGAACTATTGAAATAATACGAAGTCGCAACAAACAAACAAGCGCAACTATTTACAGAAAAAGAAAAGCGTCGTCTGCTTGTCAAATTAGTTTTCCACTGGCAAGTAAACACTAGATGCAGCAGAGGTCGTCGACACGAAGGAATTAAAACACACATACTTTAATGAAAGAAGCTGTCAATATGTGGTAATCAATAGACCCACATAAACAATTAGCCTTGGCTTCTCTTCTGTTTTCTTCGTCGAATTTCAGTTTAAAGAGTATTGCCCGAGAATCAGGAGGATGGGTATATATATGAATCGAACATCGCAACAATCTCGGTTGTGGACCTTTCCTTTTGAGGAAACGTAAACTATAAAACAACATAGTCATACTATCGCACACATTGTGCAGGTAAAGAACAGCCCTCAGCAGACTAGTCCGTAGACACATGTGTATTGACTTAGTACCTTGATCTGTGACCATTTGTCCGGCCTCATACACTTGCATAACCAGTGTGTCAGCAATATCCAGTATCCAGCTCCCTGCCTGTTCCTTGGAGCAAACATGTCTTCCATCTCTATTCTGTCCATGCCACTGTGACCTTTTGATTGATTGATTGATTGATTTAGGAACCGACATTACAGTATTCGGGGCATTCCCATAAGCGCTCCGTCCCCATCCTCAGAAGCCAGCGAAGAGTTCTAACCCCAATAGTGACCTTTTATACTGGCAAAGTAACTGTCTCAGAAATGATGCTGATTAGGGTCAGTTTACTTCTAAGTGCAGGTCTGGTAGAATGTCAGTATTTATCTTCTTCTTGATCCACGATAATATAAGAATCTTCCTGTAATGTTGGATTTAAAGTAACAACTACTGAGATACAAGCAGTGGAGAAAACAGTTACTGGACCATCTGGATTTGTGGTGACAGCTAGATGTACAGACGGAATTAAAGTAACAAGTACTGGAATAGATGGAGTGAAAATAATAACTACTGTGATTGAAAGCTTTAATGCGACAACGACAAGGATAGGATAACTAACAACTCTGGGGATATCAAAGACAATGTTAAAATTGCTGGAATATCAGAGTTAAAGTAACGTCTACTGGGATAGAACGTGTAAAAGCATCAACTACTGAAACAGATAGAGTTACAGAACTAACTATTAGAAAAGATGGGTATACTATGATAGAAAGAGTTAGAGTAATAATTATTGGAATTAGAAGACGCTAAAGTAACAGCTACTGAATTCATTTGTAACTAAAGTAGTAATTGATCTGATGAAGTATGCCTAGCAACTATCTGGGATATGTGCCTGCAATTATTGTAATAGATGGAGTTAAATTAACAACTGCCTCGGGTAAAAGCAGTTACAGTAACAACAATCTGTTATAGTAGGAATTAAATTATTATCTGCCTGGGATAGATGAAGCTACAGAAACAACTATCTGGGGTAGTGGTTACACTAACAACTGTCTGGTATAGTAGAAGTTAAAGTAACAACTGTCTGAGGTAAAAGGAGTTATAATAACAAGTGTCCCAGATAGAAGACGCTAGAGTAATAACTGTCTGATGTTGAAGACGTTCCAGTAACAACTGTGTGGGGTAGAAGTTCTAGCAACAACTGTGTGAGGTAGAAGTTCTAGCAACAACTGTGTGGGGTAGAAGTTCTAGCAACAACTGTGTGGAGTAGAAGTTCTAGCAACAACTGTGTGGGGTAGAAGTTCTAGCAACAACTGTGTGGGGTAGAAGTTCTAGCAACAACTGTGTGGGGTAGAAGTTCTAGCAACAACTGTGTGGGGTAGAAGTTCTAGCAACAACTGTGTGGGGTAGAAGTTATAGCAACAACTGTGTGGGGTAGAAGTTCTAGCAATAACTGTGTGGGGTAGAAGTTATAGCAACAACTGTGTGGGGTAGAAGTTCTAGCAACAACTGTGTGGGGTAGAAGTTATAGCAACAACTGTGTGGGGTAGACGTTATAGGAACAACTGTGTGGGGTAGAAGTTATAGCAACAACTGTGTGGGGTAGAAGTTATAGGAACAACTGTGTGGGGTAGAAGTTCTAGCAACAACTGTGTGGGGTAGAAGTTATAGCAACAACTGTTTGGGGTAGAAGTTATAGCAACAACTGTGTGGGGTAGAAGTTCTAGCAACAACTGTGTGGGGTAGAAGTTCTAGCAACAACTGTGTGGGGTAGAAGTTATAGCAACAACTGTGTGGGGTAGAAGTTATAGGAACAACTGTGTGGGGTAGAAGTTATAGCAACAACTGTGTGGGGTAGAAGTTATAGCAACAACTGTGTGGGGTAGAAGTTATAGCAACAACTGTGTGGGGTAGAAGTTATAGGAATAACTGTCTGGAATAGAAGAAGTTATAATAACAACTGTCTAGGATAGTAGGAGTTATAATAGCAACTGTCTGAGATATGAGTTAAAGTAACAATTACTGGATGGAGTTACAGTAATAACTGTGGGATTGAAGTAGACTGATTTAATGTAACAGCTTTCTGGAGTAGGAGTTAAGGTAAAAAGTGTCTGAGATATAAATTTACGTAACAAGTGTCTAAGATATAAATTAAAGTAACAATAATAGAAGGGGTTCAAGTTACAACTGTTTCGGATAGAAGTTGAAGTAACAACTGTCTGGTATAAGTCTTAAAGTAACACATCTCTATAATGTGCAGGGGTTAAAGTACTCTCCATGACAGAGTGAGTTAATGCACCAACATGCCCGCGCAGTGAGTGCTAATACTTATTCTTTATTGGCATGTCTTTTCTGCTGCAACATCTAAATACATGATCATGATTAGCCTGGAGGTGAGCTTTCAGCCAAGTTCCGTCCACGTCTGGGTATCCCCCAGTGATTTTATCAGTTGTGTTAATGATTTGTTTGCACGGACTTCCCTGTTAGGGTTGTATGTCTTTATTACTAGCAGCAGCAATAGACAGCAAACATACGAGGTCGCAGATGCATGCCGTACAAGGCAAGCTGTTGTCCATGTTTGAAGAACATAAGCAATAACTATTGATTGTTTTACCTGTTCGTTCAGATCGTTATCCATGACATTTTCTGTTATTGCGGACACGAGTCTTGTAGGTACACATTTTGTTGAGCACGGTGGGTTGTGTGGTTGTGTTTTGTGTGTGTATTTTCACAAGGAGTTATATTTTGTAGCTACATGTGTTCTTATTCTGGTGTAGCATCAGGTAACTGATTAGTATTAATCCCTAGTACCTTAGGTGTGTGGTGTTATATGCAGTTCATTTACGGCACGCTTATAATTTTATAAGTTATTTTAAAACAATGGTCAACCTCTGGGATAGTATTACCAAGCTGGCCAGCTTTTATAAAGTCTATAGTCTGGGTCATTGTATGTAACCGTGGGTCATTGTATGTAACCGAGAGTCATTGTATGTAACCGCGGGTCATTGTATGTAACCGTGGGTCATTGTATGTAACCGTGGGTCATTGTATGTAACCGTGGGTCATTGTATGTAACCGAGGGTCATTGTATGTAACCGCGGGTCATTGTATGTAACCGAGGGTCATTGTATGTAACCGCGGGTCATTGTATGTAACCGAGGGTCATTGTATGTAACCGAGGGTCATTGCATGTAACCAAGGGTCATTGTATGTAACCGCGGGTCGTTGTATGTAACAGCGGTAGAACAGCAGCTAGACGCTCGCCTGCCGTACGGCTGCTCTTGGGTTCGATCCGCGTCACGGAGGGAGTGGGTGTGGGGAGGGGTGTTTGCGAGTTTTTACAACATTGACTTGGGCTCTCCTTGGTCTCCCAGCTTAATATTGACTTGGTCTCCCCTTGGTCTCCCAGCTTAACATTGACTTGGCCTCTCCTTGGTCTCCCCTTGGTCTCCCAGCTTAAAATTGACTCGGTCTCCCCTTGGTCTCTCATCTTAAAATTGACTTGGTCTCCCCTTGGTCTCTCATCTTAAAATTGACTTGGTCTCCCCTTGGTCTCCCAGCTTAAAATTGACTTGGTCTCCCTTTTTATCTCCCAGATTAAAACTGACTTGGTCTCCCATTGGTCTCCCCTCGGTCTTCCTTTGGTCTCCCAGCTTAAAATTGGTTCCAGGAATTGTCGTGGGAAGTCAGGGCCACCGGCCTGATACCAACCACATTACCCCGTGTGTGCCGTGTGGCCTATACACATATGAGATGATCTCCGTATGTCCAGTGTGCAAAAGGGAACTTTACTTACTTCTGACATTCTTTGATTGTATGTATATGAACATGACAACACGTTTCAACATTCAGGTTACCATAAGAGATGTGTAGACATGCTCGGGTGGAGCGACGAGCCATTATCATCTGCTTCTTGTAGCAGTTCCATTGCAGGACTTCAATCTTATCATGACCTGCGCGAAAGACTCTAGATCTGTTAATAGTTCCGCTGCCTCGTTCATGTTTATGACCAATGTCTCTGTAATGTCTCGTGCCCAACTTCCAGCTGGTCCGCCCCGGCCGCTTCTGCCCGGAACCACGACTTCCGCTACAGTTCTCTCCAAGTAACTGTGACGTGTAATATAACCCACCCATTTAAGTTTCTCTCCAAGTCACTGTCACGTGTAATATAACCCACCCATTTCTGTTTCTCTCCAAGTCACTGTCACGTGTAATATAACCCACCCATTTCAGTTTCTCTCCAAGTCACTGTCACGTCTAATATAACCCACCCATTTCTGTTTCTCTCCAAGTCACTGTGATGTGTAATATAACCCACCCATTTCTGTTTCTCTCCAAGTCACTGTGACGTGTAATATAACTCACCCATTTCTGTTTCTCTCCAAGTCACTGTGACGTGTAATATAACCCAGCCATTTCTGTTTCTCTCCAAGTCACTGTGACGTGTAATATAACCCAGCCATTTCAGTTTCTCTCCAAGTCACTGTCACGTGTAATATAACCCACCCATTTCTGTTTCTCTCCAAGCCACTGTGACGTGTAATATAACCCACCCATTTCTGTTTCTCTCCAAGTCACTGTGAGGTGTAATATAACCCACCCATTTCTGTTTCTCTCCAAGTCACTGTCACGTGTAATATAACCCACCCATTTACGTTTCTCTCCAAGTCACTGTGACGTGTAATATAACCCACCCATTTAAGTTTCTCTCCAAGTCACTGTGACGTGTAATATAACCCACCCATTTCAGTTTCTCTCCAAGTCACTGTGACGTGTAATATAACCCACCCATTTCAGTTTCTCTCCAAGTCACTGTGACGTGTAATATAACCCACCCATTTCAGATTCTCTCCAAGTCACTGTGACGTGCAATATAACCCACCCATTTCAGTTTCTCTCCAAGTCACTGTGACGTATAATATAACCCACCCATTTCAGTTTCTCTCCAAGTCACTGTGACGTGTAATATAACCCACCCATTTCTGTTTCTCTCCAAGTCACTGTGAGGTGTAATATAACCCACCCATTTCTGTTTCTCTCCAAGTCACTGTCACGTGTAATATAACCCACCCATTTACGTTTCTCTCCAAGTCACTGTGACGTGTAATATAACCCACCCATTTAAGTTTCTCTCCAAGTCACTGTGACGTGTAATATAACCCACCCATTTCAGTTTCTCTCCAAGTCACTGTGACGTGTAATATAACCCACCCATTTCAGTTTCTCTCCAAGTCACTGTGACGTGTAATATAACCCACCCATTTCAGATTCTCTCCAAGTCACTGTGACGTGCAATATAACCCACCCATTTCAGTTTCTCTCCAAGTCACTGTGACGTATAATATAACCCACCCATTTCAGTTTCTCTCCAAGTCACTGTGACGTGTAATATAACCCACCCATTTCAGTTTCTCTCCAAGTCACTGTGACGTGTAATATAACCCACCCATTTCAGTTTCTCTCCAAGTCACTGTGACATGTAATATAACCCACCCACTTCAGTTTCCGGGACACGGTGCTCTTCATGAGCCAGTTTTCTTCCGGGTCTATAACATGCAAACTGGCAGCGTGTCTCGTCTTCTTCACCCAAGGTACACTCTCTATGTTCTGTCACGTGCCTATCACGACCAGATGTCCAGGGAACTCATGTCACGACCAGGTGTCCAGGGAACTCATGTCACGACCAGGTGTCCAGGGAACTCCTGTCACGACCAGGTGTCGATGGAACTCCTGACACAACCAGGTGTCCAATGAACTCCTGTCATGACCAGGTGTCCAGGGAATTCCTGTCACGACCAGGTGTCCAGGGAGCTCCTGTCAAGGCCAGGTGTCCAGGGAACTCCTGTCACGTCCATGTGTCCAAGGAACTCCTGTCATGACCAGGTGTCCAGGGAAATGTCACGTCCAGGTGTCAAAGGAACTCCTGTCACGACCAGGAGTCCAGGGAACTCCTGTCACGACCAGGTGTCCAGGGAGCTCCTGTCACGACCAGGTGTCCAGGGAACTCCTGTCACGGCCAGGTGTCCAGGGAACTCCTGTCACGGCCAGGTGTCCAGGGAAATGTCACGGCCAGGTGTCCAATGAACTCCTGTCACGACCAGGTGTCCAGGAAACTCCTGTCTCGTGACAGAGTTTCTAGGGAACTCCTGTCACGTCCAGGTGTCCAAGGAACTCCTGTCATGACCAGGTGTCCAGGGAAATGTCACGTCCAGGTGTCAAAGGAACTCCTGTCACGACCAGGAGTCCAGGGAACTCCTGTCACGACCAGGTGTCCAGGGAACTCCTGTCACGACCAGGTGTCGAGAGAAACTATCACCAGCATGTGGCTCGCAATAATCAAGCATAAAAGATCTCTAACTGAGACTGCCCAACTGCAATGTTCAACACAGTAGTCGGGGAACAACCCATCTGTATGGTATCATAAATATCATCCCGTAACATTCACTTTCTAAATGCCCCGATTTTCTTCTATTTTGATAAAGAAATGGCCCTTGATTGACACTTGTATGTTGCCACGGTCAAGATGCACATTCAAAAAAATTGTTACTTTACTTTCTGTTCCGTTGTTGTGCCGCGGGTTTGTAACAGTTTTATCTCTGCATTGCAATGATCGGTTTCAGTTTGATTTATTTCTAACAATCCCATTGTTGATATCTGCACACTGTTGATTGTAATCTTTAGTTACTATGTAGTTATGGTTAAGGATCTTAATTGTGTTTTCCTTGTTTAAGTTCATAGTCAAAGTTTGATATTCGTTGTCTTGTGGCATACATAATTAACTTATATAACGCCCCAGCACATGTTTGGAGGACAACCGTATCATTTGCATATTTGCATACGTTAATTTGTATTGATTTTATTCACTCGCTAAGAACTCAAGCGTCCATACACTTGCTACTACTTCTAGTGCACTGGACTTATTTTTGCGTGTGGATTAGCTTTCCCTATTACCAGTGTCCCTCGCCATTAGGTGAATCCAGTCCGACTTCAGAGGTACTTGTAATTTAGGTCCCAAGGACCTAGGACGAGAAGTCAACATTTTAGTCCAGATGATTGGTGTATAGGGTTGAACCCGCTACCTCGGCATCAGCATACCGGAAGTTTAAGAACGAGTACTCTTACCCGTTCTGAAATGCTGACCTCCACACATAGATGTTAACTGAATGAGGTAGTCTCGGCTGCTGAAGTACGGTCAACAGTGCCAGGTGTGTGCACCACCTACAGTGACGCACGGTTGCTAAAGCTTCGCTCATTCAGTCTTAGGAATTTTTCTTGGCCTTCATCTGAACCAGAACAATACTATCTTTAAATAAACATTTCCTGGGGCTCGGACAGTTAAGTGCTGTCAATGTCCCCGCTGACGAGTCTTGACGTGTCTGCGAAAGGAATGCGGTTCTTGGCCAACCTTGTCATCGTCTATAAAGTATCTTGTCTTCTGGGAATATGTGAAGTGGCCTTGCTGACAGCATGTATTGGAAACGAGTTAATAAAGCGAGTCTTGACATGTCTGCGAAAGGAATGCGGTTCTTGGCCAACCTTGTCATCGTCTATAAAGTATCTTATCTTCTGGGAATATGTGAAGTGGCCTTGCTGACAGCATGTATTGGAAGCGAGTTAATAAACCGTATTTACCGACTTTCATAAACCTTGGTCTAAGACTTTGGTTCAAATGTAAATAACAGGAAATAAGCTAGACTACATTTAATGTAATTCATCTTGTGTATTTGATAACCCTAATATCCTGTCTGCCTGGGATGTGATCTAGAAATGCATGGATGTTAGAGGCCGTAGAACGATAATCTTAAGTTCTCGTGCTGATATTTGTATGTGTGTTAGGTGTCCAGAGATTAAAATATCTCATCATAATCATGCTCCATAGCGACAAACACGGGCGCTCATTTGTCAGCATCTCACGCGAACACCAGAGTCTAGGATCAAGGCCGCCTATTTGACCTGATTATGGCATGTTGCCAAGCTATCCAGGTATTTGTCCTGATTATGTCTTGTAGCCACGCCATCCTGGTATTTGTCCCGATTATATCATGTAGCCACGCCATCCTGGTATTTGTCCTAATTATGCCATGTAGCCACGCCATCCTGGTATTTGTCCTAATTATGCCATGTAGCTAAGCCATCCTGGTATTTGTCCTGATTATGTCATGTAGCTAAGCCATACTGGTATTTGTCCTGATTATGTCATGTAGCTTAGCCAGCCAGGTATGTGTCCTGATTATGTCATGTAGCCAGGCCATCCAGGTATTTGTCCTGATTATGTCACGTAGTTAAGCCATCCTGGTATTTGTCCTGATTATGTCATGTAGCTAAGCCATACTGGTATTTGTCCTGATTATGCCATGTAGCTAAGCCATACTGGTATTTGTCCAGATTATATCATGTAGCCACGCCATCCTGGTATTTGTCCAGATTATATCATGTAGCCACGCCATCCTGGTATTTGTCCTGATTATGTCATGTAGCCACGCCATCCTGGTATTTGTCCAGATTATATCATGTAGCCACGCCATCCTGGTATTTGTCCAGATTATATCATGTAGCCACGCCATCCTGGTATTTGTCCTAATTATGCCATGTAGCCACGCCATCCTGGTATTTGTCCTAATTATGCCATGTAGCTAAGCCATCCTGGTATTTGTCCTGATTATGTCATGTAGCTAAGCCATACTGGTATTTGTCCTGATTATGTCATGTAGCTAAGCCACCCAGGTATGTGTCCTGATTATGTCATGTAGCCAGGCCATCCAGGTATGTGTCCTGATTATGTCATGTAGCCAGGCCATCCAGGTATTTGTCCTGATTATGTCACGTAGTTAAGCCATCCTGGTATTTGTCCTGATTATGTCATGTAGCTAAGCCATCCTGGTATTTGTTCTGATTATGCCATGTAGCTAAGCCACCCAGGTATTTCACCTGATTATGTCATGTAGCAGGCCATCCAGGTATTTGTCCTGATTATGTCATGTAGTCGAACCATCCAGGAATACAGCTCTGTGCCTTTACCTTAATCATGTCCCATAAAGGTCGCCAGATGTAACTAAGATTTCAATTATATTCCTCCCCATAACAAGCCAAAAATCGTGACTGTCTAAGCCAGTGTTTCCCAACGTGGGGCCCACGCCCCACAGGGGGACAATTTGACTGTTAAGGGGGGCAATTCGAAAATGGAAGAAATCGGCTGAATATAACAAAACGGGGAGACCTGAGACTGAAGTTAACTAAATTGGAACCTGACATAAGATCTCTTTGCAGCAAGCATCAAGCGCAAGGATCTCACTAAATTTAAATAATAAATAATTACTAATAATTAAAATAATATAGAAAAATCTTTCATTAAAATTATTTTGTACTTGAATTTCAGTTCTCCATTATATGTTTTGAAAATTTACTTACTGTGTTTGCTCAATAATTACCTAGTGATTTCTTCCTAAAACCTATCATTCAAGTTTCTTTAGTGAACATTTCAATTTTTGAATATTAAAAATAATGTATATGTTGAGGGGGGGGGGGCATGGGGCGGGAGAGGGGGGCAATATGAATTTTAGAAAGGCTTAAGTGGGACATGGTACAAAAAAGGTTGGGAAACACTGGTCTAAGCCATCTAATGAATTTACGGCTTTCATGTATTTCTTGTAGGGATTTCTTATTTGGTTTCTAAGCCACATAACTGTAAGATGGGGTGAACTGTTTCCTTCTTCGTAGTTGATTCCTTGTCCAACATCCAAATCAAAATACGGCTTGGATTTGTTTTTCAAGCAGTTACTGCGACCAGGCACTTGCCAATTGGTTTCTTTCTATTCAATGGAATCACAGCAGATATGTGTTCATGTCAGGTTTATATGGTCATAATCTACATAATATATTTTGCCTAGCGGCGTCTCGTTGCTATACAATCGTTTACTTGCTGTTTATTTCGCCTTACTCATTCTTTTACGTTACTCAATATGGTATGTAGTGATAACTACAGCCCATGGCAGTTAAGACCAGGGGTAGAATTATACTTCTCCATAGCACAAAGCCTGGGCTCAAATATAGAGACCATGTGCTGCCCACGCAACATGGTCCCTCCCTCGGCCTATCTAGTATACCGAAGAGGAAAGGTAACAAGAATACGCCTGGAACAAAACCAGCTGCAGAACCTGCCGGATCAACAAAGCAAAGCTCTAACTCTAACAGAGTACCACTAGAGCCTTGGGCCAGGTCCATGTGCTTGACTCCATTATGATATGACTGGCCATGACATTCAGGTGTTTATCTCTTTGCCCTGTCGTTTTAGCCAGTTGTGTGTGTGTGTGTGCGCACGCGCGAGTGTGTGTGTGTGTGTGTGTGTGTGTGTGTGTGTGTGTGTGTGTGTTTATAACCGATTAAAACAGACCGATTGCTGCCTCGTGCGTTATTACCTTTATGTCAATGACTTTACCAGATATTTACTCGATTATCGTTGAAATGAGAACGGTTACATTTTCTGAAACGTAAAACTCAGACTTTCGAGAAGATTCTATTTATAATCCTCTATGCAAAGTGAACAACAAAATAAAATCTCATGGAGCTTCCAAACATACAAGAGACTTTCGATAATACTCCAGACTTGTCAAGTCCAGGAAAAATTAGTTCGGGGTGTCCACCCATTCTGAGGTACTCTTCCTTGAGGGTAAAATCGGATACACGTAAAAAGTGGAAGCGGTCGGAATCATGTTTGGTAAGTTATTTGCTTGTTGCAGTGTATTGCTTGTAAGCTATTTAATTGTTATGTATTTATTACTTGTAAGTTGTTTTATTATATTCTAGTGTATTACATTTTGAAAATAGAATAGCTTACGACAATAAAAATGCTGTCAACAGTGTATGCTGCAAACCACTAAATTGGATATACTGCTAGAAGGGGCGGAGGGAAAGCCATAATATCTACCCAATTGTCAGTTTATGAGCCTGTCAGAAATAGGAATGTAGGAGTGTGCTAAAACACATATGGATGTAAAAGTAGCATGTCACATATAGGAATGTGGGAGTGATATGTCACGCAAAGTAACATATGAGTGACATGTCACAAATAGTAATATATGAGTGACATATCATAAATATAAATGCAGGAGTGACATGTTGCAATTATAAATGCAAGCGTTGTATGTCACAGTTAGGAATGAGGGAATGTACTGTTAAGAAACTGCGTACTGTCTCTAACCCAATAACTGGACACCACATGAGAACATAAATACATTGTTTTTAACATGTACATTTCTAGTGTGCACGAAAAGGTCAAGGAGAAATTACTTTCTACTTGTAATAATTTCCAAAGAAAACGTTTGTGATCAAAAGGCTGGATTTACAGTCGAGTGTTCTATGTTCAGACATTCCATGCCAGTATTGTATCAGACGAGTGTTTCTATATTCAGACATTCCATGACAGTCGAATGTTCCATGCCAGTATTGCAACAGTCGGGTGTTCTATATTCAAACATTCAATACCAATTTTGCAACAGTCGGGTGTTCTATATTCAAACATTCAATACCAATAACGCAACAGTCGTTTGTTCTATATTCAAACATTCAATGCCAGTATTGCAACAATCGGGTGTTCTATATTCAAAGATTCCATGCCAGCATTGCAACAGTCGGGTGTTCTATATTCAAACATTCAATACCAATATTGCAACAGTCGGATGTTCTATATTCAAAGATTCCGTGCCAGTATTGCAACAGTCGGGTGTTCTATATTCAAACATTCAATACCAATATTGCAACAGTCGGGTGTTCTATATTCAAACATTCAATGCCAGTATTGCAACAGTCGGGTGTTCTATATTCAAACATTCAATACCAATATTGCAACAGTCGGGTGTTGTATATTCAAACATTCAATACCAATATTGCAACAGTCGGGTGTTCTATATTCAAACATTCAATACCAATATTGCAACAGTCGGGTGTTCTATATTCAAACATTCAATACCAATATTACAACAGTCGGGTGTTCTATATTCAAACACTCAATACCAATATTGCAACAGTCGGGTGTTCTATATTCAAACATTCAATACCAATATTGCAACAGTCGGGTGTTCTATATTCAAACATTCAATGCCAGTATTGCAACAGTCGGGTGTTGTATATTCAAACATTCAATGCCAATATTGCAACAGTCGGGTGTTCTATATTCAAACATTCAATGCCAGTATTGCAACCGTCGGGAGTTCTATATTCAAACATTCAATACCAATATTACAACAGTCGGGTGTTGTATATTCAAACATTCAATGCCAATATTGCAACAGTCGGGTGTTCTATATTCAAACATTCAATACCAATATTGCAACAGTCGGAGTCTTTGGCTTCATTAACGCACTTTCACAATCCCGACATTCCTTCTTCAACGTTAACGGTAGGCTATTTGGAAGCAGATCGATTTGCTTTGATTTTCGCAATTGTTTATATAGAAAACAATGACATGCTGTTGAACGTAAAATTACCTAGAAAATACCATGCGGCCCCCAAATGCTGGATTTGATTGCCACGATTTGTATCAGGACATGCAACTAACTGTTGATGCAACAGGTGAACTTGTATACATGTTTGAGGCTGAAGTAGACTCTGGTATCAGGCTGGACTGCCTGCCCGGTGCTCGTTCGTCGAGGCGGGACATTGTGGTTCCCATTGGCCAGCGCTGCCAGGTTGATCCGGCCTAAAATGGCTACTAGAAAACGTCAAACTGTGGCCTGCAGGTTTATGACCCATGACCTTTCGAGTGTTGATGGAGTGCAGCATGAGACTTATATGGCCCAGACATGGTAACTATGGCCCTGGACAGGACATACAATGGAAACACCTAGATTTAGTATAACGACAGGACATATATTGTTCCAAAAAAAAATCAAACAAACAAACACAACATTTTTGGTATTACTTTTATAAAAGATATTCGCTGATTGGACATAAGTCAACCTGTCGAGTGTGTCCACCTGGTCATTTACTTCTCGTGGTTACCTGAATTGTACTCACCTCATGATTCGTGGAGCCATGAAAGAGGTCAAGGTCAAATCAACATTTTTGACAATAATTCGTGACAGGTTCATGATAGTCTTGTGAAACTTACTGAACACAAAACTCTCTGACCATTTTATTGAGTTCCTATAAAAGATTGACGCTCATGGAATACATCCGAAGAAAACCGAGAGGAACACCCTGATGATGGCACGGAGAGACCACGGGGACTTACCTTGGAGGAGCTCCGAGAAGGTGCAAGAGTTGAGGTAATCAGGCACCAGGAATTCAAAAGGTGTTGGGATGAAAGAGAAAAAAAGAAACCCAAGAAACTTAGGAGACCGGTAGAATACCCAGATAGATGCTATGAACCGGATTATGATCCTGACTACTCGTACTACATAGAAGACGGAGAGAGAAAACCATGGATGACCGTGGAGGAAAAAATCGAAAGGCAGCAGAAACTCAAACTCGAAAATGAAAACAGTCGCAAGGAGAAAAATGGAAACGTCGACAAGCTCCTACAGAAACTACACAAAAATGGAGACAAAAAGACCAAATAAAAAGTCCTTATAAGGACTACAGCCAGTCAAACCAGATGAGCCAGGAGCCTACACCAACAAAGAAAACCACAAGAGCAGACGAGCACAAAGGATAGCCGTCGACCGATCCCCCAGCTGACGTCACAGACACAAACCAACATAATCAGTCCGAGATAGGACTCACAAGACAAGAATTAGGGTGAATGAACCCACAAAAACTACCGACCTCAACAATAACCACAGCTGAAAAACGCAGGTTGAACGAGGCCGAGTTTGGAATTTTTGTTTTGAAAATTAGAATTGGAATTGGAATACATTCAGTTGAAGATTTAATGCACAGGCATGACACATCTCACTACAGAACAACGACTCATCATCATTGGACGTTTACAGGCTGGACAGTCACAAAATGTAGTAGCCAGATAATTTAATGTGGTTAGAAGCATCATTAGTCGCCTTTGGGGGGAGGGGGCGGGGGCGATTTCAAGAAACTGGCTCAGTAGCAGACCGACCGCGCAGTGGAAGACCCAGAATCACAACTGCTGCCGAAGACCGCTTCAAACGGCTGCGTCACCTTAGGAATCAATTTGCATCTGCGTCCTCCACAGTCCAGTCAATGCCAGGAGCTCGTCGAATGTCAGATCAAACGGTCAGGAACCCGCAGCACGACGCTGGTCTGTGGGCTAGAAGACCTTACAGAGGTCCTGTTCTTACGGACCGGCATCGCAAGAACTGATATGTTTGTTGTTTCGGGATTTGAGAATTTTAAATATTGAGCACAACCCAGTACTGGCAACGCTGATCGCACTCTGGTATGAAACTAAGGCCTATCCACGTCAATGTGGAAGCACTAGACTCGAGTTTTGTTTGGCTCTTCAGTAGTGCATATCCTTAACCGGACCCGGAAACAAACCCCCGATCACTGGCGCGTGAAACGGATGTGTAAACACTAGACCACGCGGCACACGCTGGACACTGCCAAATTATTACAACAGAATACTACAACGTCACCCATCGTAGTCTGTAGCTAAATATTTGCCCGATCGCCGCGACTGACGTGCGTCAATCGCGAAAACTCGAGTCTAGTGCTTCCACATTGACGTGGATAGGCCTTAGGTTCATACCAGAGTGCGATCAGCGTTGCCAGTATTGGGTTGTGCTCAATATTTAAAAATCGCAAGAACTGACTGCAGTGGGCGAATCAGCATCGTCAATAAAATGATGGTACAAGTTTGCAATTTAAACTGCAATATTAATGCGTTTCTGTTTGTTTTTGTTTGTTTGTTGTTGAACAGTACAATGAGAAAACCTGGGATTAGTATAACTGGAAAGTGCTTCGTCTATAACCCAGGGTGTTAATGAAATAAAGTGAGACCTCAAACACACAAGAAGAGAATTAGAGACTAATATGGATACGTGGATGACATGGAGGGAGCAGCAATGGACGGACACAGGATGGAAAGGTTTGGTATGAATTGGTTGAGGGGCTATGCCTCAATTGCGAATACAGGGCAGGAGATGAAGAGGAGGAAGAACGGTGACATACGCAAGCAGGACGGAGACGGTAGTTAACATACTGACATTCTCCTGTCTTCATAAACTGCTGTGACTTGTGTATGTAGATGATTCCGGCTAGTATCAATATTTGAACCTTTAAGCCTGTGGAGTTTATGCTTCTGGCTACTGTTTGCAGTCTCATTTTTCTCATGTTCGACTGTTAGTGCATGATTCCGTCGCCCTGGTGTTGGTTAAGTGCGTGGCGCGATACTGTGAGATGTGAATTTCGTTAGGAATGTTTTTACATCTGTCCGCGGTTGTTGTAGCGTGAACTGCATGTTCGGAATGATGGCGGTCGGTCTGTCGCTTGGAATTGACTGGATTGCCTTTTCGGTTCACGAGTGGATTTTTTTTCGGAGACTCCTGGGGGTCGTCGCTGGAGCTACGGTTGTCGTGCTTTGTGCGATGCTTTCAGCGGGCCGCTCTGCCAAAAGGGACCGAGCCATATGGGATAAATCCCGGGGCAGTGAAGTTGATCCTCTCAACTTTTAGTGCAGTAATGTGTGGCTGCTGGTTTTCTAGTGACTGCCGCTTCCATCGACGATGAACTGTATTTTACTTGGAGGACTTTTGTGTTGGCATTCTGACGTCGCCATTGTGCACAGTTAGTTAGTTAGTTAGTCGACAGATCATCCTCGTTGCACATCGGACCATTCAGTCCATAAGTGCTCGGATCCCCTCCTCAGCAAATCCCGCAGCGTGTAGCGGCTAACGACGCCAGTTCTGTGTTGGTTTATCAATCTTCTTTGGCTTCCTGCGTAGTGTTCTTGTTTGGCCACCCCTCTTTTAATTTGCTGCTCTCGCAGTCTGGCCATTGTTGTAGATTCACAGTCATCACTTGGTTCTTGCAAAAGTCTCACTTCTCGTAGAGCATTCAGAATGTCAGCCTGGTCCATGGCGCGTCCGCCCTCCACAGTAGCCTCACCTGCGAGCTTGTCAGCCCGCTCATTTCCTTGTACTCCCGCATGCCCTGGCACGAAGATGAAACTAATCTTTGCCAGCCGAGACCGCTCCAGAGGCAGCAACCATTCTCTTCGGATCGACCCCTCCTCTATCCTCTTGATCATGTTCATTGAGTCGCTAAGGAAACAAGCCCTAGTGAATGTCTGTGTCTCGAGCCATGTTATTGCTTTACTTACTGCCATGACTTCCATGGTCAGGCTACTTGTGGTTTCAGTGAAAGCACCAGAGTCCTCCTTCACAATTCTCCCTCCGGCCCGAGCTGTAAAGGCCCATGAGCTTCTCACATGTCGGACGACCGACCCATCTGTGTAGATGACCGCGTCACTGTCTAGCGAATTCTCGAAAATCAACGCTTGTACTTCAGCCTCCACAGCAGCCGGATTTTCTTGTCTGCATTTTCTATCTAGTTGGATGCAAACTGAAAAGGATGTGCAGAAGTCTGTTGGCACTTGCACCCACTCCTCGCCAGGTTCTAAGTCCTCAAGTGAACACACCTGTTGAAGAATGTCTTCGGCTTGACCCATCCACGACCGTCCTCTTTTTAACCTGCTGCCCTTCACCTTCCTAATTTCACTATGCAGTGGATGCTGTGTGTTTGCGTTAATTCTGAGGTAGGCGCGTGCCCTGCACACTTGCAGTCTCTCTTCAATGGTTAGAAAATCAAGAAGGTAGCGCATCGCCCTGCATGCTGTATCTCTTGTACATCCAAGAATAATGCGCATAGCTTCATTCTGTATCCTTTCCATCCTTTCTATCTGCTTATGGCTGACAGTCAGGATTGCCATTGCATACTCCAAAACAGACATGACCAGCCCCTCGTACAGAAGACATAGATGGCGCTGCTCACAGTTTGCTGCCGCCATCACCCGCATCGCTGCCAAACCCGGCTTGGCCTTTGCTATCACCCGGTCTATGTGCACATTATAAGCAAGGCTTCGATCAAACCGTATCCCCAGGTAATTCATTGCCTGCGTTCTTTCCACCGTCTCTGAACACAGCATTACAGTTGGTGTTGGATTGTTGACAATATGATTATTCAACGAGAACCAAGTCACTGTTGCCTTTGTTGGGTTGACCATTGCCCCAGCTTCATCACACCAAGTACTTATGCGATTGAGTTCGGTTTGTAGTTCCACAGCAACCTCCTCTCTATCCTTACCCTGACGATACACTAAAACATCATCGGCATATGACAATGTCCTGCCAGGTCCAGTGATCTGCTCACTGGTGATTCTCACTGTGTAGGCGTTGAACAGTACCGGAGATAATGGTGATCCCTGTGGTAGGCCAGGATATATTGTTGTTGGTTCCGAAGTCCAACTGCCACATCTAAAAACTACTTTCCGTTGGAAGAGGGCTGCAGCGATCCAACTAAGGAGGAATGGACTTACGTTTAGTTCAAGAAGCTGAAACATTAAAAAATCCAGTGGTACTCTGTTGTATGCGTCCTCAAGATCAATCGCTGCAGCAACGGTTTCAGTGCCTGAGTGGAAACCTTCATAGACATCGTGGGCAAAGACTGCTGCATTGGTCCAGGTTTCTCTTTTTGGACGGTACCCACCCAGGGTAGGTGGGAAAACACCTTGCCTCTCTAGTTGGCTTGATATTTTCCTGGCAATTACCTTCTCCAGCAGCTTGCCTATTGTATTCTGCATGGTTATAATTCGATATCCCTGAATTTTTTTGTGGTCTTTGTCAGGCTTCGGCAAGGGAATCAGATAGCTGTGTAACCATTCCTCCTTGATGCTAGCACTCCCTATACTGTTGTTGTACATGTCTGCTAGTTTCTCTAGCTCATTGTCGGTACACCTATTTATGTCGTCGTATCTTATGCCATCAGGACCTGGAGCACTGTTTTTTGATCGTCGAAGCACCGCCTTGATTTCTTTCACTGTCACTGTGTCTTCATCCGAAGTGTTCTGTGCACAGTGTACCTGTGCAGGTTGTTGGCTTGTCGAGACTCGTGTCTATTCCACTTTTCACATAGAGAAGTGAGGAGCATTTCGTGAGATATTCACTGGCACAGGAACGGAGCATAAAGGGGACGAACCGTTGCCGTGAAGTTGGAACCGCGACTAACTAACTAACTAACCCGAGCTAGATTTTATAATACATTTGTTCAGCCAACATTGCAATTGGTAGGTCACAATAAGATAATTGTATATGTGAGAATAATGTATATTGTAAAATACAGCACATTGCAGATACCGCCACAGGAGTGTTTTATATATATATATATATATATATATATATATATATATATATATATATATATATATATATATATATATATATATATATATTTGCATATCCTTTATAGGACAATGCAGTCAACACCAGCATTTTTCAGCTGCTGTTGATGTCTTGGCAAGTTTTACGTTTAGTAGTTTGCCATTGCTTTCTGAACGACCAGCTCACATACCCTCCGTAAGTAACCAATGCGACGCGATCAGCTGCCGAATCTCTCGCAGTTGTGTTTCGTACGAGAGTATACGGGATTACAAACAACGTCCTAAATTCCTCGTCCAGGGAGACCGGTAGTGTAAAGTATAGGGTTTCAAATTTACCAGATAAGATTTACTGTGTGGGGTAATCATTTCTCTTACTCCCTGCCTCACAGTCGCACAATAAATTCCTGTAACCATAATACGCCGTTCTCACTGGCCTAGGGGTTAAACGACTTTCTCCGTAATCCCGATTATCCACGTAGGGTAACGCAGCGCGCGAGAATTTGAAGCTGTTCTCGCCGCGTTGGTAACTTAGGGATAAGTGAGCCCGCCGTTCAGAAAGCAATGGCAAACTACTGAGCGTAATCTTGCCAATAAATCAACGACAGAAGTAAAATGCTGGTGTTGACAGCGATGTCCTGTAAAGGATATGCGAAAAAAAAAACATAATACACGCGCATTGACCCAAAAGCCGTGTTATTCTGAAACCCAGTCCGCTGAGCTCGAAGGTCGCACCTTTCCCAATGGCATTATACAGTCCAGTGTTTGGTCAGTGGAACTAAATGATGTAAGCAATAAATTACCCGTCAACCGTAAACAAGATGTGATGTAATGCAAGAGTCAGCGGTAAATACAATGATAATTAACATTTGCAGGTCTGATATATAAGGGGCGTTCATTTGAAATTCGTTCGTGGAGCACAGCGCGTAATTGCGTACGTTGAACATGATCATGTCATAGTCATGTGATAAGTACTGACCAATGAATAAAAGAGCAAGTGCTTATCGTCCCATAATGCATAGGTTCTGTTTCTGACCGTTGAGAAAATGGCCGGGTTGATCCAAAATCCGTCCAAAGAAGCTCATAGAGGGTTGATTCAGTTTCTTTCATTTGAAGGATGTCGACCAGTGGACATTCATCGAAGAATGCAGGCAGCGTACGGTAACAAATGTATGTCGAAGACAATAGTGACAGACTGGGCACGAATGTTTCGGAAAGGACGTCAGTTCACGACAGATCTTCGACGGCCGGGTCAAGCGCATATTGTTGCAACAGAAAAATCCATCGCCAGAATTGATGCAGCAGTACAGATGAACCGTTGTCGAAGCATATTTTCGCTAGCTACAGAAATTGATGTGTCAATTAGGACAATTCAAATGGTCGTTCGTAAGAAACTGCAATATCGGAAGGTGTGTTCACAGTTGGTACCACGGATGTTGACCGACCACCAAAAAGAGGAACACATGGAATGATGTTTGAACCACTTGCTGCGTTACAGAGTAAAGAGTGATGCATTTCTCTTCCGCGTAGTAGCAGGCGATGAATCATGGTGTCACCACTTTCAGCCGAGCAGCAAAATAGAGAGCATGCAATAGAAGAATGTTTTATTACCAAAAGCCAAACAATTCAAGTAACAGGTTTCCGCTGGAAAAGTTATGCTGAGCGTATTTTTTGACCATGAAGAGCTATTGTTGGGCGACTTTAAAAAACCTGGTGTCAACATCAGCTCTACCCACTACTTGCAAACACTAGACAAGCTGCAAAATGGCATCAAGAATAAACGACCCGGCATGCTCTCTCTCAGTGTGATTTTGCTGTATGATAATGCTCGTTCGCAAGTCGCAAAGCTTGTGCAAGAAACATTAGCAAGGAAGAAGTGGGAAATTCTGCAACATCCAGCCTATAGTCCTGATTTGTCACAGTGTGATTTTCATTTGTTCGGACATCTAAAATAAAGCTCTTATGGTTCAACGATTTGACACAGATGCAGACTTAATGAACGCGGTAAACACTTTGTTTTGTGAACAACCACAATCCTTCTTTGCGGACGGCATTCGCCGCCTACCTAAGCAATGGGATGCTTGCCTGAATGCCTACGGCGACTTCTTCTGACCAACCCATGGTGCATAAATCATTCAAAATAAATGCTTTGTTTAATTTTACCACACCTGTTAATGTTTCTTTCATGCATTTGTAATAAAGCCATTGGAACGGTTTCAAATGAACGCCCCTAGTAGTTAATATTTACGGCTGGTAAAGGAATGCCTGTTACATTGGCTAGTAACTTTCATGAGCTCTTCTTTTCGTTTTGCTTTGTTTGCTGTATATACTGTTTTTTAATTTTCCTTCTTAAACCATTATGCGAATTAATAAACTAGACAACGTGATGACAACTGGCAAGATTATTATTTTTTTGTGGTTGATTGGGGGGGGGGGGGGGGGGGAGAGAACACGGGGAAGGCAGAAAAGTAAATATCTGGATGACTTGAATACCGTGGTATGGTGGAGGCAAGAACACAGAGCTGATCTACGACTCTGGTAATCGTGTAAGATGGGAAACGTAACCGCCCACGCTTATGGCAATGACACATGATGAGGATCTGTACCCTGTTAGGCACCGTCACAATGGAGACACGAATACAGATGTGATCCATGGAGCTGTTGATTAGGTCAGGTGACGAATCATGCCTCCCATGTGTATCAGCATGGTACATGACGAAGGTTATAATAGTTTTGAAAACAAGATGCGGTGGAAACAACTATCTTGAATCTTCAAACATAGATGACTGAATAAGCCAGCAAAACACTGCAGCAAAGATGAGCAAATCCCAAGTTGCTATAATTTTTTTTGTTCACACATCCTTTACAGGACATCGCTGTCTACATCAGTATCTTACAGCTGATTTATTGATTTCTTGGCAACATTACGCTCAGTAGTTTGCCATTGCTTTCTGAGCGACCGGCTCACATACCCCTAAGTTACCGACGCGGAGAGAACCGCTACCAATTCTCGCACTCATCACGTTACTTACGAGAATATACGGGATTACGGAGAAAGTCGTGTAAAACCTAGACCAGGGAGACTGGCAAGTTGCTATAATAGTTTAATAAAATAAAACATATATTTTTAAAAATCTAAATGAAATTATCTTGATTTAATTAACGTTATCTCTGAGTGTTTCAAACGTCGACATGTTATATTATTGAAGCCACCGTGTTGTAAACGATGATGGTTCGGTGAGGCGGCATAACTAGCTCAATGTGGCTGTGGAAAGCCCACCGACTTGTGCTGTATAAGCCCACCCCAGGACATTCATTACGCTTAAATCGCTCTGTATACAGCCTACGGTAAGCCACATTAAACAGTGCCTAGTGGGGAGCTATTGACTCCGTCCCAGCCTACGAATGGGGATCTGGCATGCAGAATTCCCATCTTTTAAAGACAGAATGTCTGGATCGAATTCGTGAATCATCATCGCCAAGTAATGTGGGGAGAGCCAGGGATTGTTTTTTTTTTTTTTTTAAAGTTCACATTTGACCAGATTATCTGCTTTTATTTCAAAGGTATTTACAACTTCATCACATTCTTGTTACTTGTGCTAATCTGCACCATCACTAAAGGTATTTACAACTTCATCACATTCTTGTTACTTGTGCTAATCTGCACCATCACTAAAGGTATTTACAACTTCATCACATTCTTGTTACTTGTGCTAATCTGCACCATCACTAAAGGTATTTACAACTTCATCACATTCTTGTTACTTGTGCTAATCTGCACCATCACTAAAGGTATTTACAACTTCATCACATTCTTGTTACTTGTGCTAATCTGCACCATCACTAAAGTGATATACCGAATACGCATTGAGGTGCATTATGCATATGGTCATTAATTCATTCACTAACATGTCCTTTGCAGAACCTCGCTGCCATAACAACCTTCCTGAAAACCTTTCGATCATACGCAAGATGGCCCGCGTCCGATACACCCATCTGGAGATCATCTGCCACACCCTGCATCCATCTTCTCTTTGCGCTTTCTCTTCCTCTCTTCCCAGGCATATTTTTTCCCCATATCCTTTACAGGACATCACTGTCAACATCATCATCTTTCAGCTGATTGTTGATTTCTTAGTAAGATTACGCTCAGTATTTTGCCATTGCTTTCTGAGCGACCGGCTCAATACCCCATAAGTTACCGACGCGGAGAGAAGCGCTACCAATATTCGCGCAACGTCGCGCTACTTAAGAGAGTATACGAGATTACGGAGAAAGTCGTGTAACCTCTAGACCAGTGAGACCGGCTCCCAGGCATATAACCCTCCATTATTGTTCTCTCCAAACTTTCGTGACGTTTCAAGTGACCAACATATTTCAATTTTCTTTGTTTAATCTTCTGTATTAGCCAACCTTCTACAATATTCAGCTTTTGAAGTATAGATGTATTTGTTCTTTTCTGTATCCAAGATATTCTTAGAACTCGTCTATAATATTTTTATTTAAAGACATTTATGCGCTGTTCAGCTTGTTTAGTAAGTGTCCAGGTCTCACAGGCGTATGTTGCAATGGGAAAGATGCATGCTCTTAATATTTTAACTTTCGGAATTTGTTATGATACATTTATTTGGGACTCGAATTCATTACCACGGCCCATCAGACAAGCATGTTATCTCTTAGCGACTACGGTGTTCAATAGATATTATTGTTTAGGCTGAATCGACCGTGAGCAGACAAGTCACTCCCACATCTGCTGGATTCTGAACCTGGACTAATGTCGAGACAAACAAGCGCACTAAGCACCATAACACCATTGCGTGTCGCGCGCGCGCGCGCACACACACACACACACACATATGTATGTATGCATTCTCAACCTACGTGCACCTACATATACACAACTTTTAAACTAACAAAATAATTGCACAAAAAATGATTAAAATAGGACAATAAACGACACTTTCTACTTCTTCATGCTGATCGTATATGCAGAGCTAACCCAAAACTTGTATAGAACAATCGGCCAACGATCTTTGGAACCAACAGAACACATCACATCATGGGAGTCAAGAAAGATATTGACAAAAAATGGAGACAGATGAATAATGAGAGGCATTGAATCGATCTGCATGAGATAGTAACAGACAGGACTACTTGAGGTGGGTTTCTTGAGGGCATGTGCTCATCGAGGGAATATGTTGAAGAAGAAGAAGAAGAAGAAGAAGAAGAAGAAGAAGAAGAAGAAGAAGAAGAAGAAGAAGAAGAAGAAGAAGAAGAAGAAGAAGCAGAAGAAGCAGAAGAATCAGAAGAAGAAGAAGAAGAAGAAGAAGAAGAAGAAGAAGAAGAAGAAGAAGAAGAAGAAGAAGAAGAAGAAGAAGAAGAAGAAGAAGAAGAAGAAGAAAGAATAATGAAGGAAGAAGAAAGAAATAGAAGAAACATCAAACGGGCGACTCGTATATTTAAATATTTACCATGTCAGTGAAAACTTCTTCTATTTGATAAGTAGTGTCACAGTTTATGCATCTCTTTATGGGAAAGACAGGAAGTAGACAAAGTGGATTGTGTATGCAGTAAATTAAGTTGACACTCTTGTCCCGAGAAGCGGAAATTGCTGTGGAAGGCGGCAGCCATAAACCCCCACAAGGCTGTGTAAGTCAACAGGACACCACCACGTTATCTCCCTATTGCTGTGTTGATGAGCGGGTGACTAATCTGGCCAGAAGAAGTGCCATGTTCAGAAACTGAACCGGTCTTCAGACTGAATAACCTAACATGACATAGTTGAGAGTTTGGCCAGGTTCCGGAGACCCCTGGCAGTGTTTACACGAATGTCTGGAAAACCCTGCATTACTTAGCTAGGTAATTGAGGTATGCTTGCCAGACGGTAATTCCACTCACAGAAAGCATGGCCTGAGGTTCAATTTAAAAGTATATCCACGCTATTTTAGTGTTGTAGGTTTTCTGGTGTAAAGTATTAGGTGCAATTTATGCTGAAACATAGCTTGCTTTCATTCGTCGTTGTTGAGACGTGATACGTGGTTAACAATCATGTATAATGTTTGTGCTGTTACAACATGAGACATAGATACATGTGTAGTGATCGGACTCATAGAATTACATATAAGAGGACAGACTACATAATATGCTACGGGGCTTCAAATGAAAACCGTACATGTTTATTTGATAACAATATTCAGAAAATACCAAGAATAAATGTATATTTTTTTTTTATGCCGTCGCCACTGCGTTCAGTGCAAGTCCTCCAACGCAGATAAAGTGCTTGGATTCCTGTAGAAAGAAACTCTCTTTCGTTTCCGGCTCGTGGTAGTGAAACCAGGTTTTATCTCCAGTAGCGATCCTTGATAGGAAACTATCACCTTTTGCATCAAAGCAATGCAACAGTTGCTGACAACATCAATGCGTCGTTGTTTCAGTTCTGGAGTAAGCTAATGTGGTACCTATTTTGCAGACATTGTTTCGGTACTGTAGCACATCATGCATAATGTGGTGTGCTGAACCATGACTGATGTCAAGATGTGCGGCAATATCACTCACAGTCAATCGGAGGTTTTCTTGTACGAGGCCTTCAACAGCTGCATGACTCTGGGGTTATTGCTCGGTGTGCCTGACCAGGTCGTGAACAGACTTGTATAGAAGTCCTGACCCGGTCGTGAACAGACTTGTATAGAAGTCATGTCGTTTTGAATCTTCCTACTCCACTCACACACTTTCTGGAATGACAGGCATGCATCACCATACTGGACCTTTATTTCCCGATGAATGTCTATAGGTTTCACACCTTCACCCATTAAAGTAAAAACGGATAACAAAACGCTGCTCGTCTTTGGTGGAAGTCAGAAGTGGGGCGGCCATTTTTAAACTGTCCTTATGGCGTCACCGTGTTTGTCTGCACGGTGATGTCGCGTGCTTAACGCTATTGACATCCTTAACAACAATATTGACAGGTTACAAGACAATGGCATGATTATTATAATTTCTATCACACGCCTTAAATAGAAGAACAGTGTGGGTTCGTAGAAGGCAATGGTACAGTAAATGCTGTGTATATGCTGAGAACAGTAATTGAACGTTGTACAGAAGTAAATAAAACCTACATCTTTGCTTTATTGACTACACAAAGGCTTTCGACGAAGTAAGACATGTCAACATGTTGAAGATGCTTGCATATCTACAAATTTATTCAAACAATGTTTTCCCGTAGTGAATTTGAATAACAAAGACACAAACATTACAAAGACACAAACAATAGATTGCACGATTTATTGCCTGGCATATTTCGCTGCATATCGTCAGGTACATACTGCAGAATTCACACAACACAGGGTATATTAACTAGATAAATCCTTCAAGCTGAAATATACACATGTTCGCACAGTAATGTCAATTGCCTGCCACGGTAGTTTAACATGTCTTTCTGTTTGCACAATTCTGGCTTGCGTTGATTGATCATTATTGCTTCTGAAAACATTAACAAGCGAGTATTTTGTGTGTTAAACAACACGCGAAAGGCAATGCCTCTGTCAATCACATGGCCGCTTTCGAGAATGTGCCTAGCAATTGACGACAAATTTTTTTGATATTTGATTTGAAAATACTTGATTACAAATTTATGAAAAAGACCTTAAACTTGTAAGAAACATATATTGGAAACAGCAAGCTGCCATAAAGATTGTTAATCAAGTACGTCAATATGAGCCTATTAAGAGAGGTGTTCGACAGGGAAGTATAATGTCTCCAGATCTTTTTTCCCTGTACATTAACAGTATATTTGAAATTTAGAAGATTCAGTCATTCATTCAGTGCCTTGCCAACTGGCATGGACAATCATGCCTCTCAACACATTACGATCTCCGACGCCATAGATCAATTCGTTTGTTGACTCCTGTGTCCATGCCATGACACAAGACTGTCAAGAATCTTCTCACGCTGTCTTCCTCTATCTATCTTTCCTCAAATCTTTCCGGTTGTCACGACATGTTCCAATTTTTGTCTTCTCATAACGTGGCCAAAAAACGATGACGACCTCTTTCTGATGTTTGTGATAAGTTGTCTTTGCGACTCAGCTTTCCTTAAAACGTCGTGAGTGCTCATTGTGGCTGTCCAATTAATTTCCAACATTCTTCTATAAAACCACATCTCTACGGCTTACGGTTTTGTTTTTTGTTTTTGTTTTTGTTTTTGTTTTTGTTATTGAAGAATGTATGGGAGGAGTTATTATTGGGGGACGTAACATCAATAACGATAGATATCCGGATGATACAGTATTGATTGTAGACAATGAGCAGGATCTGCAACATTAGTAGATGTTGTGCACACAGTGAACAACTAGGGTTAGAATTAAATTGTAAGAAGACACAGATTATGGTGGTCACTAGGAAGAAGAAAATACCACAATGCAATATAAAAGAAAATAGGAATATTCTTAAATAGGAGAATCGGTACAATTATCTCGGAACAGTTATAACATCTTATGGGAGATGCCTTGAAGAGATTAGAACAAGAATCGCCATGGCGGAGGTGACCTTTTTCTAATATGGAAAAAAAAATAAAAAATTATCCATTAAGTATCTGGATGGTTTGGCCATTTGGTATTTTCGAGACAAGAACACAGAGATTATCCACGACTCTGGAGAACGTGGGAGATGGTGAAACATGACCGCCCACGCTTATCGGCATGACATATGATGATGATGATGATCATGCTTTTAAAGTTTTCATTTGAAGCCCCTTCGTAACGACTGAAAGGTGATTCAATCCTACCACCTATAAAAGACGACATCGCCTCGCCGAGAGAATAAATGCACAGCTACTCACGGTCAATACGGACTGTGAGATATAGACATAAAGCGAACCCATAATTTACATAGCACAACAGGAGTCGGAAATTGTGTTAACTAAGACTAGATCAAATAATTCTACTACTACTACTACTACTACTACTACTACTACTACTACTACTACTACTACTACTACTACTACTACTACTACTACTACTACTACTACTACTACTACTACTACTAATACTACTACTACTACTACTACTACTACTACTACTACTACTACTACTACTACTACTACTACTACGA
>OY992882.1:59434145-59451645 GCA_963921405.1 Cepaea hortensis | reverse complement strand
CTGAAGATTTTGCAAAAATAAAGTGACATCTAAGAGCATAGATTCTGAAAGACAAACATATTATTTCGAACGACGCCACTACACATTAGACATTCCTTTTGCGTGCTTAGTCGCCCGATGTAGCAGCCGTCTCACAGCATGCTCAATATTGCCATGGGGAGTTGGTTATGGTATCTTTCCCAGTACGGGCAGTCGGCCTAGCTTCGGTGTCTCATCAGTGCCCGCCAGCCGAGTCCGTATTGTATTGATTATATCAGCCATGCCCTTGCTTGTTCCCGTTTGTGAGTGGCACCTTGCAGTCTTGACAGACCAAAGTATGTGGATTGAAATTTGGCCAAAATTCCATCTCACAATGCCTGGGCATAGCTTCAGAGAATATGTGGTGCCCAAACGACCCTCTCTCGGGCAGTGTTGCCATCTCCCTTTGATGCTTTGATGAAAAAGCACCAAAATCGACCCAAAAAAGCACTAAAAAGCACCAAAATTTTTTAGGTAGCACCAAAAAAAACAAAAACAAGCACCAACTGTTTTTATTACAAATGTAACAAGGTAGCACAGTATAATTTATTATTATCACTTCATATTACAATGAAGTTTATTCCAGATCCACCAAACCCCAATCAGAACTACTTTCGAGCCAAAAAAGCACCAAATTGCAATACTATTTTTTTGGGGGGAAATCACTAAAACAAGCCCTGGCGGTATTTATTCAAAATGTTATAAAGTAGCACATTATAATTTATTATTATCACTGAATATTAGAATGAAGTTTATTCCAGATCTGCCAAATCCCAGTCGAACAACTCCTCTTCAGTTTCTGTAGCTATTTCCTGTTGTGTTTGCTCCTGCGATGGTGAGGATGATTGAAAGAAACATGTATATGCCTCCTATGATCCAATTTTTCGCAGAATATCCTTAGGTAGTTTATAATCATGACAGCATTTGCCATATCTTTTCATTCCATACCTAATAGTCAAAACAGCTGTCAAGCTCTTTATGCTAAGTTTATTCCGCAATTTTGATTTTATAACTCCCATCTGACTGAAAATACGCTCCACGTCCGCATTAGAATGAGGTAAAATGAGCAGAGTTAAAGCTAAATCTGTAAGATCTTGGAAAGGATTTTGACCGGTGGCATCCCTGTATGAGGCTATTTCTGCCCACAGTTTAAGTGTGTCAGAGGTCTGTGTCCACTGCACATGATGAAGTTTTCTCCACTGGAAATCGATGCGGGTGAGAGTAGCTGCATCTTCTACAAACATTTTAGCAAGATCCAATATACAGGGCTTCATTGGCTGTAGACATCCACTTCCACTAAAACATGACATGGACTGTAACACTCAAACGTTATCGGGTGTACGTAAACGCAGCTGTGTGAATAGCTCTATTAAAAACTGAATGCACATTCCACGAATTTCTTTCTCATCGGGAAACTTGTAGTCTGCTATTAAAGGGAGTTAAATTAGTTGAATATTGCGCGGTAACGTACTAAGACTGTTTTACTCCCTCGCTTCAGTTCAAATTCGGCTTTTTAGTGTTCCCAATTGAATTTTAAAGTAATTTTTACCCACCCCCAAAAAGCACCAAAAAGCACACACAAAATTTTGTGAAGCACTAAATTTACGCGGCCGCGCTAAAAGGAAAATTTTCTCACTAACTGACTTGAAAAAGCACTAAACTTAGCGCGAATAGTACTAAAATGGCAGCACTGCTCTCGGGTGTTCCCTCTCTCGGCCTTGCCTTGTTTGATCCAGAGGAATGGATAACCAGTACGTCTGGAACAAGGTAGGCTACAGACGCTGGCGCTCAGTGTCAAACCTCTGAGACTTTACTCCAGCATGTCAGTATGCGTCTACCCAGTAGAATGATGGGAGGCTCGACTTCCGAATGGTGTCTATCAAACAGAAGCGCAGGCTGCCGGCTGTAATTTTATGCAGCTTGCAGAAAAAATTAATATGGCTTGTAGAATATCACTGTGAAGTCTTCAGGATTGTTGTACCGAATAGTCACAGATTAATTGCAATTTCATGGAATTATAGAGAGAACATTATTTCTTCGTCATTAAATCGCATTTCAACAACCGCGAAGGACAGTTAACGAGCGGACCATCTGACGGACCCAGCTGGCGTATACCCACGATTCTCTGGCGCTAGGTCAAATTTTCCGACTTGGAAGTGAAGCCCTGCCAGCCGTGACGTTGCCGTCTTCGAGGGTGAGGGGTGAGACATTACAACCAACTTCTCACGGGCGTGAATAGAGGAAGTAGGCTCAAGGCGTGTCTTTTAGGGATCATGTTGAAGTTGTGGTTACAAAATTTCAGAAGGGGCTCAATGTCTGAAGACTATGGCAGCAAGGAACATGGAGCAGAAAATGCTATTCTCACTATTTCAGCACTTGATCATTTCAGTGGTAGAGTATGGGCTGGGAATGCTCACGATCTCAAACCAGAGCGCATACAGAATAATACCATGAGGGTGATTCTGGAATGTGCAGGGGAAGCCCCTATAGTGTTTATGGAATAAATCCTGGCGTTGCCGACCATTACGGACAGGCGCAAGGTGTTGCAGGCAATTTCATACCTCAAGGTATCTGGCGACAAGGAATACCTCCTGCATGATTCCCTGTTTGCAGTCATAGGTAATAGGCTGCTAAGAGGAAGATCATGGATGGCTCAGGCAAAAGATACCCACATAAAAGTCTACACACTTGAGAAGATTGGCTAGGCAAGGAACGGATCAAAGTGCTGAATAGAAATTCAGACTTGTGTGGAGTTATAATCATATTGGGAAATGAGTGTAAGGGAGTGACCAGCAAGCGCTACGGAAGCTGAAATTCAGCAGTTTATTCATGACCATTCTCGTCCTGGTGGTGTGATTATCTATGCCGATGACTCTGTGTTAAGAGGGGGGGGGGGAGGGGAAGAGGGGGAGAGAATGTCTGTGGATCCATAGCAAAAGAAAATGGCCAATGTTTAGTAAAGGGGAGCATGACATATGACACCACATCTTCAAATCGGAGAATGGAGGTGGAGGCGGTTATGACAGCTTTCCGCTGGTTGGAGAACACACTGTAAAGGCATGTGATTGTAACTGATTCACAAAGCATGCTAACAAAGATGAAGACTGACATGTTTCGTGCAGAATGGTTTCCATCGACTCAGAGGTCGCGTTTTGTGAGCATTCGCTGGATCTTTTCTTCACGACTCTCTTGTGAGGTTGGAAATGAACAGGCAGACAGATTGGATGGTGCGGCATCATTAAGGGGTGATATGATGAACGATACGGCAGATATGGTGAAGGCCCTCTGGGAGAATATGATTAATTCAGAAGAAGAATCTGGCCAGATCTTGTTCAGAGGATCTGGTCGACAGTAGTCATTCAAAGGTAAACAAGATGGACATATAATCCGTTTGCAACGAGCACTATTAGTATTGAAAATCTACACTGGCTGTAGTAAATGAGGACTGAATGCTTATGGGAATGCCCCGAGTGCAATGATGTCGGTTCTTGACTCAACTCAACTCAACTCAATTCAACTCAACTCCTCACGGGAACAGTGAGTGGAGATATTTTGAGATGGCTGCTGCATCGGACTACCGAGCACTCAGAGGAATACCGAATATGCGGTATGTCGATCGGGATAATATAACATAAACTAGCTTGACATAACATAAGTTTAAACAAAACACTACAGGTATTCGACATTTAAAGGGAGGCATAAAAATAAGTGAATAAAGGGCTAGAACACGGCTGTGTAAGTATATCTGCCCTGAACCAAGCATATTAATAAATGAATAGATGTATTTTTTTCTTGTTTGTGGTTTCTTGTCTTTTTTTTTGGGGGGGGGGGGGAATTTTTGTATGGCTGCGTCCCTCTCGTGAGTATAACAGCCCTGCTATAAAAACTGTGCAACTGTCAGTTGAATACACAACGTGTGAGTACTTACGGTAAAGAATAAGACAGGGAAAGGAAATAACGCGATGTTTGAAAGTTTCAAAAAATAATCAACTAATTATTTTTCGCAGGACTGAAAGGCAGGTACTCTCAAATCGAAAACTCTGGAAACGCTAAAATGTCAAGTGAAACGTTTAAAACGGCAACTGTCAATCTTTCTTCTATTTGTAAAAATCATTTGTGTGCGAGGTTTGAGGTTACAGGTGAAGACACAACAGCCTATGCACGCGCACACATGCGCGCATACATCATTAGTGACGGGGAATCCGAGACAAGTAGAGAACAACAAATATGAGACCGCAAAAGTGACATTCTTGAAAGGATGTCCTTTCTTTTATTTGTGACCTGCAGGAAGACGTCAGCGGGAAAGTTATTGCTCTCGTGTCATTCTTCTCTCCCGACATTTTTGTAACATGTGTAAATAGGTGTATCCTTATCATCATCATGCCGGTCTCTCTGGCCGAGGGGTTACACCACTTTCTCCGTAATCCCGTTTATCACGCAGAGTCTCGTAGCGGACGAGAGCTGGAAGCGGTTCGACCCCCGCTGGTGACTTGCGGGATAACTGAGCCGGCGCTCAGAAAGCAATGGCAAACTACTGAGCGTAATCTTGCCAAGAAATCAACAGACAGCTGAAAGATGCTGCTGTTGACAGCGATGTCCTGTAAAGGATATGCGGAAAAAACTATCATCATCATAATGTGCACTGCTAACTGGCGTAGGCGTTCATGGCTCTCCACAGAACTCGGTCTTTGGAATTCTCGATCAACACCGCTGATGTCATCCCTCCATGCTACCGTTTCAGTGCATGCAACGTCGTTTCTCTTTGTATGCTTATGCCTCTTTTCCCATTGACCTTTCCAGCTGTCACGATGCTCTCCAATGTCTCTCTTCCCACCACAGGATCATGGAATGTTGTTCGTCTCTTTCCAACAGTTGTATGTACTGTTCTACCTTTACTGGCCTCACCCAAGTAATCATTGTTTGTTACCCAGGCAGTCCAAGGTATTCACAATATTTGTGTCAAGCACCACATCTCCTTTGTTTCTGAGCTTTTCTTTACTTTGTTCATTCCCATCCCATGGTATCCCGCCATACAGCAAGACATGTTCTATATAACATTTCAGGAATCTCTTTCTTCATTCAATGATAGTGACTTATTGCATAAGATACTTTTTTATTTTTTGAAATGCAGCTTTGGCTTGACGTATTCTGCTCTTTATCTCTGTCGTGCATCTTCCATCTGAGGTTATACTTGTCCCTAGGTATTTAAAATCTATTGTAAGTGCATTTAAGAAAATATCAGTGAGCACAAGTGTATGTAAGTGTGGATAAGTGTTTATAAGTGTTTACAATGTATAGCAAACCTTGTGTGCAAGTGTATATAAACTTATATAAGACATTGTATTTCTTTTTCTTTTCGCATATCCTTTACAGGACATCGCTGTCAACACCAGCGTTTTACCGCTGTCGTTGATTTCTTGGCAAGATTACACTCAATAGTTTGCCATTGCTTTCTGAGCGGCCGGCTCACTTAACCCGTAAGTTACCAACGCGGCGAGAACCGCTTCCAATTCTCGCGTGCTAAGACATTGTATACAGGTGTATAAAAGTTATATAAGTGCATAGAAGACATGTGTACACGTGTATACTAGTGTATATAAATGTGTACAAGATCATGTAAAGAAGTGTATATAGATGCATAAATGTAAATAAACAGTATGTAAAAGCGAATATAAATGTATATAAGACATTGTGTACAAGTGTATATAAATGTATAAAAGACCCCGTGAACAAGTGTATAATATAGGTGCATAAATATAAATAAACCTTGGGTACACGTATATATAAATGTATATAAGACCTTGTGTACAAGTGTAAATAAATGTATAAAAGACCCCGTGAACAAGTCTATATATGTGCATAAATATAAATAAACCTTGTGTACATGTGTATTTTATTTATTTTGATTATTATTTAAATTTTTTTTTAAAGTTGCATATCCCTTACAGGACTTTACAGTCAACACAGAGCATTTTCAGCTGTTGTTGATGTTCTTGGCAAGGTTACACTCAGTAGTTTGACATTGCTTTCTGAGCGACCGGCTCACATACCCCGTGAGTAACCAACGCGACGAGATCCACTACCGAATCTCGCGAAGTTATGTTTCTCAAGTGGATATACGGGATTACGGTGTAAGTCGTTAACGCCTTCGCCAGAGAGCCCAGCTATACATGTTTATAAATGTGTAAAAGACCTTGTGTACAAGTGTAAATAAATGTGCATAAGACCTTGTGTACAAGTGTAAATAAATGTGCATACTACCTTGTGTACATGTGTATAAAAATGTGTTAAATACCACGTGCACAAGTGTATATTCTTCTTCTTCAGCGTTCCGAGCCATTGAGGTTCTTTACTGCAGATACAATCCGTCTCCATTCGTCTCTCTGGTGGACCTTCTCCTGCCAGTCGTTGATTCCAAGTGCTTGTAGGTCTGTACATGTATTATCTCTCCACCGTCTTCTTGGTCTACCTCGGGGTCTACGGTCATTTATTTCCTGAGTGTAAGCGAGTTTTGTTTCCCTATTATCTTCCATTCTTTCTATATGCCCCAGCCATTGTAGTCTATTAGCTTTCAACAAGTGTATATAAATATGTAAAATACCATGTACACAGGTGTATATAAATGTATGTATGACGTTGTTTACAAGTTTATAACAATGTGTATAAGTTTTGTTTACAAGTGCATATAAATGTGTGTAAGACCTTGTGTACAAGTGTATATAAATGTGTGTACGACCGTGTGTACAAGGGTATATAAATGTGTGTAAGACATGTTGTACATGTATATATAAATATGTATAAGACTGTGTGTACAAATGTATATAAATGTGTATAAGGTCGTGTGTACACGTGCATATACATGTGTATAAGACATTGTTTACAAGTGTATATAAGTGGTTTAAAGACCATGAGTACAAGTTTATAGTTATGTGTCTAATACCTTGTGTACATGTGTATATAAATGTTTATAAGGCCGTGTGTACAAGTGTATTTAAATACGTATAAGACCTTGTGTACAAGTGTATTTAAATGCGTATAAGACCTTGTGGACAAGTGTATATACTTGTGTGTAAGACCTTGTGTACAAGTGTATTTAAATGCGTATAAGACCTTGTGTACAAGTGTATATACTTGTGTGTAAGACCTTGTGTACAAGTGTATATACTTGTGTGTAAGACCTTGTGTACAAGTGTATTTAAATGCGTATAAGACCTTGTGTACAAGTGTATATACTTGTGTGTAAGACCTTGTGTACAAGTGTATATAATTGTGTGTAAGACCTTGTGTATAAGTGTATATACTTGTGTGTAAGACCTTGTGTACAAGTGTATTTAAATGCGTATAAGACCTTGTGTACAAGTGTATATACTTGTGTGTAAGACCTTGTGTACAAGTGTATATAATTGTGTGTAAGACCTTGTGTATAAGTGTATATACTTGTGTGTAAGACCTTGTGTACAAGTGTATTTAAATGCGTATAAGACCTTGTGTACAAGTGTATATACTTGGTGTAAGACCTTGTGTACAAGTGTATATACTTGTGTGTAAGACCTTGTGTACAAGTGTATATACTTGTGTGTAAGACCTTGTGTACAAGTGTATTTAAATGCGTATAAGACCTTGTGTACAAGTGTATATACTTGTGTGTAAGACCTTGTGTACAAGTGTGTATACTTGTGTGTAAGACCTTGTGTACAAGAGTATATACATGTGTGTAAGACCTTGTGTACACGTGTCTTTAAATGCATAAAAGACCATGTGTACAAGATTATGTATGAGTAAGGTCCGTTCAATTACTGCCAACCGTGAATCAGTTAAATTTCCAGTATAGTTGGTTTTTCCTCTATAGATTTAGTGAAAATAAGTATTTAGTCTCAAAGGCTGGTATAGGATATTTGAGACATCATTGTACCTATACTCCGGTTTTGTTAGTCTTTACTCTTTCCTTTGATGGCCAGTCTTTACTCTTTCCTGTGATGGCCATATTCTTTTAAAAGCTTTACAAACTATACTTGTTACACAGTCGGTAACTTTTATGATTCAAAACAGTGTTTTCCTTTAGTGAATTTAAATAACAAAGACAAAAACAATAGATTGCACGATTTATTGCCTGGCGTATTCGCTGCATCTCATCAAGTGCGTACTGCAGGAATCACACACAACATAAACTAAACAAAAAGTAAACAAACAATTGACATGATCGACTTCATTGAACCGGGTTTTATCCCATATTGTTCGGTCGCTTTCCGCAGGGAGGCCCGCCGAAAGCATCGCACAAATCTCGGGCTTCGTAGCTCTAGCGACGACCCCCAGGAGTCTCTGAGAAAAATTCACTCGTGAACTGAACGACGTAAGCCGGAATAGAACGCACTACCTTCGGAGCACGTCGCCACGGAGACTGCCGACATAAACTAAATTGATTGGATAAATCCTTCAAGCTGAAATATACACATATTCACACAGTAATTTCAATTGTCTACCACGGTTATTTTAAACTGACTAGCATGTCTGTTTGTGTGCAGAAGACTACTAGATATGCCTGCGATCGACTATCCTAGAATAAAGAAAGGCGGTTATACCAGGCTGGTGTTCGGTATTATGTAAAATAACTCAATGTGATATGTACCCATATTGTTCAGTCAGAAGTGACACCCTAACTAAAATGAACCTTGCTCCACGTAACATATGACTTGACTGATGAGCTAATAACTGATGAGCTGACTGATGTTCAAGTGGATACGAAAATCGCATGACAATTAATAGCGCGATCTTCCTCGTGCTTAGAATCAGTTCCAGACTTCACCTATATCAGCCAGCTTATATTGCTGTTACCTGAGCTAACCATGTACACCCGTGCAACATTTGCTTTAACTACATTTTATGGTCGACTTATTTTTATGAATCCACGTGGTCTATGCATTCTTCAACCGTTAGAACGTGAGTGCCCTGTTTTCCTCGCTGCTCCCGGGGCAAAGGTGTGAACCCAACCCGTCGATGTCTACACCAGGTGCACGTTTGTGTTGCTTCTTTTACTTCAGTTTTTTTTTTCTTCTTTTCGTTATGCAGACAGTTTTAAATTCTTTTCTGTGCTCTTTTCTGTTGTTGTCAGCTCCTCTCTCTCTCTCTCTCTCTCTCTCTCTCTCTCTCTCTCTCTCTCTCTCTCTCTCTCTCTCTCTCTCTCTCTCTCTCTCTCTTGATTCTATTCAAAATGATTGTTGTTGTTGTGTACGATTCAACTAAGTAATAATTAACCCTTGGAAACTAAGGTTCGTTAATCCTTTGTTTGTTCTATTTGTGTATAAATATACCACTCATTTATCCCCCCTTTCTCTCTCTCTCTCTCTCTCTCTCTCTCTCTCTCTCTCTCTCTCTCTCTCTCTCTCTCTCTCTCTCTGTCTCTGTCTCTGTCTGTCTCTCTCTCATACTCCCGTATTTCTGTCTGAAATATATTGCTTCAGAAATTGCGATGTCCTTGAACAAACAATTTGTAGATCTTTGCCTTTCTGCTTCCTACATTACTATGCTATTTTTAGTTTCCATATTGTACACGTAATCTAAGATCACAAATTTTTTGTCCATACATAAACCAAGCGACAAATATTACGTGTAACGTTTTTCTTTTTATCTGTACTGGTGCTGTCTACAACACTAATTTGCGTGTTTCTTACCTGTTTATAATTTTAACAGGTATGTTTGTACATTTGCCATATGCTTTAAAAAATTCCATAATTGTCACGATACAGTCCTTCAAGAAGCCGGTGAATACAGCACATTGATTACAGACATGACATGGAGACAGGGGATTTTGGGCGAATAATGTGACGCGAAATACACCTGAAAACTTAGTTACGTTAAACAAACTTGATGACACAAGAGTTTGGGGAAGACAAGTGAGATAAGTTAAGCTTAGTTGAGTCAAGAAGCGACATCACAGCACTCGGGATATTCCCATACGTGCTTTATCCGTATCTTCAACAACCAGTGAAGAGTCCCAATACTAATTGTACCAGTAGCAGTCTATGTGTCTGTCAGGCCTTTCCTCGGAGTCCTGAGTGTCGGTCAGATCGTCTGGTTACTCCCTGCAGCGCCATTTTTCTACAAATCGTGATGATCTGTTCTTCTGACCTATATACTCTATTCCAAAAGATCCAGACCACATTTGCCTTATCATGCAGCAATACCCAACCATGTGGTGCAGATTCAACCAATCTGTCCGCCTGCTCTTTCCCACAACACCAGCATGTCTTATGGAAAGAACGTCCAACAAATTTCCTCTATTTTTGATTGTTGAATTAGGGTAGACAGAAAAGTACCCAGATGACGGGTGCACGATGTATAACTGGGACTAGAGCACATATATGTGTGACTGTTTATACAGACAGATAGGGAGTCTCTGTGACGAAGTGGTCAAGCCGTTTGACGTTTGACTCGTGAGCCGAAGGTTGTGGGTTCGATTCCGGGCCGTGTCCTTCGGTTTGCGAGTTAAATGTTTCGGAGACTCCCATGGGTCGTCGCTAAAAGCTACGGAGTTCGTGCTTTGTGCGACGCTTTCCGTGCTGCGGAAAGAGACCGAGCCATATGGGATAAAAACCCGGAGCAATGAAGTCGACCCTGTCGACTTTTAAGCGACCTTTTAAGCGACAGACAGATAGACAGACACAGACAAGCATACATAAACAGACAGACAGACGGACGGACAGAAACAGGCACAGACGGACACAGACGGACAGAAACAGGCACAGACGGACACAGACTGACAGGCACACACACACATAGACAGACAACGACCGACAGCATGTTTGTGTGTTTGCGGAACACTCAAATAAATGTGGTTTTCCTGTCTTTAAGGGTTCGTTGATGTTTTCTCTTGTATTCCCATATTAGGTGCCCGCCCTGCACTAGCACCACATCTCATCCCGTGCATTCGGCGAGAAGTTAGTCATAATGACCACATCACCCATCTAGTCCCCATTTGTCTATCTAACATATAAAACTACCGCCTGATATCCAAACGGCCAAAGAGCGTAAAAGAGGGTCCTTTACTTTGCTTTACTTTACTGTTACTTTAACTTTACATCACTTGGTAGCAGCTTTACTTTACTGTTACTTTACCTTTACATCACTTGGTAGCAGACTATCAGGTGTTAAAACATACATTATTTTTCCTAGACTTGGTAGCACCGTGAGTGTGTTAGGTCTTTTCTTGTATATACTGCACGAAGGAAATCCAGAGAAGAGGACTCAGAATACGCCCACGATGCAACTGTGTCACACTGGGCATGCGAGTTAAGACTTATCAAGACTCAAAAGACAGTTGGTGAGGAAAGCGACATGATCAGACTACTTTAACGCACGTCTAGTATTGAAGAATCTGGTGATGATGGTGATAAAACTTGCAGCCGTACTGCAGATCGACATCTGTCATCTATGTACCGTGACTCTAAGGCGTGAAAGGCCGCGAGCGGGCCGATCGGTTGGCGAACACGGTGATGATGAAGGTGGGAAGAGCTATGGATGGGTCAGAATGAACAACCCCATAAAAGACGCTGGAGATTCGATGACATTTAGGAACCTTGGGAATCTCCTTCCGTGTCCACGGTGAGAGAGATGGGAGTGAAGCGGAGAGCCGCAAAACTTGATCACATTGTCAAGAGCAAAATTCACTTGGTTAAGCAACACAGAACTGGCACTATCTGTCGACATACGCTGGCGGAGATGATGAAGAGGAGATCGGAGCAACTTAGACCTGCCCCTAGAGTGATAATGATAATCCTCACTAGCCACTGTACCAGTGATACTAATGAATCTGTTCTCCAGTAGTAAACAGTCAGCATCATCACACTGAATGTGAACAGCCGGCCTCTGACTGGCGTGTATTCGCAGGTCTCGATACAGAGAGAGCGCACTGAGAGCAAACAAATATCTCTCATTGATTGCAGTGCGTTTAACTTAATTCTTACACTTGTTTAAATATTTAATAGCGCAGTGCCCGGAATTTTGAAGACATTCTCGTGTTGTCGATATTTGTCATTGTGCTGCCACTTATGTCGTTGTGTAAGTTTATTACTTGGCATAAAGTGATGAAAATAAGTGTTTGTTTAGTCTGTATTGGTTTCTGTGTGTTATGCGTAGGTTGAAATCCAGTCAGTCACGATGTTTTTCAATGCCTCCCTTCTCATTACATAAACAAAGAATGCTGTTTAGCTTGTTCTTATAGTTGTATATAAAGTTCTACATTCATTAGCATCTTTCAGACAATTATTTTTATTTACTCTGGTAGTCTATGTATTCACAAGAAGACATACTGAAAAACAATATCTGATTAAATTATTATGAACTTGTATATTTCTAAACAATGGTTGAGTATTTATGTGGCCCTAAAAAGGACCTGGTAGTCCGAAGTCCGGATGTCTCCACTTCCCTCAAGACCTGTGAGGACAGGCAGACAGAATAGTACGTGTACTGTATATGGACGAGATAAACCCTGCATTTGAACAAAGCTTAGCACCGTCACTCCTCATACAGACAAGAAGTACGCTGACTGCGAGCCTCAGACAAGACCTACCGACACTTCGGCTGCTACGCTGAAGTACGATCACTGCAGGCTTCACGTGACGGAAATATCAGAACTGAACAAGAGATGACCTCACGCGGCTACCCCCGGTCGACGCCAGCTCCGGGCGGACCTCATGTTCTCCTGAGATTTGCGGAAATATATACTCTCGCGCGGATGTCTAGGGAAGCTGCAAGTCCACAACTTGTAATATAATTTGTATTACAAACGCATATATTTGGCGTAATCGAAGAAGAAAAGAAACTCTCTCTCTCTCCTCTCTCTCTCTCTCTCTCTCTCTCTCTCTCTCTCTCTCTCTCACACAGAGAGAGAGAGAGAGAGAGAGAGAGAGAGAGAGAGAGAGAGAGAGTATAGTAAATATATATGGAAACACGTCATAGTACTGACTAATGTGATGATGACAGTGATACAACTAATCAGCCGTACTGCTGTTCGTCAACTGTCATCTGGGACACAGAGGTGTTTACAAGGCACCAGAGCCGGGTTATATACTGGCCAAGACCTATTGACGCGTCCTCGTCGAGCGTCCTGGGCGACAGGTCCCTTCGGGGTCCTAGCAAGTCAGTAGGATCGCCGATTCCTCCGAAGTCGGAGAGTGTCTGCCTGTACGGCGAGGAACCACCAGTATGCACACCAATAAGCCAGACATGGGACAACGGATACTCACGCAAACCTCAGGTCCTGTATGTCATCACACTGATGTTGGACAACAGGATGTCTTCATCCGACATACAGGACTTCGCGTTGGAGCTCAAGCCAACGAACACAAGCAAGCAACTGTCATCTATGTACTGTGACACCAAAGCGTGAAAGGCCGCGAGCGTGCCGATCGGTTGGCAGACCCGGCGGTGATCGAGGTGCGAATAGCAATGGGTGCGTCAGACGTCACCAACCCTGATAAGAGACGCTGGAGGCATTGGTGACGTTAAGGAACCTTGAGAATCTTCTTCCTTATCCATAGAGAGGGAGATATGAGTGAAGCGGAGTCACCAGACATGATCATGATGTCAAGAGAAAATGTCACTTGGTTAAGAGGCACAGAACTGGTATTATCATTCGATATACGCTAGCGGAGATGTTAAAGACGAGATCTGAGCAACTTAGACCTGCCCTGATTATGATGATGTTGTTCTCCACTAGCCACTATACCAGCAACACTAATGAATCCGTTCTCCAGTAGTAAACAGTCAGCAACATCACATTGAATGTGAACAGCCGGCCTCTGACTGGAATGGAATCATTGGTGTTGGACTCGCAGGCCTCGATACAGAGAGAGCGCACTGAGACCAGACAAATATCTCACACTGATTGCAGCGCGTTTAACGTAATGCTTACACTTGGTTAAATATTTAATAGCACACTGGAAGATTTGTTAGCAATTAGAATCGGCTACTTACAGAGAATTGGCTCATTTTGTACAACGGAAATTTGAAGACCTGTTCGTTTTGTTGTCGATATTTTTCAATGTGCTACCACGTATGCCATTGTGTAATTTTTTAACCTGGCATAAAGTGATGGAAATAAGTGTTTGTTACGTCAGCACTGGTTTCTTTATGTTTTGTGTAGGTTGGATTGGAATTATTATGTGGGGAAAGGCAGTCAGTTAAGCTGATATGGGGAAGAAGGAATTCATGGTCGGTAGTTAATAAAGGTGTTGTTTAATGATAGCATAATCCGGCTTTATAACGCAAACTTTGGTATACCGGTTAGGACATTAGGCTGACAAGGGTATGAGAGCAGTCGGGTCATATTTCTGTATTAGCTGTCGACGGTGGCTACGGCCAGAAAAGACTGATCACCTATTCCTTCGTGCATTCAGTCCTACTAACTGTGATGGTTCTAACACTTCCATACGGACAACAGGTTCCTGCTGCGGGAATTGTTGATGTTGTTTGTAGCGTTATGATTAGCTTAGCAATCGTTGTTGTGTGTATCGTCAAGCGTTATGATTAGATTAACTCTCAGGACATTCCCATATGTGCTCCTTCCCCTCATTCAACAGCCAGCGAAGAGTCATACTACTAATCGTTCCCAGCGCTATCTGATTTAAAGCTCTCCTGTGCTTCCCTCTCAGTTTTGAGATTCTTCCAGAACTCCTACTCATCCTCCGCAATCTCATTCATTCCACATACGGGTTCTCAGTCTGTTCTCCTGCCTTCTCCACCTGGTCAAACAAACGCATTACCACCTCCTCCTTGTCCATAGGCAATCTACCACTAAGAGGTGCATTCCTTGCCAGCTTATCAGCCTGTTCATTCCCCCCGCACCCTCGCATCTTAGATATGCTGCCGATACCGTGTTACTAGCATAGTGGTTCTCAACCTTTTTTGGCCCGTGCCCCCTTCACCATATTTTCAGAACGTCATCCCCCCCCCCCTTTTCGTATTTCCTACCTAAAAATTTGTCCCGAGCCCCCCCCCCCCTCCCCCCTTAACCATATTTTCAGAACGTCATTCCCCCCTTTCGTATTTCCTACCTAAAAATCCCGCCCCGCCCCTACACAGTATACGTAATAATGGAACCTAAATTTAATAGCACATACTAAAACAAGTCTAGACGTCCACATAACACGTGATTTGTGGGTCTACTTACTTTATAAAATGAATTTTAGAAGGGTGAGACGTACAGAACCGTACAGTATGAAGGGAAAAACAATATCAAGTAGTCGGTTCTTGTATTAACGCGATCTTGAAATAATCTTAATTCCCCCCCCCCCCCCCCCGGAAACCCTAAAATTCCCCCCTAGGGGGGAATTCCCCACCAGTTGAGAACCACTGTACTAGCAGAAAGCGAGAAAGAGTTACAAAACCATATGGAACGAGTAAACAGACATAGTGCAGAATGTGACTTAGGTATTAAAATCCACAAAACGAAAACTATGATAATTAGCAGTGGAAAAGAAAGGTCATCAATGAACATCGCAAACGGGGAGATACTAAAATAAGTAACACGTTTCTCCTATCATAAACGATCTTTGAAATGCTGACGATTCCGTACTACTAGCAGAAAGGGAGCAAGAGTTACAAAACCTTCTGGAACAAGTAAGCAGGCATAGTGCAGAATGTGGCTAGGTATTTTAAAAAATGTTTCTATATCCTTTACATGACATCGCTGTCAACATCAGCATCTTTCAGCTGATTGTTGATTTCTTGGCAAGATTACGCTCAGTAGTTTACCATTGCTTTCTGAGCGACCGGCTCAAATACCCCGTACGTTACCGACGCGGAGAGAACCGCTATCCATTCTGGCTCAACGTCACGTTACTTACGAGAGTATACGAGATTACGGAGAATGTCGTGTAACCTCTAGACTAGAGAGTCCGGCGGCTTAGGTATTAACATCCCAAAAATGAAAACTATGATAATTAGCAGTGGAAAGGAAAGGTCGTCAATGAACATCGCTAACGGGGAGATACTAAAACAAGTAACAAGTTTCTCCTATCTTGGACATGTAATAATAGATGATGGTAGAAGTGAAATAGAAATCGAAAAAAGAATAGGAATGGACAAAAATGCTTTCAGCAGCATGAAATCAGAATTAACATCTAGAGAGATTAACACATTAATAATGAGAAATTTTAAATGTTATGTATATTCAACACTAGTATATTGCGCTGAAGCCTGGACATTGAACAAACAACTATAAAGTCGAATAGATGCCCTGGAGATGTGGATGTACAGAAGAATATATCGTATTTCCTGGAAACAAAAATAGTCAAATACAGAGGTTCAGAAAAACTGGGAACGAAAAGAAAGAAATAAAAAAGTGGCAAGTGAAATATTTCGGCTATGTTAAAAGACATGATATACTTATAAAAACCATTCTTGAGGGCAAGCGAGCAAGAGGTAGACAACGTTACAAGTGGGAAGATAGCATCAAGAGATAGGCGAACATAAATCTGACAGAAAGTAGTCTAGGCGAGAGAAAGACGGCGTTGGAGATCCATTGAAGCCAACCTTCATTGTGGAGATGGCTCCTGATTGATTGATTTTCCTATGTTAAACACATGTCCTGTCCTCTGCTGTTCTTCCTCTGTCAGACCGCTGTCCCTTCACTGTTAGACCGCTGTTCATTTACTGTCAGAATGCTGTTACTTCATTATTAGATCTATGTTCCTTCACTGTTAGATCTACGTTCATTCACTGTTAGATCTATGTTCCTGCACTCTTAGACCTATGTTCCTTCACTGTTAGATTTATGTTCCTTCACTGTTAGACCGATGTTCCTTTACAGTCAGAATGCTGTTCCTTCACTGTTAGATCTCTGTTGCTTCACTGTTAGACCTATGTTTCTTCACTGTCAGATATATGTTCCTTCACTGTTAGACCGATGTTCCTTCACTGTTAGACCTGTTCCTTCACTGTCAGATTACTGTTCCTTCACTGTTAGACCGATGTTCTTGCACTGTTAGACCTATGTTCCATCACTGTTAAACTACTGTTCCTTCACTGTTAAACTACTGTACCTTCAATGTTAGACCGATGTTCCTTCACTCTTAAACTACTGTTCCTTCAATGTTAGAGCGATGTTCCTTCACTTTTAAACTGCTGTTCCTTCACTCCCATACTGTTATTCCTTCACTGTTAGACCTCTGTTCCTTCACTGTTAGACCTCTGTTCCTTCACTGTTAGACCTCTGTTCCTTCAATGTTAGACCTCTGTTCCTTCAATGTTAGACCTCTGCTCATTCACGGTCAGACCAATGCTCCTCCACTGTCAGACAGTTGTCTTTTCACTTTTAAACTGCTCTTCCTTCACTGTTAGACCTCTGTTACTTCACTGCCAGAATGTTATTCCTTCACGGTTAGACTGATGTTCCTTCACTGGCATACTGCTAATCTGTCAACTCAAGAATTAACTGCGACACATATAAATGGCCACCCTCCGTGGCGAAGGTGTTACGGACGCG